>KB667900.1:571796-593964 GCA_000349065.1 Anopheles quadriannulatus | reverse complement strand
ATATTTCACGATCGAATGCAAATTTTGGCTCCGGTTTGCGTTGCTGTGTTCTGTGGGTCTTTTTTGTTTTGTTTTGTAAAATCGACGCAATAAATTCTACGAATCTCGTCTTGCCGCTATCGTCAATATGTTTTAAACAATTCCACTTTAAACACCACACAAACAAGCGGCAAAAGAACACAAACACTGCTATTTTGCATTCCTGTTCGTTTCGCGTGCAAATGCGAGACAAACCTCACCCCCCCCCCCCCTTCCCAAAAAAAAGCCATCCCTCATGCCATGCGCAAGATAACCTTGTTACGCAAGTTTCATGCTTGATGCGCATCTTTTTTTTTTGCGCGCTCGCGCGTTCCGGTTCACTAAAAAACACCCCAATAACAAATAATGCTGCCCAGTTCTGATTGTGGATTTGTGGCCGGATGAGCGGTGCTGAGGCCGGTCAAGTAAGTAACGTGTACCACCACCTTGCACCTTTTCCCCCACCGAGGTGCCGATTTTGGGGTCAGGCGGTGATTTAATTTATGGCCACCACGAAAACCAAACAACCAGACGGCGACAACAGCGACCCGAAGTGCTGTGCTTTGCCTCCAGCTTGCACGGGGGTGAACATTAGATTCTGAAACTGAGCTATGTATGTGTGGCTGTGTGGTTGCGTGTGCGTAGTATCAGGCTGTACGATCGCGCACTGGATCGCGCAAGGTATGGAGAACGCGCCAAATGCAGCCAGCCTTTCCGGCACTGCGCCGCACGTGATCGTGATAAGAAAGTGCGATTGCGCGAGCTTGTGAATGTGGAAAGTAATAAGAAAAGAAAAAGAGTGCCGTTGGCATTGAACTTGTGTATAGAAAACAGATCGATATAAAATGCAATTATACAACATTGCGCAAAGCAGACAGCATGGAAGGAGGCGAACAAATGGCGGATGTTTAGCGTTGACAGCCATCTAGTTAACATGGGCAAACCCAAAGCCGAAAGCAAAGTGAGTTGATATATCAGGTGGGCTTATCCAGTGCAATTTGACGTCTAAAAACGAAAAGAGGAAGAAACCCCGGTTTGACAGTTAGATCCATAATAATATCCAATTTTTTCACTATTTGCTACAGTTTTTGAGAATAATTCGTGATTCGAGATGAACGGAACTTGATAATGTGTAAAATTGGAACTCTGATCAGCTATTGGTTAGAACTCTACATAAGCGTTCTATCGTTTTTTGTTCGATTGGTACACTATTCCTTGCTTCCTGGTTAAATGCGTTCAAAAATTCGAAGTGAGTTGATACATCAGGTGGGCTTATGGTGTTCTTCCTCACTAATACATCGAAACACGATTTGACAATTCTTTCCATAACAATATCTAGTATGCCTTGAAGATGATACGGTATCTCACAGAAATGATAGGTGGCGTTACTACTACTCTGGAGAAGTCAAAAGAAAGAAGCCTAAATCTAACGTGACGGTCAGCTTTTGGATTGATATCAAGATATGAAGCTCACCTGATCCTAACAAAACCGCTGCTTCGCAATATATGACACACAGGAAGTGATTCTTGAATGCTTTTAACCAGGAATGCTTTTGATGCGGTCCCTTGGTACAGACGTCAACTCGAATAACATGTCTGTCATGGGTTCAAGCCTAAAATGCACCGTCCCCCAGTAGCAAGAATTGATTATCCGGCTGCGTGATAATGAATTAAGTCTCGAAAGCCTGCATAGGCCGGCATGTTCGCGTAGGACGTTACGCCAAATAGAAGAAGAAGAACCAGGAAGCAAGGAATAGTGTTTCCCACCTGATATATCAACTCCCTTTACTAAGGGCTTTGTATGAGTTGCTAAGTAACTTTGGACTCCCTAGCTGTCAAATGAAATTTGTCAAAGTACACTGAACAGACCGACCTATAGTAATTTATGGAACTTGGGAATATCAAGAAAAATAGAATTATAGTGCAATTATCGATTATAACAAGATCAGCGCCCAAAATTAGGAGGAAATCTTGTGCAGCTCAAAAAACTACTCCACGCCACGTTCATGAGAAGGAAATGTATAGTTACACTAGGCTTTGTGCAGCAAATGCACAATTGGCCCTAAAAAGTGCTTGGTTGTGTGGCACTAACCTAAACAAGGACCTAAAAACAAGCTATGAAAATGGTTGACCAAAATCGAGCCATGCATCGACCTCTGTATTATATAGACGTTGGTCGTCACTGAGGCACTGTCAGTCCCTATGCAGGCTCTCTTGCTCAGTCTGTAGCAGGCCCTGGAACGTTTTACAGATCAACATCGCCCAAACGAGCAGTAATCACGCGATTACTCCACACCAACACAAAACGAAGAAATTCGAAAAACTTCAAACTTGCGGAAACGAATAAAACACGGAATCGTTTTGGATTGGTAACAACAAAGAACAGCCCGAAACATCAGGGGAGTGTGTATATCCTATGCAAAAGCCGCCCGGCTCTATCATCCCTCTCCCGCAGCCCAACACGTGACGATGCAAAACCGGATTAACCGGCGTTGCCATGACACACACACACACCTGAAGAAGCTAGCCGCGAAGAAGCAAAAAGGGGTGAAAATGAAACCAGAACACCCAGAACAAGGGTCCAGTCCAGTCGGTGGAAGGTTTGTGCGGCGGTGTGTTCGTTCGGCGTTAGCCGGTTTACTCGGCGGTGCCGGTGGCCGAGCAGCCGGCACAAAGAAAACGTGCCCGGGTCGGCGAGGTGTTGGGACAGACTTGCTGCGGCCGTTACTTATCCGTTTGTTTACATCCAAAACTCCCGGCCTGGACCGTGCTGTTGCGTTCAGCTAGCGTTCGGTTAGCTAATCTTGTTCTTCGATTTGTTTGTTGTTGTTTTTTCCATTAGCCAGTCGGAACATGGAGCACACACACACAAGCAGAGACATTTTTGAAGTGCAAGTGTGCAACAACCGACAGGCAAAGAAGAAGTTGTAGGCAAGCCTGAAGCGTTTGAAGATAGTTTGCGGTGCGAAAAAGAGAGAAAGACGCAAGCAAAAGGGATGGAACGCGTAGCGAAGCAAAGGCAGCACACCTGATGGCGAACGGTCGCTCGAAGAGGTCAATGAAAGGTAGCGCTGTGAAGCACGTGGAGCGAGCAAATCCCTAACAGCAAAAAACCCAATGTACCGAATGTCCGAAAAACGGCTGAAAGTGGGCGAAAGTTTTCACAATGCAATCTCGCTTGCTGGAGAAATGTCTAAAAAGAGAGAGAGAGAGGGAGTTGGTGGTGGTGGTGGTAAACAAAACACTTCAATTTAAACTTCGCCCAGCGGTGGAAGGACGGCCGAGGGGGGGCCAAAATAGAAAACATGTTTATGCGCACGTTGTTTTCACTTGCCCGAACGGCTTAACACGCCTCGCGCGCGCCCGTTGGTATGGGTGTGTCGGCTGTTGCACGCAAAACTCCTCTATCGACCATCGTCTATCAGTGTAAAGTGATGTTTTTAGTGTGTGTGTGTTTTGCCATTGCCATTTGGGGCTATTTTAACGCCCACCGGATGCTCCCTAAATGGGTGGGGGGAATTTGGCGAAAGGGCGACGAAAAGCCCCAGCGCTATCGAACGATCGAAATGTCACGCACAAGCGAACTGAAGGAAGCACCTAACTACGCGCTCTGGGCACACACTTGGATTTGCCCTTCGATTGCCGTTCGATATCCTCCCGCCCGTGCGCCTGCTTCGATTGTCAACGCCAATCATATATGTGTTGCCACTACGCACACGCACAGTCATACAGCGCGTCACGGCGCAGCGGCAATTTTGCTTTGCGTTGTGAGTTTATTTTCGATGCGTTCATCTCGCGGCGTACGCTCACGCGGTGGGTGGTGTGTGCGCACGTGCACCGGATCGGATTTCGGTGTCAAATTGCACTGCACTCGCGCGGCTGTGTAGTACGGAACGGCACACAAAGGTGTCACACACACGCGCGCGGGTTTGGCAGAATCGATCAGGCACCTGCGGCTCGTGATTTTTTTTTTTTTTTAATTTACAATCGTTTGGCATTTTGTCTCTTCCATTCTCCGGTATGCACATACACACACCAACACGCGCGATCGCTTTATTTAGCTGCACTATGCACACCGGAAAAACCAAAAAAAAAAAATCGGCTGTCCAAGAGGGAGTCACATTACACAGACACACAAACACGGTGGTGCGATCATGTCGCACCCAGCTGGTGGAACCGCGAAAAACTCGGGGAAACTGATCCGCCACCCTATTGGCGGGGGTTTAGCGCGAACGTTAGCAGAGAGAAGTGTGACCAAAAGTGTGGCATTAAAAAACTTGACTTCTTTTTTTGTTGTTTTGCGCAAACTCGTTCTCAATCACACGCACCGCACGTTTTTTGTTCTGGATCGTCACACGTTGCGATTTAAATTGCTTCTTTTTATGTTGTTTTTTGGAACGAACTGGAAAAATGTGCTTACGCGATGTGGTGTGTGTGTGTGTGTGTCTGTGCTACGGCTTGTTACGGCGAATGGGGTAGAACTCGAACCAGCGAAACGCGAACCAGCACCGAACCGAGAACCGCAACATACGTACGCGCGCGCGGCCAGCTAGCTTGGTACTTAAGCTCACGCGACTTACACCGCAGGCTCAATGCACTGCCGCAATCATGGCAGCATGGTATGCGGTTGGGTGCAACCGAAAGTGTCGGCAGTGATGAGGGTTTTTTTTTTAATTTTTAATTTTAGTTTTTGATTTTACTTCATTAGTGTGTGATTAGAGGGAAAGTGTACTATATTGAAACATTTTTGTATATAATTTTTATTTTACTTTTTATTTAAGCCAATAGGCATAAGAACTGCCCAGTGCAATTGATAAAATATCTAAAAAAAAGGTTTTGTTAATGAGTGTTACTTTGATGTTTATAAATTCCAATTGAATGTTTTACATTTTCTTAGTCTTTTTATGAAAACCTTTTTATTTTAATTAACAAAATATTCAATCTTAACTCAAAAACATATAGTTTAAAGTATTAAAGTCGTAAAAATCATGTTATACTACACAATCATCTCATAAGCGATCATTTGCTACAATTTGCATAATTCTAGGCGTATAATTGATTAAAAGCATTACTTTTGTAACATAATTTTTCCCTTTCACTGCCGATACTTTTGGGCCAACCCTTGCAGCATCATTTCTTTGAACGCTGTTTGATTTGTATTTACCAACACACTTACACACGTGTACACACACATCCAAACGGTGCTGCTGCTGCTGCTGCTGATGATGATGATGATGGCTCCAGAAGAAGATGTTCTTTGCTTTCTTTTCCATTCTTTTTCTCTCTCCCTTTTTCCACCCCGTTATGTGTCCGTGGTGTTTACATCTCTCTCCTCCTTTCCCTCTCTTTCTTTAAAACCCTCCTTTTCTTTTTGCTTTTTCTTCTTTGTGACGCTTTTCTTCCGCGCCAGTACTTTTCCTATGCTCTCCCTCCCTCCACGATGCGTGCACGCGCGGCCCTACTATGCTTGCCATCCATCTTTCGTTATTGCTGTTTTGACTTCTTTTTTTTTGCTTTGCAAAGTTGCTTCTTTTTTTTTCGCTTTGTCTTTGTCTTGTTTTTTTTCTCTGTGTTGCTAAGCTAGAAAGAGAGCCACCATTTAAGCCACCGCTTTGCGATGACGATACGATGATTTATGACGTTTTCTCATCTTCATTTAGAGCCTGCTGGGGCTGAGGCGTGTGGTGTGCTTCTAACATGGACGGGTTTTTTTTTTTCTTTATTTATTGTGTGCCGTCGTTTATGTTTTACGAGCTTTGTCACCGGTTTTTTTGGACCGGTTCCGGCACGGCTCGGATAGCCTTAAAAGCCTGTGTTGTGTGTGGACAATTTAGGAAATGTTAAGTGTTTTTTGTACATTTTTTTCCTCTGTGCATGGATGCTTTTATTTACAACCTGTTTGGAGGAGGCTACATTTAGGCGAATGTGAGCTCGAACGTTGCCATGGCAACAGCGTGTGCGCGCGCGAGCACGTGGTTCGGCTCGATGCACGTCACCTGAAGCGATACAGCGATTGAATTGTTTTTTTTTTGTACGTTTAGCGCGCGATCGCGTTATCTAAATTGTTGATTGAGTCTTTCTGCTTCTTTTTCTTCTTCAAGAAAACGTGACAGTTTGTCGATCTCCATGCTGCTTAGGTGTGATTGATGGGAGACTACAGATTGCCGAACAATCGCTCCTGATCACCGTAACATGCTTAACTGACCTTGAAGCTATCATCATCATCTGCTCGTCTTTTTTATCTTTTCTCTAGCCTTTCATTTTATGTGATGCAAATAGGCCTGGCTCCTGTACGAAGCTGTGTGTTCTATTTTGTGCGAAACGTGCTCAGACACAACTAATTTTTCAAAGTGCCTTGGTGTATGCAAGAGCCATAGGACTGTAGCGAATTTTAATTTCGAATCTCAGTCACACTCGTTCAATACGCCATTCTGCATACATTAAATATACTACCAGCAGCACGTGATGTGTGTGTTTTCGTGTTGGTTAGAACCGACGTGATGCAGATCGCCAAAATTATCACACAATGGAGTCCGAAAAAAGCATAAATTAGGAAGACCAAAAATCAATCAATCAATACGCTAATTATGACGAAAGCTCCCAAATCCACAACAACGTGTTAATTGGTGACGTAGCGTCACTAAAAACCAATTCACCACGAAATGCAACAAATTATCATATCTTTTTTTTTTGTCAATTTGTTGCCTTCCTTCGTGCACGCGTCGAAGCGTGCCTGTTTGATGTTCCGTGTTGTGCAGGTTGCAGCCATTCGGGCGTAAAAATTGCATCCGCAAGGTTCCGTTCAGGCGATGGATCGTGTTTATTCAATTAGAGGTAGATGAAAATACAAAAATGAGGTAAAATCATCAATGGAGTACAAGCACAATACAACCAACCAACGGTTTATGCTAGCCAAGACCTGAATTGAACGTTTTATTAGCACTTTTGGATGCGAATTTGCACGGCTTTTCTTATTTGAAATTGCTGCTTCGTCCTACTATTTCGAATTCGATTGTTTGATTAGCACCACGTTGCTCACCGGTTTCGACCGGTTTGAGGAGGTTTGTGGTGTAAATTGAGACTGCGTGTGGCCACCAAACGCCAATCCCAAAGTCTTTCTTTCTTGGAGAAGATAAAAAGTGTGTAGCACGACAAACGCACATTATAGATGAAATTTTAGTTGTATTTATTTTTCTGTTTTGCCCTCCTCAATATTACATTGCTATATCAGAGTTGTTGTTTTTTTTCCTTTGCTTTCTGCACCGTTTGCCAATACTCAGTTTCATACATCCTTTTCCGCATCTAAATTAATCTCATATCAGAATATCCGCAACGAATCAGCGCACGCGCGCGTGTGGGTCGGGTGTGTGTGTGGCAGGGTGGATAAGAAGAAGTTAATTCGTTAGTGTCGTTACATGCAGTAGCGTTTTGATTTAATGTATGTATGCGTGTGTGTGCTTTTCTTTACACTTTCAATAATCATAATAATAATACCGTTTTTTAAAGCCAAAAGTACACATTTTGATTCTTGCCGCTTCCCGCTTCGGTTCCGTTTTTCACTGGCCCTTCTTCTTTTGTGAGGCGCAACAGCGTACAAGCGTACTCTGGGGGTGTTACTGTACTGTTCGTGCCAGTTAAGCCATTCTCTGCTCATTCAATCTCAAGCGTCTTCTTCTCTCTTCGCGCCTCGTAGATGCATCACTTTCGATTTCGGTCCAATCGCGGCTCTCCCTACAGGCTAATGATTAGTACAAGTTTTTCTCACGTTGTTTAGCAAACGAACGCTAACTCTGCTCTGCATGAATGTTTACCGCAAACAACACGCGCACGCACTCCCAATTTTCTGACCCTCTATTCTTCCCTCCTCTTTCGGGAAGAGTAAGGGAAGGAAGCGAACACGAGCCACACATCGTCAGACGAGTTTGTAGCACGCGTGCTTCCATTGCTTCCGCTCCAACCAGTTTGTATCGCTCCACTTCTTGCAGTTGTGAAAACCTTTATGTGATGATTTTGATTAATGTTTGAACTTCAATGACAATATCTCTTACAGCGTACGATGATAATAATGTGTTGTGCTCCCCCCTTCGCATGATGATTGTGGTGTTAGAGTGTTTGTGTTAGAGCGTTCGCGTAACAAAGTAATATAATATCTAATAACGCATCTTGGAATATCATTCGTGTGTGTGTGTTTAAATTCAGCCTTTGAGATTAATAACGCACAGGGGTTTTGTTCTGTTTTTTCATTCGCTTTTGCTCTAGAACGTAGGTAGACTACTTTGGGTGATGAAATGAGACGAAACGAAAGTGCATAATTAAAAATATTTCTTTTTTGAAAAGGGATGAAAAAGATATAAACAACCGATTGTGTATGATTGATGATGGTGCTAATACTTCTTCACAACAATACTCTTATTTTCTCGATGATGTTTACTTGCAAAAATACTTCAGTACAATCAGTACAGAGACTACACCAGCACAGTGTTTGTGTAGCTACAGAAAAGGAGAGACATATTTAACATATAAAAAATACGAACCAATTAAGTAAATAGAAATATAAATAAAAGAAAAGAAAGAAGTAAGTTTACCATAAAACCACCCAAAGCAGCAATCTTTGCCAAACAAGAAATGATACAACCTGATTGTGATGCTACGTGGAAGCTTGGAGAGTGTAATATCACCGTGGAAAAAAGCGGGTTCGAATACGTAAGGAAACCTATTTTTCAAACGAACCGGGCAAGAAGCAAAACTATTCATCCTTCTTCCTCGCTATTTTCCCCTCTGTATCCTTCCTCTTCATGAGCTCTACTTCTGCCATTTCATCCGCTGCGGAGTTCGTGTCTTTTGGTTGTCCCTACAAAATTGCCCTACAATAACGTTAGATTCTTGCCATTTTTGTTTGTTCACTTATAGCTTATACATAAATACAATACCAGCAAGCTGTACTTTCAGCTTTTCCCTCCACTCTGTTTCTGGGGATGGGGAAGGCGGGAGGGGGGGAGTAGGTCGTAAACTTAACACACAACTTGGTGCGGTATGGTGTGCACTGAGACAAATAAGGGCAAAATGGAGAAAGGAGATTAAGGGCGATAAGGGTCCTAAGGGGGGTAGGTTTGGGCTATTAAATTAGTCTTGGTTGTCACTTGGCTGCCTTGTCTTTTGCTTTTACTTGCACGGTACACTACCACATGCAGCAAATGGGTTTTTTTTTGTTTTGCAGCACAGTTTCACCTAACTAGTTACTAATATAATACACAAAAAAAAACAATAAACGTACACTGGTGACTTTGCCGCGTGGGTGAAGCGATGATCCCCAATCCAACGAGCGAATAACAAATAAATGAAAAATAGAATAAGAAGGAAAACAGAAAACGTTGCACTAATTTGCGTGCAAGTTCGCAGGGGTGTAAGAGTGGGTTGGGTGTATGTTGTAGCTGTGCAGTGTAATGCACGAGGGCGTGCACGCCAAGCACGAAATAGAAGTAAAGGTAGCAGCAGTTGCGCAAATCAAAAACAAACACGTTAAGCGTTAAACAAAACAAATTCTCTCTCTCTACAGATAACATAATAACAATCGGGGTGTCTGGGTGTGTGTCCGTGACGGCAACACACCTTCACGATCACGGGGGTCCGAGGGCTCTGCGCGCTCGCCAATTCAACCCCTCCACACCCGTCCCACCCATTTCGTCGGTCACGGTTCATTGGCGATCTAGATCGGTGGCAGCGCCCACAGTGTGGCCGTCTTGTCCGCCGAGGTGGAGAGAAACGAGAAATCGACCGGATGCCAGCGGCCCGATATCACCTTGTCCGTGTGCTGGGCGACGACCACCGACGGTAATGGCATCGTCAGATCACCTTGCAGATCGGTCAGCACGAGCTTGTTGTCGTAACCGGCGGTCAGCAGGTAGTACGCGGAGGGTGAAAATCGGATTGATCTAAAGTAAAAGAAGGAGAAGAAAAAGAAGAATATAAGTGTGAATGATCGGAATGGTTGCTTTTATATATATTGGGGTTGATTGAAGGTCTACGATCGCAGAAGGTCATGGAGAAGTGCACAAATGTAACGCTTTCGTAACGCTTCAGTAACGCGCGAGTGAAACGAAACCGCCCCAAGGTGCCATAAACTCATTTTTAACACAATGATTTACTCAATTCAATGAAAACAGATTACTTTTAGACTTGAAATTCATTATTCTTTGCTTCAAATAGTGAAATATTGCAATCAAGACCCGTGAATTGTGGGCTAATTCGTTCCATCAACTTTAAACGCCTAAATGTATGCACTGTATACACGCGCAGTAAAGCTTGATACTCGTACAGCCAGCGCTACGAATCTGTCTGCAATTCGATCGGTTTGATGCTTTATAGTTAATTTTGCACGTTTGCCGCGCTCTTCCACCACCTACCTAACGTCTGAGGAATGCGGTTTGAAGCACTGGATCGGCCGGTTGCCCCGTATGTCGTACAGTACGCAGGAGCTATCCTCGTGCCCCGACACCAGCAGCCGCCCGGACGGGTCAACGCAAACCGCCGCCACCGGCGACCCTTGC
This sequence comes from Anopheles quadriannulatus, assembly GCA_000349065.1. NCBI lineage: Eukaryota > Metazoa > Arthropoda > Insecta > Diptera > Culicidae > Anopheles > Anopheles quadriannulatus. Next base: position 583,399 of record KB667900.1, on the reverse strand, counting down.
CGGGAGCCCGGTGACGTGGCGGGGGTAACCATGTTGACGCAGCCGCGCGTACGCAGATCCCAAAATCGTACGGTTTTATCCTAAAATAAGAAAAAAAACAACCAAATTAAGTAAATCATCACTTGCTTTTCTCTTGGATGCTTTTTCACCCATTCCTCACTCACCTGCGAACCGGACACAAACATAACACCGCCCCAGTTGTAAAGCGATAGCACATGCCCGCCATGGCCGCTGAGCGCCTGGAACGGGGTGGACGTTTCGCAGTCCGTCACGTAGATCTTGCAGTCGCCCGCACCGCCACTGATCAGCAGGCTGGACTTGTTCGAGCTGTCCTCGAGGAAGCACAGGTCGCGCACCGTACCGTCGTGCATGGTCAGCTCCATCTCCTGGCCCTCGAGCTGCTTCTGCGACTCGTTGAAGCGCATCAGCTTGACGGTTTTGTCGTTCGAGCCGGTCGCAATGAGATCGCCGGCCGGCGACCACGCCATACAGTAGATCGAGCCTTTGTGGTGCTTCGTGCGCTTGAACAGCACCGTCGGCTGGTACGTGCTGTGGTCTTCCCTGCGGTGAAGACGAGATGCAAAACCGGAGTTTGTATTAGGTCAATGTTTCAGTAAAAGTGTAAAAAAGATTATCGCTTAGGAAAGCGGGGGAAAAGTAAAAGCTGTCTATCTACTTTGTATGGTACAAACCGAAGTCCATCGTACAACATTGAAACATTAACCGTCCTTCAAGCATGCAATTTGAATGTCTACATTGTCCACCCATTAAAGCGGAGGCAATAAATGAGCAAAATCATTCATTCGAACGCAATCGATAAACGTCTAAATAATAACAAATCACTACAACCATTATCGACCGATCGAACACGATCGTCCCGTCCCGATCGGTTTGAAACATTGTTGCTTCGCACCAGAAGTCATTCAGGCAAAAACCAGCTTTCAATGCGAAGAGGGAGGAGTGTTTATTCCTCGTTTTTCCTACCAAACCTGCCACCTGTCTCTAGACCTGGACACCAAATCCACCGATCTAGCCACACCGATCATCTATTCCATGCAACTAAACATAAAAATATCCATATTTTGTTTCACTGCAGCAAAAAAAAACAACAGCGCGCTCAACATTAAGAAAGCCACCTGTACGCGTCTGTATTTCAGTATGTGTATGTGTGTGTGTGTGTAGAGAGAAAGAAACTAAACGAAGAAAAAAAAAATACTAGGAAAAAAGGGAAAACTCATCCATTTCCGCTCACCAGCTAGTTTCACATCTTTTGCTGCGTGTGCACAGGGGGAAAAAACAGGCGAAAGAGAAGAGTATGGAGGGCGTCCGCACGAAAACGGAGAGAGGGGGGAAATAACTTGTTGATTATTGTTTCCATACGAATGTGAAGAGAGCGAAAAGGTGGTTGGATGGGAGTGAAAAAACTGGTGCAAAAATGGAAGATGGAACCAGAATAGTACCGTGTCTACGTGAAAAGCGACGACGACGACGACAACGACGATATCACACACGCGCAGTAGTCGTTTCCGTGCGTTTTCCGTGCCCCTCATGCGCAATGGAATTTGTGCAATTGGGAGCTTTCAGTGAGTGGGGTGCTTTCATGGGAGGATGCTGTTGTTGGCTTTTTGGATGTGCGGTGCGTGCGTGCGTGCTCGCGGCCTAAAAGATGCCAAATTCACATGCACATAAGGAGGATGAGGTACCACACACCACCACCACCTTCGTGTGAGATGATCATTTTCACTCTACAGGCTCTCTTCAGCGGGGCAGGCAGTATCATTCACTAATGGCGTTTGATAACGCTTTTCTTCCACCGAAACGCGTTCGTGGAGCAGTGGAGCAATGATGCAATGGGCGCACACACACGGACGGACGGGTGACTGAAGGTGCATTAACATGCCGACATTTTGAGAGGAGCAAGAAAAAAACGGAAATGGAAGATGGATTGATGGAAGTGCAGAGTTTCGGGGACGAGTGTGCTTGTGTGTTGGATGTGATGTGATGTGATGTGATCCTACTGTACTGCCCTAATGTCTCTAACATGGGTATGGGTGTGTTTAAGATGCTACAAAACAACACACAAAAATAGGACTGAAATGACAACAACGGGCATATGAGCAAATTCTTTTACCTAATCTCCGACAGGGACGGGTATTCGCAGATCCGGAACGTCTTCGAGTTGGAGCCGACCGCGTAGATGCGCCCGTTCGGGTGGAACTCCGCACACCGTACCGCCTGTACATCTTCCAGCGTCGTCACCGCGACAAAGCGGGGTCGATTTTGGTCCGATTGCTGGAAAGGAATGGAACGAAAACAGAGGAAAAAGGTTAACCAAAATGTGTGACACAACAAAGTGGTGTTCCAAAGTCCGGTTCGATCAGGATAAGGTTATGATGCATTTCACTACAAGCAAGCATACATACACACGGTAATCGATAAATGGTACATATGCAATGTTGACGGCTTCGAGATCATACGGCGGTGGAACGAGTCTGGGAAAAGCTTGATATTTAACTCACTCGCCAGTGGTGATAGCTACCCCGGAGAGCGCGGCTGGTGAAAACGGACGACGTCTTAATGTAATCAGCGTGTAGACATGGATTTAACGATCCTGTGTGCAATTTGCTGACCATAACATCCCGCACGTCCACCTCTTACGTCCAGCTTTTCTGCGGACATTACTGCTGCTGCAGCTTTCACGATGCGTGGTAAATAAGGGAGGATAAAAAACCGGGCAATAATTACCCACCAATGGGGTGGGCAATGTTTTGCATCCGTGAGAAGGTCAAGCTACTGCCGGAACTCCGGAGGGCTGGACACGGCTGCCTGTGAGCGTGTGATCCTGGGTGTCTTGTGCCGAAACAACATAATTTTTGAACCGACACTTTGTCATCTCTCCGTGTGAGAGTCTCATAAAAACTCATAAAACCCCACGAGCAGAAAGGGGAAAGATTTAAAGTACTTTCTTTTCAGAGGGAAGAAAACTCGCCCAATTGCGCCGGGTTTTGCTTTGGTTTTTGACGATGTGTCCCACCATCACACCATCATCTCAAGTGAAAGTATTGTCACCAAGGTGACAGCACAGGTTCAGGGGATTGCACCCGCACCCTGAATGCGCGTCTGTGCGCGAAACCCCTAGTTGGGTGCCTTACTACTCTCCGGAGCGTAGGTCCGGTATTGGCAGGTTACACAAACCTGGAGGACCTGGGGGTTGTTGGGTGCAAAAGAGTTTCACTTTAAATCGATTATTATTTAATGGTTTTGCGACGAAGGTGACCATACCGGTGCCGTAACGTTGTGCTGACCGGTGGTCAGGTTCGCGGGAGCGTTCTTCCCTTGCAAGGAAAATCCACTTTCCCTTTGGAGCATCATTTCAGGCGCGCCTCTCGAGGAGAGAGAGAGAGACACACACACACACACTTGCCTCAGGGATCGATTTGGCCAGTTTAGTTCCTAATGAAGTGTCAAAATCCCTGCAGAAAAGTATTAAATAGCGAAGGAAAGCTTTGAACGATCGCAAAAGCGACGAACCCAAAGAGCTTGAGTCATCCGTCGGAGGTCATTGAGTTCCGCTCCGGACACTCACGCTCCTCAGACATCACACGCTGATGGTCATCGACATCGTTTTTATCGGTGAAACGCAACACCAGTTGGCAGCGCGGTCAATTGATAATGAAGGAAAGAAAACTGTGCCCGCATTTTCATTGCCAAAAACCACACACACACACATAGTAATACAATTGTGTCTGTACAGTAATGATCGTAATTTGCCCGCAAAAATACGCTGGAGAAAGCGTGCTCCCTCCTCCTCTTGGGGAGAGACCGTTTTTCCAACACGTTTCTGCTTTCTTCCGCACAGGCAAACGGGTGGAAAAACCACCCGCCACAAAATGAAAAAACCACCTCCACCAATGTCTTGAATGATTGGCAACCAATTCCGCGTCGGCAGCCGCCTGTGTGTCGTCTGTCAAACTTGGGTAGTGCTGCCCGGGAGGGCTTGCACCACGCTTCCAAGATGTGGTTTTCTTTCTACGCCACCTTTGCAGTTTTGCAATTAAAAGAGATAACTCGAGTAACCCACCCGTCCGCTGCGCCGGGAGTGGTGGTAATTTTGCAAAGAAAGTGAAATGATTACAAAGCCGCACAACACCACCACCACCCACCACCACCAGCGCGACGAACTGATTCGCAAAGGGAAGCAGTGTAGCAAACAAGGCACACACACACACCGTCCGCCCATTGAAGTTTAAAAGCTGAGCGCTTATTGAGTAATAAAAGTGCATTGGCGCGTCATTGGACTGCGCATGTGGTCAAAGCGATTTGTAAAAGAGCGTGTGTTTGCTGTTTGCTGTATTGGAAAGTGTGATCAACTTGATCCGGGAGACCAGATCCCTCGTCTCGGGACATTTAATGTGCCGAGAGTTTGCGAGAGCGCGCACACCTCCATGGGGCCGGTTTCGAATCGGATCCGTGCTGGTCATTTACGTGTTCAACACGTTCAATTATCGTATTTTGCAGCGAAGTTTAATCAATCGTAGCGTACAAAAAGCTTAACAGAGCACCGTGATCGTGATGGCGGGCGATTGTACCACCCATTATTTCACAACTCGGTGTTAAAGCTACAATGGAGTCCTCAGAAATGGAGGTTTTGGCTTCAGTTTTGCACTTGCACCGCCCTGCCCGTTATAACATAACGATAATCGGTGCAATTGGTAGCTTCAATGTACAAGCGATACTAGTGATTAGTGGCAATAAAAGCGGCAAAAGTAACTGCCACATTACATGAGCGGGATAAGATTTCGCAGAAGAAGAGGATTTGTGCAATGGAGTGTCTGGGGAAAACTGGCAAAATTTCATAGCAAACTTTCTACTAGAGGTTTTTTGGGGACGTTTGATGCCTTCGTTCGCTTTATTTTTCAGAAGAGAAGTTTAAACTTCTTAGGTTCATGTACTTTGAGCCAAATATATGATTAGGCCATGGTCAAGACTAAACCATGAAGTTATTCCTTTACTTCAAATATGCAGAATGTACCTTAGTAACAGTATCCAAACAACGGACATCAGACACGAAATCTATCCAGAAGTGGTAAAGGCTCAAACATGAAACAGAGTGATGTACTAAAGTTCTGAATATGTTTATACCTTTTTTATCATAGTTTTACAAGAAATCAGTCTAAATCAAAAACACATTCGGGTATTAGAATGATACTGAAAGACCTTTAAAATAATTGTAGAATCTCAGAACTACTAAATAAACACAAACAACAAAGAACATTTAAGCCAATACAGGGGTTCCCATGATTTATTGGTTGGTTCCCATAAATTTTTGGTGGGTTCCCATATTTTTTTGGTGCGTTACCACGATTTTTTGGCCATATCCCAGATTTTTTTGGTCGAATTGTATTGATATCCAATCGGAAAATACCAATAAATTATGGGAACGAACCAAAAATCTATGGGATACGATAAAAAAATCGTGGGAAACCCTGTATACCAACGCTTCAACAAAGTTTGTAAACTCCAACTCACACATGAGTTCAGAATGATACTCTAACATTCCCTAATCACTAGAATAAGGACTGAAGATTGCAGAAATTTACAACATTCTATAAACTCTGCATCCACACTGGCGGCACATTCCTTATCCCTAACTAGCTTCATCGACCGAAACGCCAATCAACATCCAATTTGCACTCCCTAATTTCCTTTAACCTTTTACACCCTAATATCTTTAACCCATCACGTTCGCACTTTATACCGCACGAGCACCTGGCATCACATCATAGCCCCGCACGAAAATCGCACCTAATTTTCGACACCTTCTGCCGTATAATCATTGCGCGCCATTAAACGGCACGATCGCTCGATCGTAGAAGCTGCCAAATTCCAACCAAGAACAGCACTTCCGGGGTTCATCAATGTTGCAGAAAACAACACCCCACTAAATGGTTGAACGTTTAATGTCCGTATGCAGAGGAGGGCACCACCTTCACGTGAATGTTGCATAATTTATCACGGTGAAAAGGCTTTACAACCACCAGGCGTGTGGGCGCCACGATAAAGACTTTTAAGCCACGATGGTTATGATAAGACGAGGCGCCTCCGGAGACCATCCAATTGTGCTTCACAATCATTCTTTTGGGCCTCCCCTCCGGAGCAGTGGTGTTGGCAAATGAGGTGGAGGGTGGAACGATAATTGCGCCAAATCGTGAACCCGCACCCTGTGTACGGGTGGAACTGATTCCGTTGCAATTGAAACGTTTCGTAACCATTACAACCCGTACCACGCTGGGAGTTTATCGTTCGAATGGGCCAATTTGGTTGTTGTGCGTTGGTTGGATTTCTATCCGGAAGTCCGGAAGTCTTACACAGTTTTTGGTTTTGTTTTCCACTTTGGCAGTAGCTTTTGATTGCGATAAAGAGAGCGGCACACGCACCCATGGACAATTAAAAGTGAGCAAATTTTTGCTTTACTTTACAACTGAACTCCGTTTCTTCCGAATTTCGTTCGCCATCGTTTGCACTCGATCGTGGATAGGCACCACGTTGGTTGTGGCACTGATCGATTACATTTTGCCCAGACGCACCATTTTGCTTTGTAGCGATGGAATGAGGGTGTTAGTGGAAGCGCCTGATTGCTCTCAAACTGATCTCCATACGTGAAGGATGATTCGATTGCACAGACAGAGTGTGCTTTTGGACACATATTACCGCGAGACGGACAACACCATTCCCGATTGCATAATTATCCTTAAACACAAACAAACTCCCCACAAACAAGCTCACAGTTTGATGTTCGCGATCGACTTTTTTTTTTCTCCATTTCATTACTTACTAAACGATACAAACGAGAGAAGTCAAAAAACAGGTGTGAAAATGGACGCCTTTTTCCAGGCCCATATTTCCAAGGTGACTTCCACGCGGAAAGAGCAGGTGGTGGTAGTAGTAAATCAAATTGTGCCAGCGCTTGAAGGCGCTGTGTGAATCGAAATTGAATACCATTAGGCAGCAAAACCTAAATGGCTCACAGAGAAGTGGGTCACCGACCAACCGGGTCATGTCTCGGCGTTCCCCTTGCGCAATGCGGGAAACCTAAACGCACCTCATTCGATGGGCATTCCGGAGAATACCAATATAAGAGGAGAGCTTGAGGTCCGGGTTGTTATTATGATCCGTAACCACCGGTTACCGCTTCACCCTCGATCGATGGTCTTCGCCATTATGCTTTGTCTCCCCTTCCTCTTGGCCGGCGCTGCAAGGGCCGTGTGCAGGGTGAATAATACACCGCGGCCGTGCTACTGCTGATCACGTACGGGACTGGATACACAGTTACGTTGCAGCAGACAGCAATTTCGTTGCAGCAAAGCGCAGAGTGCAAGGGTCAGTGGATCAATGGAAGAACGCGCGCGCTGCCTCGTAATGATGCTGATGCGGTTAAGATCGTTCGTTTTGCTTCCCATTCCCGATTAGAAGGCGCACGAAGGCGGGAAAACGGGACAAGCCGCCATGTGTTTGAGCTGTTGCTAATCAACCCGTTGTTGATGATGATGATGCAACCTAGTTCGATTCTTCCGTGGCTGGCTGGACCGCCTGGAGCGTTTGGTGAGAGTAATTCTGACCCTTCCACAATCAGGCACACACACCAAGGAAGATGCCCTCGCGGATTGGAACGTTGCAAATGATAAAAATAAAATTAAAAAAAAAAACACATTAATCACTTCTCTCTCTCACTCAGTCGGTGGGATTTCAGGTGAGGCACTATCATTAACGCAAACTGTACGTTTGGCGCGGTGTAGTTTAAAGGGAGTGAGATGTGTTCGCGGCACGGTGAGAAAGATAAGCAGAAAGATCCCCACCATGCGTAGCGATTGTGGCCGTGTGATTGTGCAGTGCCCTGTGCAGTGGGGTGATGGTAACCACATTGCTGTAGCAGAAGCTTGAAAACAAGAGGAGCCAATCCGTCGCGCACGGTTTAAAACCAGCGAACCAGGAGCGTGTGGTTTAGTGGCCGGTGGCCGGTCGGCGAAAAAGCAGGTCACAGGTACACGACACGCGGTACACTGTGAGGGGAAAAGTTGGTCATATTTGGTTGAATTGATCAAATTAAGTTTAAGGTTGTTAAAAACAAAGAGGTAAAAAGATAGAGAAAGGGAGGGAAACGGGGAAAACACAATAGTTTTGTGTTTATTTAACCTTCCCCGAAACGGTTGATTCAAAGGGAGGAGGAGAAACGAGCTCTAATTGAAAGGAAAATAAGGAAAACGAGTAGGGCGATTTAACTCGCTTAGTAAAACAGATAGTTAAAGCCTCTCAAGTCTATCTTTTTTTATAATACAAGCATAAGTTGATCCAATATTTAACAAGAAATAAATTAATTTGTAATGTTTAGTTTTTTCTTAATAAAATCCTTAACAAATGTTCTCTTTCACGATCTCGAACATGAAAGATAGAGTCCTCAGCAATGTAAATAACATTGCTGCCAAAGAGGATCTTCTGTTATCCCTTTAGTACGCTTGTTTGACTGTCACATTGGGAGTTGCTCGCTAGTCTACTGTGTCAAGCAATGGATCTTATACAAAGCAAGTTGTTAGTTCAAATCTAGCTTGATCACGCATTTCGACATCTTTTTCCACAAGCTCTCTGTGACCGTTTGCTGCACCAGCTCTTTACACCGAATAATTGAATTTAATTTACGGTTCGTCGCGCCCCTCTTCTACACAACAACCCTGCCTCAGGTGTGTGTGTTTGAAACTCCAAAATGCTAATAGCGCCTCTCTCTGTCTCACCGCTTCTCTGCAGCAAATCAACACGCTTCATTAATAATGAATCACATTGAAAAGGGAGAAAAAAGGCGCTAATGTTCAGTAGTAGCAACTTGGTGTGTAAATGATGTTTGCTCATAACTTCATTAGCGCCCGATTAAGACCGTATCGATCACAAACGCCGCGCCACACAGCACCGATCGATGACTTTTTTTTGTAAGAGCCACCATCTTCTGCCTACCCTTGAACTGGGCACACCATCAATCGCTGCAACATTCTCTTGTTTTGAACGTGAAAAAGTGAAACTTTACACCCTTTATTCACCCTTCTATGGGCTCCACTGCCCGGCATGCACCAATTCGCCCCCACTGCGCGTGAGTGACCGAAAATTACCATACGATCTAGGCGCGAAGAAGGCGCGACAAAGCACCCGCCCAAGCCTCATATGCTTTGAAGCTCCAGCTCTGCACGCTACATTAAATTGCAAGCCGATGTAAACCCTCCGATAATGGCACCGCACAAACCACACACACACACACAGAAGAGAGTGGAAAACCCTCATCCTCATCATAAAGACATTTCCATAATTCTAATGGCCGAGGGGCTTGCGAGGTGAGGGTTAATTTAACTGACCGGATGTTGTTTAACTGGCCACCACCATATGCCACATTTGAATGTGCTGCCAGCGGCGTACAACGGCTCTCCCCTGCTCGTGTTTGGATGAATTTGCAACTTGCAGCAACTTACATATAAAGCGAAAGCAGTAGCAAAACCAAACGGTTCGGGTTACGATCAAATTTTATGTGTGGTGAGTTTCACTTTTTTATTTCACTACATTTACCCCCCCTGGAGGGGTGGCCGATGGGAAGCTAATGAGTATCTCCGGAAGAGGTCCGGAAGGTCTAGATCGAATTAGGATGTGGAGGATTTTGTTTTTTTTTCTCCCCATTCGCTTTAAATTAATCACACACACACATATGCAGCACCGAGGCGGGTGAACGGGAAACAGTGACCTGATGCGTAAACCTTCTTCACACATTGATGAGGTGGTAATATACCGTCGTCTTGACCTCGTTGAACCTTTCTTCGGTGTTCGGTGCTGGTCGATGGTACCTTCCGCTGTGCAAAAATGATGGAAAGCTCCATTTTTAACCTCAATTTGATCTCAATTCGATTTTTACCTTATTTCCCCCCTGGTAATAAATGCCATTAATTCGACCTCTCCCCTTTTAAGAGGAGATATGATGATGAAGGAGTGAAATTTTACTTCCCTTTAAACGCTTGCATGCGTCAAGTGCGTTTTCAAGTGCAAAACATTAATTAGTAGTACATTTCCCTCTAATAAAGGACTTTACAAAAAGGTTTCTTTTCCCCGGTGGAAAAAAAAACATATGGCCCTTTTGCTTTTGAGCTACAATTATCAAGCTGAAAGTTTATCTTTATTGCACTAATTCCCCTTAAAAACGATTAGCGTGATCACTTCCCTATTAAGCCTAACCTAAGAGGACTTGTGCAATTTCATCCGTTTTTCCGTAGCACATCTCTCGCATGTCGCACGACAAAAACGAACGAACGTTTTCACTGGAAACGATTTGCAATTTGTCAAATTAATCTAACGGACAGATAAATTATCTCCCGACGCATCGTAAATACAAACAGCCCCACATCAGTTCCGACTGTCTGTCTGCCATAAAGTCGCATCATTTTCCAACTGGTCACATGGTCCTGCTCATGAAGAAAACTCATCAGAGCTCACGAGCTTTAAAGCCCGTGCCCTGTTTCCTGTTTTGTGAGTGGCACATATTTATTTGCTTTTGAAGCGAGCTTGGGCATGGGCAGAGGAGCAGAGAAGAAAAGCAGAAGATCTTTTGACGGTTTTTTGTGTGGGAATAATGTGAATGCGTGCGTCCACAGGGTAACGATGAAATTGGTATACAAAAGCGATAAAACTATAAAGCCCAATCTGTAACGAAAACAAAATAAACCGGAAAGTTCCAGCTACAATCCAAGTGGTGCTAGTGGAACTACTTTTTTTAGGGGCTTACAAGTGGCGTACCTAATAAGGGACGGAGTGGGATGACCACAGTCATTGGCACTTAACTGTGACGCGCGCGGGATCCCCGAGCGGGATTTTCTGGCCACGCTCAAATTAAATGGATTTTATAACCGAAATTAAATAGAATTTTCTACTCCAACACCTGTGTGTACACGTGTGAGTGTGTGTCTGTATGTAGGTAGAAACGGGAACACCTTTGCCTTGTTCCTGTTCCACCGTCCAATAAAGTCCAATAATGAATTTCTAGCTTTTTTTACGGGACATTTTGTGTGTTGTAGGACGATCGGAGAACACAAGGAAGGAGAACGAACAGAACGGGGGCAGCGCCATTTTCATCCCACCCATCCCACCACATAGGAATGTCTTCGGTCCTGGCTTTTCCACCACCACACAAAAACAACACCATGCGTTAATTCGAATTTCTTCCGGTTCTATTTTCCACCGGGCAAGAAACACTGCCGACGAACAACAGCAGCAGCAGTAGCAGGAGAGCAAAGTGTAGGAAAAATTAGTTCCCCATTTTTTCACCCGCTCACGCCCGCTCCTCCATCATCCCGTGGTTGGAACGGAAATTGGGCCTAAAGAACCCGCGCAAAAGACGCACTTTTTTGGAGTGAACGGTGTTTTGTTACAAACCAAAAAACGGCAAAAATTCCTTAACGCCACGTGAAGGTAGTGTAGTGTGGTGTGGTGATGGAAAAATGGCAGCAGTTCTTTAGTGTGCAGGGATGACGACGGGCCAAGACCGTTGACGTTATTGGGAAGGAGAGATTTTACCGGTTTGT
>KB667900.1:492670-511852 GCA_000349065.1 Anopheles quadriannulatus | reverse complement strand
GCCTCCCAAATGAACGAACGCATCACGCTCGCTTGGATAACTAGGTGTCAAAAAGTGTGATTGTCAAATTATTTGCCAACCCTCCAGGCCTTCAATCGTACCGGCGGTGCTCTCCCCCCGACTGTTGCTGAGTGAAAGAAATCGCCATCGATCGTTAACGCTAACGCCCGCTCGCTCAACGAAAACAAAAAAAACCGCTGCCTCATTCCATGATGATGGATAACGCGCGCTGGATGCGATGATGATGATCCGAGCAATTGAGGGACGACACGTGTGAAGGTGTGATGAACGGTCGCGGCACTCGGCGGCCGCCGAGACTTTTCCATCTGTTTCTGTTATTTTTTGCCATTTAAACGCTACCTAACCTAACAGCAAAACGCCCCCCTTTCCTTTTCCTTCTTGTTATGTCACCTTTTTTCTTTTGCTGGAAAGGGATTTGTTGTTGTTTTTCACCAATCTTTTATTTTTCCTCTCGCGATGTAAGGCTTTTCGGTAAGGGTTTTTGGGGGCAATTGTTATGAAACCACCCAACAAATGTGGAGAGGCGGAGCGGGGGGCGGATCCCTACTTGTAACATACGTGGGCAAGCTTTATTAGTTCAACCGTCGTGCCCATCGAGGGTTTATTACGTCCGGTGTCAATGGTTGACTGTTTCCTGTTAAACTGCCGTGACAACCACTGTTTCTGTCCACTGTTGCAGCAGCGGCAGCAGCAAATTCAGCCAAATTGCCCTTCCCTTTGGAGGGCGGGGTGCACTGTGGAGACTCCAAACTCTTCGGTAGGCAAATTAGAGGTTCGCCGTCTCGGGCGGGCGAAGTTAAAACAATCAGCCCTCCCGAAAATGGGTACCCATAGCGAGCGAACCGTACTCTCGTGGCGGCGCATTCGTTTAGGAGGAATTTAGCGAGCCATTGCTAATTAGCTCTCGTTAACGTATTATCTGTTCCGGTTCGGTAGGGCTGGGGATGAGATGGATGATGGGCACACACACACACAGGCACACCCCCAGTACCACGAACGGATCGGATTAAATCACACCGAAATAATACACAAGCAGCTAGTTAGCGGCCATGGTGAAACATGTGTTAGATAAATGCTTAAAAACCCAATGGCTCGAAAGTGGAGCAGATACATAATTTTGCTGCTGTTGATCTACTGCTGGCGATGGGTTTTGATGGAAGAAATCATTTTCGTTTTTAAACCATTCACTCACCGGCAATAGCAGCTTTTTATCAGCCTGGTATCAAAATTAAAAGGACAGGCCTTCATTCCACCCCCCAAAATGTGAGGAAAATAATTACGCAAGTGATGGAAATAGATATGCCCGCGAGAGATTTCAAAACTTGAAAACACCAACCAAAAACTACAACCCTGTGTGAAAATGCACGATTGCATGCAGCTTGCATGCTTCACAGCTTCACTAACTTGCATGCAAACAGCTTGCACAGCTGTACGTTGCATGAAATAACGCAAAATGCTCTCGTGAGATCCTCTAGCACGCAGTCACTCACAACAAGCAGCACTCACGTAGAGTCAAATTGTAATTATGGCACTTTAAATTGTAATATTTCAGCAAAATAAATTTAGCATAAAGATTCTTCTTATAAAATATATTAAATAAAAAGGCGTTCCAAATAACGAGTTAAAAGATTAATTTACAATTTCCAACGCAAACACTCCCAAGCACATGAGCTCTTCCCTCTACCAAAACCAACCACTGGATTGAAACATGAGCTTCGCTTGTTAACGCAAAGATCCGAAGCGCAACAGCGCTCGTCGTCGTATTGCGTTTCGAATTGCCATTTATTTTCACACTAATTAATTTTACATGAGTTCTACAAAGCTGCAGGGGCGTTGTCAACCCGCAACAGTAATGACACCCTTCCATATGTAACCAAACAAGCGAACACCGCTCTCCCCTTTTAAAACTACCCCACCGCAAGCATGGGGGATGAATTCAATCTTCTGCAGTGTGCAGCAGCAGTAGTGGGTTATGATCGTGGGAGGACGATTATTCAAAAACAACAACAAAAATCAACCTTTTACATTCAAACACCCTTACACGATGGCCCCTCTCCCGTACACATCGCATCGCTTGTCCGAGGTAGGATGATGGGAGCGCAGCCTATTAGAGCTTTTTGTTTTGCCCTCTTGCCCTTCTCCCCTGCGTTCGGCCACCCCACCCCCTTGTAAAGGCGACAACAAAGCAAGTAACATTCCGGGCACGATCACCTCCCCCCAGCCGGTACCCAACTGATTTTTAATGAATTCCACCGCCATGAGACGGGAATGGGAGAAAGAGTGCGCTTGTTCTTTTGGGGAGAGCGGTTGACACAAAGATGATGATCCAGTGGTTCCTGACCAACAGATATGGAGCCGCGCGATGAGCGTAAAAAGATTGATGGCGAATTGATGTCACAGCGAGACGGGCGGCGGCACCCTGGACACGATGTACGTCAATCGGTGTCACCTTTTGGGGCGCGGTGTGACGACGTTGTTCCTGTGCTCGGGGTCGGACATCAAGTCGATGACATGTATATCCCTCCAGCTGGTGTGTCCGCGAGCACGTATATGGAGAGGGTTGAGCAATAGGGTAATACATTGTTGCCAGAGAATGAACGTTAACCAATTTATCAACCAACATCCGGACATTGGTTTTATCTCTAACGGCTTTGCGTGTTAACAAGATGCCGAAAAAACGGATTCGATTAAGTCGATAGAGGAACATCCCATCCATCGTGATCGTCCGACTAGAGACACCAATCCAATGGTTGATTTACATAGTATAGTCAGATAAATTGTCTCTTTTTATTGCCATCTTGGAAATGATCCTAAATCGCTGGCTCTAACACCCATCGCCATTGATCACCATCGAAGCCGATCTTGCATCAAAACAGGCAGCAGAATAAGCTTTCACAAATAATTGAACCATTAAACAACAAACAGAATAACGTCACCGAAGCCATATGCAACCATCATGCAGCAGTAAAATTGTAAGGAGCGGTTCCCAAAACAGGCGTCATATGTTAAATTTCGCACCTGCGACTGTGAAGCTTTCGTCCCTCTACCATCTTCTTCTCGCAATGTAAATATTGATCCACCATTGCCCCACAAACTACTGATTGCCACCGAGAAGAAGCGTTTTTTTTTACTGACACGATCCTCGTAACGTCATAAAAAGAACCCAGAAGCTATTTAAGATCTAACGAGACGAGTTTTTTGCTCTCCTCTCTGTTTGCTATTGAGTGTCTAAACTATTGAAACTCTGATTTTAATAGAGCTGGTACCCCGTGTAGAGGCAGGCCGCGATAAAATACTTCTCAGCTGTACGACAATTTGGTCGTGAATTGTTTTACGACAAGACGCCACCGAAAATCACACACATGACGCTCACGGGGAGCTTGATTCTTTTTTTTTTTTTTGGGTCTTTCTACCGGTTACTTCTAATGAGCGGCAAGGTTGTCCAGCAGCGTGTCCACCCCAACATCCGCGTGAAACCATTTACCATACAAGGCAGCAGAACTAGAATACACATTCTGGGATTAACGGCGACCACCACCGACCAATGTCCGAGTAGCTGGTTTCGGCTTACTATGAACCAGTTCCTTCCAAAAAAAAACAAACTTTACAGCAGTTTACATCTTGGGACAGACGGAGAGAAGGCACAAGAGCAGCAGCAACGTCACGCACTCATAAAATCACAATATTTTGCCACACCATTTTCGGCGCGACCGACCGAAAAAAGCGTCTTACTCTCCTTTCTAAGCACTCTAGCACAGTTGCCACCGTCGACGGCAGACCGGGAGGTGTTTGTGGCGGCTGGTGGCATTAATAGGTCAACAAAGAATTGGGGATCTTCTCATACAACAACAACAAGAGCGAAAAAGAAATCCATCCCAGACATATCACACACGTTCGCAGGACCAACGCGGCACGGGATCGAACCGCGACAAGCTTTAGCTTTTTACCTCTTCCTTCAAAAGAGATGTCCACACACAGACCTCAACTCCCGACGCAGGCGACACTTTCCGATCCGTCATCATCGGGCGTGTGTTTGCTCTCGGTCGAGAGCTGAACTCTCCAATATGAAGCCCGCTGCCCGTGTAAGGGAACGACAATGACGAGCAGTCGAACCTCTGGACGCTTGGGCACCGACAGTCGTCGTCAAAAAGAGCTGTCCAGTTTGGCGCGTGTGGGTGACTTGAAGCGATGCCTTCCGCGCGAGAAGCAGGCAGAAGGAGTGCCTTGGGTAAATAAATTTCAAAACAAACGCATGTTCAATGAACTCGCGCACCGCAACGAAGGTTTGCCAAAAACAGGCATGTTTCATAACGCCGCGCAGGCCTGGGGGGCAAGCCTGCCTGCCTGCTGGATGATTCATGCTGCAAATAGCGGGAGAGGGGAGAGGTTGAAATACTTAGAATTAGTAACTCGAGTCAAGTCAACTTGTCGAGTCAACCCGAGATTACAGAAAATACGAGTAAAGTGATGCCCAACGACAACAACGTGAATATAAGATGTTTAGTTAGAACATCACTAAACACAATGAGCAGATGAATCCGACGACGACGACGCCGACGACGACTGGTAAGATGAGATATCTTCCCCAATATTCCCTGCAGGGCACATGACACGCCGACTCACGTTTGCAATCGCATATTCTCCCTCCAAGGGTGCACCATAAACAATTATCGCAGGAAGTGTTACATTACACAAGCTATTCCGCTGGTAACAGTTCAAGTATCGAGTGTTGAGGTGTTGTGTGGTGTTTGCGGAGGACGAGCTACACAACACAGGACCGGTACACACAGAAGCAATTTGCATTCTTATCTTCGTTCGTCATCGTGGTTCGTCCAAACACAGGCAACAAGCGAACCATCGTTTCAACCAAGCCAAACTCGCTTTGTCGGGTGTCCCGCTTTAATCATAGTGCTTTTGTAAACGACATTTACCCGCGTTCACAACCAGCAATCAACAGAGGGGTCTTGCACGGGTCCGTCGTGTATCGGAAATCAGCTAAAACGATCGCGTACACCACCTACTGCTACTACTACTACTACTACTACTACTACTACTGCTCAACCAGATTTTGATTGCTGTTCAGATTTCTGTGTCCATGGAGCGCAATTTGTGTAGCTCTCGTGGGGTCGTGGGATTTTGCAGTTCCAATCGGTAGCGTGTTGGAGTGACAAGCTGTTGTAGTGTTCGATCTGTTGCTGCTGTACAAGTAGGTAACCAAGCTATAGCAGTAACACATCATATCTTGTTGAGCAAACTGCATGACTCGACGTAAATTGTCTACAACGAGGTTCTTACCTTCTCAGAACCTACTCCGAAATATCTTCTGTCCCGACTAAGACGTCTCGTATTATAAGCGAGCTGTTTACCAAAACAATTTACATACACACAGAGACACCTCCCCAGAAAAGCAAGGCAAACAGGAACACCGAAACGCTTAAATTGCACGATCTTGCGCGTCCTCCCGCCGCTTGCTTCAACAGCAGCAATAATAAAAACCCATAAAATTATCCCACGCATCTTGGCGCCACCACATCATCATCTCACGCCACACACCAGCGGAACCAATCAATCTGCTGCACCGAAAACCCTTCCCCGCAACTCTCTGGTGATCTACGCCAAATCGGCGGACGAATGACCCCCAGGCGAGCGTTACGTACGAAAGAGCTCTCACTCGGCTCGGCTCAAGGAGCATTACCATTTCTATCGACTCTGCACTAACCTTCCGCAGCGTATTGTACATACATTGCGCGATGCGTTCATGCGTTCAACGCGAGTCTCAACCGTAATAAACGATCAGACATTGAAGCTGTACGTACGCACGCACGCACGCAGCAGCGGAACTCGGAAACGCCAATGTCTCCCCTGCCTTTTTGTCACTGATTTTGCCTCTCGTTGAGGAGGTTAATTACGCCGAGGCTTTCACCGGTTCATTACCGGATCGTAAGATCTTGTGTGCGCGGCCTTCACGGTCGGGAAGGACGGTTCCGCCGTCGCGCCACACAATGGGCCTCTTCTTCTCCAAGCCGTACCACACCAAGTCTGACACAGATATCGATCATGGTGCACACAGCTCATCATGGCGAGATCAAACTGGCGCCATCTCCAAACCCGAACCATCTCTTTTCTATTCTCTCCACTCCTACTGTGAGCTTAAATTATGCGAACCAAAGATCATCGGAGACACTACTGGATGAAGAGCAGTGTCTGGTGAAAGGAACGCTTTATGATTCTGTTGCACGCTTCTCCTCCTGCAGGAATCATGTTGGAGAGACACTCCCAGCATGAGTTCCCATCTTTGGAGTTGGCACCAGGAACTGGGAAAACCTCTAATCTGGATACACGAAGCTGACTAAGGGGCCTTTACTGTACAGCACCGTGCAAAAATGGTCATTTACTCAGCCCCACCCCTTCGCGATTCGTGATCACACATTGGCAGATCGTCGTCTCTTTGTGCTTTGCGGCACAAAAGTTTCCGTGGGATCCTTCATCTCGATTGCATTATTTTAACAGTAATTGCAAAGCAGATCCCATGCGGCCGCGTCCACCTGGGCAGCCCACTTATGGCATTATTCTAATGAATTACCTCATGGTCGCCACCAATCGAGGCATCGTCGAAGCTGTTCGCGAAGCTGCTGTTCAGCACCTTGATGCGATCGATATCGTTCGTGCCGCCTCCGCTGCCACTGCTCGCGTCCTCGTCGCCCCCGAACAGGGACGATGCGTCCGACAGGCGCCGCGAGTAGCGCCGGCTCGCGTCCAGCGAGTCGATCGAGATGCGGCGCGAATACGAACTGTAGCTGGAATCGTTCGAGTTGCGCCGATTGTGCTGCGCCCCATTGTGGGGCATCAGTCCGGCCAGTC
The DNA here is from genome assembly GCA_000349065.1 of Anopheles quadriannulatus. Lineage (NCBI taxonomy): Eukaryota > Metazoa > Arthropoda > Insecta > Diptera > Culicidae > Anopheles > Anopheles quadriannulatus. Next base: position 504,970 of record KB667900.1, on the reverse strand, counting down.
CCGGTGGCTTCGCGATGCCCGAATCGAACGACAGGCGCTTGGTCATGTCGCACAGCTCGTGCTCGCCGCTGTCCTCGCTGTCCTTCGATGGGGACGATGCCTTCTTCAGGATCGAGTGGAGCTTCATCGTCGACAGGCCGTCGTCCAGATGGAGACTGCTGCGCTTGCTGTTTATACTGGAGCGTCGGGTAACTCCAACACCTCCACCGCCGATCGAGGGCTTGCGGCGAAGGTCCACCGTCGATACGGAGGTGGCGCGCAGCATGGACGGGAAATCGGCCGGATGTTCCAGCGGTCTGTTCGACAGGGGTTTTATCGTGTTCAGCACCGGCATACTGTCGCGACGCCGCGGATCCGCAAACCCGGACAAACTCTTGCGCCCGGTCGGGCTCGGTGCGATCACGTAGTGGGACTGCAGATCGCTAATGTTGGCGATCGAGTTACGGTTGCCCAGTCGGCTGCGTCGCCGTGCGGCCATTTCCGCCTCCCGGCCGACGTTGTAGATCGAACCGTAGGAGGGTCGCTGCTGCGGAAGCTGCTTGCCCGCCCCGCCAACCGTCGACAGATCGCCGACCGAGCTGGCGATCGAGTCACGGCGCCGCACCGAACACACCGAACCACGCCGATGGGTGCCGTGCACGCTGCATTTGCGACTGGTGTGCGATTCGATGATTTTCACTTCATTTTCCTTCTGGTTCTGGTTGAATATTTCCTCGATTTTCTTCAGCTGCCGATCGACACCGCAGAACGGACGGTGCCGATGGTTCGCATGCTGGTGGTGATGGTGATGATGCACGTTCGCCATCGTCGACGGGAAAAAGATGGTCACCGGACACTTTTTGGGACAGCTTTTAACACCCCGCAGCTTTATGCAAACACACGCACGCACACACCGGACAAAATACAATGTATAAATCCTCCTGATCGGTCAATCGACAACTCAACTTCACTTCAACGACAAATCGTGACTCACACACTACACGCGCCTGGCTGGCACCAGCACGTTTACCAAATAAAGCGCCCCGTTAATGCAAACGGAACACATCGGGACACTACCCAGGTGGCCGAAGATACACAAAAACAAAGTTCCAAAAAATATTCTACTATATAATTTGTGCTCCCAAGTAACATTCACTTAAAACACACCACTTGAGCACTTCAAAACACTTCGCTCTTTACTGTTGTAAAGCCCCACCGAGCATGCTCGTGTACGCAACAAACCACGGAACGCGTCAAGCTTCTCGACGATGAACTCGATCGAACGTCTCAAACAGAACTGATCCGCGGCTCAAACGTTCTGTGTCGCGACGGTGACGATGCCGACGACAAACGACGACCGCCGGTCTCGCGTGAGTCTCGTTATTATTACTGCCCTCTCAAGCTCGCGCTGCTCCAAGACGAAACGACACTCCAGCACGACACTGAATACGCCTCGTCGTACCAGGGCACAACACACAGGCAAAGTAGAGATACAGAGAGAGAGAGAGAGAGAAGTAACGCTCAGCAACTTCACACAAAAAAATGATAAATAAATCCCATCATTCCAGAGCAGCGATTCGCTTCCGCCTCACCGACGGGAGAGAAGCATTCGTATGGCAAAAAGGGCGAAACGGACGAACCACCGCGATGGCAATTTATACGAAACATCTTCCCGAACCACGTGATTGCAATCCACATCGGGCGTGCGTTGGGAAGAAGCACATTTAAATTAATCACAAATTGCATTCCACCAGCGGGTGGATTTGCGTGAGCAGCGCGCAACTTTACATCGTAAATTGATAGCCATCGACGACGAGAAAGTCCTTTTTTGGTGCTCGATTCCCTGCATTCCTGCTGGGTCGATGCTTGACACAGCTTATCATGTCCTTCTTCGCCCTCCCCATACAACGTGTTTCAAGGCAAACAAAGCTCGCAGCTCCTTCCCACGCGGTATCACACCTTCCAGTCGTTGCCACACGCCGTCGTGCTTAGATGTTTTCAATAGTTCACTTGCAGTGTACGCGCATCGCGTGCACATGCAGCTGATCTGATAGGTTGACGGTAGATGCTGCCCTTAGCCTGACGCTAGCTAGCCCACATAAGGCAAGGCAGAGCGTGCAAATTCAGAGCGCGGTCGATTGTCGGTTGTTGGTGGGCGACATTCAAGGTTCGTGCAACGTGTTCTCCACGCCGTGCCTCACTTTTGCAGTGGGCACTCTCGACCTCATCTTACGACCATAGCGCTCCCAGGAGCAAGCGGCGGGGTGGGGAGGGACATCGTACACCGAAGTGCATCTTCTTCGGCCCAAGTATCGAGCCAAACGGAAGTAAGCTGTGAACATTCTTCGACGAGAAAGAACGCGATGATGAACGTTCACGCAGCGTTCATTGCTGCGTGATTTCTCTTTTCATCTTCACATACCACTCGAGAACGCTTGGCTCGTACTCTCGGCACTGCTGGCAATTGAGACTTCTAGTCCGCGATCGACCCCATTAATCATGATTAATGTAACGAGGCCAAACCGTACAGCTGAGATGCATGCGAAAGTGTCGAGTGGTTACATTGGCGGCGATTGCGCGAAGAATGCTTTTCATCCTACCATCGTAGGACGATTTAAACCTCCACCGTCTTTAATGGCCAAATCAAACTGTGAGTTTCTTGAAAGAATTACCCCCAATAAATTGCTCTATTACGAGTAATGCCTTCCATTGCCCCATCATTACACACATGTGTTCCGCAAATGAAAACAAACGACGTGTTATGGTTCCCGCTTTCCTGCTGAATTGAGCGCGCACGGTTAACGACGTCGTTGTGTCGTCGCCGTCACTTGCGTCACATACGCAAGCAAAGTCAGGTCGATAGTTTAAAAATGACAACTGACTAATATGTCCCTTCATGTCACCCCCGCAACCATCGATGACACCAGCGTTGAGCAAATATTGGCCAATGCTTCAAACTCCAATTGACGGTACGGCACGACGCCAAGAGTTATTGCTCACACAAACACGGTAAGCAACGGAATGCAATGCGCACTTCCTTCACTTCCGCCACAGTGAGGTTGGTTGAGTGAGAGGAGTATTTGTGTACGCCAAAAAAAAAAAAATGTCTCAACTAATGGTGCTCACAACGAGTACAGCCAGCCCATGCCACGGTTCATCAATAATCAATTGCTCTCTAACGATTTCGGCACCGAGAGGTTCGCACCGTCGATAAGTGTGTCACTTTGATGGGTTCCGTTTTATCTTAACGCCATCGACCAATTAGTGTGAAGTCAACCAACCAACCACCCACCAGTGGATTGTTTTCTGTTTTATGTTCTAACCCACAGCAAGTGGAAACGATCAATCGGTGCAGTATGGGAAGATGTCGATGGATTTCGTAAGCCGCAGAAAACAGTTTCGGCCCCCTCACTCATTAAAAGCTCCTTCATTCAAATTAACCACAACGGCGCCAGCCCTCGAGGGCTCTCCATGGGTGAGCTATTTCCAAATACACTGTTGTCGTCAGCTCGTAAAACGAATCGGCCTAACGAACGGCCGTAAAACTGGGGGAGACTGGTAAACGATCGCATCAATCTCGACGACGACTAGGCGATCGCGCGCGCGCCATCAAACGTCCAAACAGTCAGCGGGATGCCTAACCGGAAGCATGCTGAACCGAATGATATTCATCTCGTTGACACTAACTGCGGCTTATGCCACACACACACACACACACTCACACGTGTCCCCATCGATACGATGGTGCCATTGACGAACGATCGGAGTTGATCATGAACTTGCCGTAAAAGGGATGCATCGGCATAGCTCCACCGGATGATGGCATTGTAAAGGTATCGACATCGTAAAGACCTTCACCAGCGCTCATGAATTCCACCAGTGTGACGTCGTCCCTGGCCCTTTAGGTGGCGAAGGTGGAGCGTCAAAGCTTCCAGCTTCGGTTTAAGCCTAAACGTGCGCGCGCGGGTGTAAGATGCCGAGAACTCGCGCCCCAACTCGCGTCAAGATGTGCTGCTAGAGCCCGTGACCTACAAAACCCAACGGCTTGTACCGTTGTGTGCAAGCCCCGCGACATTGCATGCAGTTTTGTATGCAAACGCTCTTGTGATCAGTCGACAGATCAGTCGACAAAAAAGCCAGTATGCCAGCAAATGTGGCCAACGGCAGGGTTTGCGCGGTTTTTTGCTAGCGTGTCATTGAATTAACACCACGCCACTCTAATCCGGCTCCACTTCCGATAGCGTGCCAAGACCGACGACAGCGTGTAGCCGTAGCAGCAGCCCGAGAGAAGATAGTGGAAATGGTAAAAACGGGTAGTGGGACATCCCACGCGCGCGATCGACACAATCCGGGCCCGGGGCGAGCAAGGTGAGACACAATTAGAAACAAATCAAATAAATATCGAACGCGCGAACCAGTTTGTCAGTGTCCACCCTTGTCGCGCCGAGGTGGGATATATTTTGTAGTGCTCTACTTTATCAGCAAAACTACGCCAATAGTCCCCCGAACGGCCTGGGCAGCTTTACAGTTATATTACTTCCGTGCTCGGGGATTGGGCACTTGCGCGGTGGTGCCTGCCTGATGATATTCAAATCGAATCGGATGCGTTAATTTGTCTCAACAAATACGCAAACTTAAGTGGGCTGCGGTTGTGATGATGGCGAGCTAGATTTTTTTAAAGTTGTTTGAGAACAACCGCTTTTTGTCGTAAGGAAAACTATCCAGCCATCAACCACTGTCAAAACGGCCTGGCTCTTAACGATCGTACGTGTTCATTCGGCGCAGTTTTTTTTTTTTGTCTGACCCATTTGACTTTGGCCACTCATAACTGTGCAGACGGCCTACGCACCGCCCCGTCTCGATCGGTTGTGATGCAGCAAGACTGGCCGATTGGTATTGAGCTGTAATCCCCCTTCTTTTAAGATGCATTCGAGCACCAACAATCAGGCTCGCTTAATTTAAGCCGTAAACTTATCCCCCCTTCTAACGTCAAGAAGGTATTGCTGGTGATGTTGCAGCCACAGCACAAACTTTATCACTTGCAAGCACATTTAATTGGACAGTGCGGAACCGTTCTCGGCCTAAAATGGTCTCCTCGGTGTGGTCGTCCAAAATCCGCTCCAAAGCTCCCAAGCTTACCTCATAATCCTTGCTCCCGCCTATCACGTCTTCCGAGGGATGGGCACCCATCACGGCCGGTGCCCCGTTGCCATTGGTTTGGCCCGCCGACGATGGAGGAGGCACCGGGGATGATCCCGCGTTGTTCATGTGCGCCGGTGGCACAATCGTCGGATTGCCGTTCATGATGTAATCGCTCTCTTTGTTCTGCTTCTGCTGCTTGAACTTTTCGTACAGCTCGCCACCACCACTGTTGCCGTTGCCGTTGATTGTACCGTAGCCGTTGTTGCCGTTGGCCGCGGGAAGATTGTGAACAGGTTTCAGCCTAAAAGCAGAAGTGGTAAAAGCTTAATTAAGAACGGGGCTGTAGGGAGGACACGCCATGCAATGATAACTTACGTTGGCTTGGGCTGATCGTATATGACCCCCGCCACGTTCGGTGGTGGCGGCTGCGGAACACCTGCCGGCAGTAGTGGCACCGGACTGTTGGCACTGTGGGGACCGCCGGCCGTACTGCCCGGCGTTGAGATCGCTGACGACGGCGGTACCGACGACGAGTGCGGCGGCTGACTGTGGTGCGGTAGCCCGGTCGGTATCGGTTGCTGCTGCGCCGTCGGTATCTTCTCGGACAGTGAGTCCCGCCGGGAGCTCTTGGCAGTCGAGTTGGTCGTGTTGGGACTGTCCCGCTCGGCACTGTGCTGATGAATGTCGCACGCTTTGACGACCGCGCCGGCCACTGCCTGCAGGTCGGGCGATTTCGACTGCGCGGAACCGATCTCGTCAATCGAGGGGAGTCCCTGCTGGACAGATAGAAAGCACACACAAAGGGGTAAGTATTGGGGGTGGCCCAACAACAGGTAGGGTGTAGAGGCGGAAATCGATAACGTGGGGGTTGGGACAAAATAGGGACTGCGATTTGCCTATTTGCATTTGCAACCCGGGAGACCTTGAGTGCAGCGTTGATGCAGTGCCTACGTCAATCGTATGTGGAGCTCCCACGTGGAGGACAGAAATGTGGATGTTACCAACTGCGGGCCACGGTGGGATGCTAGTAGCAGCGGACAAAGAGGTAATTACGATACATTTGTATAATAATGATTATTCAGTGCGTTTTAAAAATCGGTAATCGTCCTATCGTCTTGAACGCATTTCAATAAGGTATCAACGTGTGGCAAATAAATCCATGAAATACGTTGAATTTTAAGTAGCCAAAAGAGAACCATGTAAATGACATATTTGATTTGATAATTAATCGCCACAATTAATTTAAACGCTTTCTATAGCATGGCCTAGTGTATTTCAGTTGTCTACTGAAAACGTCTTATTAACTACTAACCTTCACAAACACTTTTAGCAAATTATGCACTCTATTAACTTTCAAAATGATGCATTACAGTCCTGAATTGTGAAGCTAAGCACCCCTGAGTGCCTAATGCCATAAAACCAACAACCTGATTCTCTAATAATAAAATTGATAACTCCTATCACCAAAAACGAAGTAGAACGTTACGCTTTACCTACTGCCCTACTTATTCTTATTAGAAATAAGCTCCCAAATCAGCTCCCACAAATGTCGCACCATAAAACACGCACGGTAATCCTAAAGATATGACTAAAACGTGATCCCTACTCAACAGTGCCGCTTCCGGTTCGTGCTGAGGAATCGCGATAACTTCACTCGCGGTCCGTTTTCCCGTCTCCTGCTCAGTGCTCTGTGTTTCAACCGTTTGCCCAAGCTGTGCTGCCGCAATGTGGGGTCATTCCCATTGGTTCTTCTATTCATGAAATGGGAATCAATTCGGGAAAGCAAATATTGACGCTCCATACAAAGTATCTAGGCCCCCGTCCACAGCGGTACATCGGGCCAAAGAAAACTCAGCAAAGTCATTTGGACTATGTGTGTGTGTGTGTCGCTTGTGCCCAGTGTAAACATTACAGGTTTTACAGCGATGTGCCGTTCTTATGCACCGACCTTTCCACATACCGCCATCAACGGGCGATGTCATTCATCATAGGAAAGGAGAGCGATAAATATTTCTTTTTCTTGTGTTTTGTTTACACACTTTCTAACAAATGAAGCACCTCCCCGTTTCATTTTTTTCGCTCTCTTTTTCCCGTAGTTACTGCACCTTGGCTACGACACGTGACACACTCGCATACCGTGGTAGTGACATGCGGTGGCCAGATAAGTGGTGATACTCCTCTCTTAGGACAGCATTCCTTTTCATTCGTCGGCAAGAATTAGCCGGCTACCACACGCACACGGGCGCATAGTTAACATACCACATTTGCTGGTGCGCGGTCGGCACAACGCAAGTCCAGTGACCCGCAGCAGTGGGTCTCGATATGCCCCATGACAGGCCCACGCCACAAGTAGCCGTTGCCTATCCTGACGTCTCTATCCCAGGTCCCTGTGATTATTGATTTACCCTACATTTCGCCCAAAGGGGCGTTCCCTATCGTTCATCGCAGCTACAACTACAGGTTCCGAGAATCTCTGTGCCAACACTTTCCTATTACGCGATTCAATCTTGCCCAACTAGAGCAGCTCCGTTCCTGCTGATTATCCGTTCTGTAATCTATCACCTACTTTTTTACTTCTTTCTTCCCCTCTTTAGTAACGACGCTAAAGGCAAACCGGTCCCTTAGAGCAGCGTCAAACAAGGCGCGCTGCTGCTGCTGCAATAGGTACTTCAAGCGGTTGCATAATTAGAACGTAACAAACGACGATGGTGCCGGGTTTAAGGAAAAGACACCCTGTAACGCGACAACCCCCCAACACGTTAACGACGAACGGCTCCCTCCTACATTCCTCCTCCCTTTTGGACATCCAGACCTGCTCTGCAAACGAACCTGATACTCCGCAAAGTTACTGCTGCGGTACGTTTCGCCCCCGTCGCCGTTCTCGAATAACCGGTCCACGCTGGAGGTCATCAGTTTGCCGCTGCTCGGCTTAATGCCTGTCAGATGAAAGCTGGCGAAGCTGGAACGGGACATCGGAAACGATTCGTTCGGCGCTTTCGGATCTAGAAAAAAACGGTATCGAAAACGTAACACGTCGTTCATCATACATTGGTTGATATTAGGCTGGTCTGTCTTCTCGCATTCATCGCAAAACGGCTACTTACTCAAGCAGCTCGACACGGCGTCCAGCGAAGGCAACAGCGAGCGGGTCATGATGTCGGCGGCACTTCGCGGCCGGGTAAATGGCATCACAGAGTGGGGGAACGTTTTCGGCTTGATCGGCGTGATGAGCATGTGCTCGGTCCAGGAGGTTTCGAGCGACGGCTTCTCGAGCCGCTCCACGTCCACGTTCAGCGTTTTCTGCTCGAACGGCACCGAGAACGTGTCGGCCGGTATGCTCTGCAGCCAGCTCAGCAGCGAAAGGTCCGAATCCGTAAATCCTGTGTGGAAGAAACGATTGCTTTAGCCTAATGATTTGCATGGTAAACGACTACTTTGAGACTTCCTGCCCCAAAAAAAAAAAAAAAAACAAAGGAGTTTTGCTCCTAGAAAGAACGTTCAGCATTCCCAACCACACATCGCTAATGCTTTCCGGTAATTTACTGAGAAATATTCAGGAAGTTCCCGCGCTCATAATTTCTTGCTCGAAAGTAGCTCAATCCCCCCTCCCGCACCCAACCCAACTCACCTATCGAACCGTCCAGTACGCGCGAGAAGTTGATTTTCTGACTCGCCGAATCGGCCGCACCGGTCGCCTTCACCTGACAGTAGTTCACGCACGACTCGTACAGCACACCCTTGATCAGCAGCTGCACCAGCCGATCGTTCTTCGCGCTCAGCATACCCCCCGCCGACCCGAGCTTCTTATCGCCGGGCAGAAACTTCTCCACCAGGGGGAAAATTTCCCGAAAGCACTGTACGCGCGCCTTGCTCGGATTCCAGTCCCGGTACTGCATGTGATCGCCCAGCTTCGGCAGCGTCAGCAGCAGGCACAGCCCCGAGTACTCCTCCTTCGACGGGCAGAGCTTCTCCAGCTCGCCCAACACCTGCACCACCTCCTCCACCGCACCCTCCACATTGTTGATCAGCGGTGGGCCGGCGGCCAGCCCGCCCGCCTCCGACTTGATGCACAGCAGCTCGATGTACTTGTGGCGCAGGATGCTGTACTTGAACTGCTTCATGTCGAAGTTTTGCAGCGCCTCGAGCGGCTGGATGAACTCCACCACATCGTCCCACTGGCCGTCCAGGATGAGCTGCCGGAGGAAGAGCACATCGTCCGAGTACTGGCCGTTGATGACGCCCGTTTCCCGCTCGAGCGACAGCTGGGAGATGTGCAGCTCGCGATTGTTCAGAAACTCCAGCGCCAACCGCACGATGTCCTCCTCGCGGAGTGATAGTCTCGCCGGCGACATGATGGCTGCACTCACATTAATAACGGGGAGAGTGTGTTGGGTTGTGTTGGGTCAGTTGTTGCGGGGCGATGAAGCTTTTGCTGGATGGACGTCCACCCCGTCCCTTTGCCAAAGGGTCGTCCTGTGTGCTTAGTTGCAACTCACGTCCGGTGTGGAATTCTGCGGAAAGAAGCGGAGGAATAGATTAAAATTCAAAATTAATATCAAATTCCAGTCGGTGCAAAAGTTAGAACCTAAAAGGGAATCCACAAATCTACATAAAATCAAGTGACAACCTCACCACAGACATCTCACCGAAGATAAAATTCCTTCCCAGCTACAAACTACCCATTCCTTGAGAGGAGGGTTTTTGGTGTCTTCGATGGATTAGAGGACGTAAACATCAAGAAACCCTCCACAAAGAAAGAACTTCATTTTGCAAGCAAATACCACTCGCCATTTGAGAACGACCATTCCAAGCAGGATAAAGTTAAGGGAGGTATTTGGAATTCTCCTTTCCGCTCCCCGAAGATAGCATCACTCTCCCCGGGTCGTTCATCTCTGTCGGGTTTCATTCGATTTCAACTGTCGCATCAAGGGTGCAAATTGAAAATGACTTGTAACTGATGTCCTTGCACGTGTGTTCTGGCCATAAGCCGCTTCTTCGAAAGCGATTACGTGTGTAATAGTATCCAATGGCAAGGGAACGAACAGCATACATAAAACATTACACCTTAAGTGATATTGGATTGATAACGGAAAAAAACGGAAAGTTATAGAGACGAACCCTTTCCTTTCACAGGGTTTCTCTAGCCACTTCAACATGTTTTCTTTCTATTTCCCTAAGTTGTTAATTTCGTTTCACCCCCTCAATTAAAGACGGCACAGTTTCCAAAAAAGCGTGGTAAAGCAATGCTTTATTCCGTAGCCGGAAGCCGAAACATTAAATTGACAACCAATAAAACAAAACTAGAGCACTGCCCATTGACCCTCCGTGCTCAGTGCTGCACAGGTCGATTCAGGGCACCGGGACAAGTACGGCCAATGCACCCACGAGAACACAAACCAACATATACACCACCTGCAGCAGCAGCAGCATGGAAAGCAAATCAAGGGTGTAGGTTGTACTTCAAAAACAACGCATAAAAAGCACCCCACTCCCCACTCTGTCCAATCAATGGGGCGGGTGGAATGGGGAATAACTTTCGCTTGAAAGTGGATGAACGCATGTGTGTGTGTGTGTGTGTGTGTGGGCTGATCAAGCGATTTGTATCCTCCCTTTCCATCAAGCGCCGTAACATTAATGGTTCATCTTTTACGATAGCGGAGTGAAAAGCGGTCCCCCGTCAATCATCGAATCATCCAGTGGTTGATTGAGGGGTGGGAGATTGCCCTGGATCGCCGATCTCCGTTTACCATATCCCCGCACACAGCCGGTTGCTAATTTATGCTTTATGAGGGTCAATAAATCTGCAAACACATGCCCGTCGCCCCTCTCTCCCCAGCTTCGCACAAACCACTGCTTTATGAGGTTCGGAAAAATCCAGATCACACATGTTACAACTATTACACTTCCCCCCTCTTGTTTCACATTTACGTCCTTCCCTTTTCCAATCGTCGTTTCCCATGGCGTCTATCCTTAATGGTCTTAGGGTAAGAGGGGATATAACAAGGGGAAGAACTTCATTTTTAATGCATTAACTTCGGTGCGCCGGCGGGCGATGCTTTTCACGTTCTTACGAAAAATTGGGTAATTATTTTACCATTTCCTCGGTAGAGCAAACTTTTGCTGTGATTTATTATCTCTTCTTGCACAGGTGCATGAAGGCAGACACCACGGTACAAGAGCTTCTGAAGTACTTTCTTTTCGCACGAACTGACCCATTAACTGATTAATCGCGAAGACCACATCTATATCACATGTTCATGGAACGATTAAACCTTATAACCTTTAATCTTAAGCACTTTTGAATGCAATAAGGAAAGCAAATTGAAATCAACCAGCAACGGATGGAACAGTTAACTGGACAAGAACTCGTTCGGAATGCATAAAATCCCATCATCGGCGAGAAACGCGCCAACCGGGGAAAAAGCCAAGAAGCTCCACTTGTGACCAAATTCGGCAAGGGAAGTACTCTCTTCCGGCGACGTACCCCCGAAACTGATTTCAATTGCAAGAGACGAATAAAATCACCCAGAAAAAGGGCGGACGTTGATCGTGAAGAATTCGATTCAAACCGTCGGAGGCAAGAGCGTCGCTTTTAACGAACCGTGAAATTAAAGTTGATCGCTTCTGCTCCCGCGTAGGTACTACACCCCAGGGGATGTCTTGTGATTTTGATATATATATATATATATTTTTTTTTGGAGCGCATAAACGGCCCCAAAATCGTCGTGCCGTATCGGATTTCCCCTCCCTCTGCGAGACGGTGAATTTCGATCATCCGAAAAATTCGATTAGTATAAGATCAATCCGCTAGCAGGCGGAATAGATCTGAGACACTTTTCAACTACACTTTGGAGCGCAATCGATTTCCGCTGCCAGCTTAGAATGTGATGGACTTGTTGGGCTGCTCATCAAACTGTGATTGATTTATCAGGATTATAAAAAATAATAATGTACCCCAATCGCAGCCCTCACAAACAAAATGCCATTCAGCAAACAATTTTAATCACATTTTTATCGCCCTAATCGTGCTAATTATTCATAGCACAATACCGTGGACCCACCCACCCATCATTTTTAGATTAATAATGCTGCTTATCTAATCGGATCTTTTTTTTTTTTTGTTTTGCTTCGGGTTAAAGAGGAATAGCAAAATTGGATGAGTTACACCTCGCCGCCGTG
>KB667900.1:419878-451144 GCA_000349065.1 Anopheles quadriannulatus | reverse complement strand
AAACGCCCGAAGGAGCGTAGACAAACACACCACACACTCAAGGACTCCTAATTCCAAAGGATCCAGTCGTGTTGTGCGTACATTCGCCGAGTTCGCCGTTATGGGTGAGATTTATGCAGACATTCCATGGGGTGGGACACGTGCTTGCGCCGGTGGAAAGTGCACCGGTTTTACATCGCTTTTTATTGCCCTCAACGAGAGGGAGAGCTGGGAAGACTGAGACCCTTTTACAATACAATGTCCGGCTGCAGGTGTTGGGCGCTATTGTAGTTGCGTCCAGGGAAGCGTTAATAGCCGTTCTCTCGAAATGGACAGTCTGATTAGGTTGTTTTCCTATTTTGGGAAACACAGCTCGTCGAAGGAGAAGGAGAAGGTGGTTCTGACGTTAAATACCTTCCTAACTGTAACTCTACTGCGTACAGAGATGCATTACGCAGCAAAGAAAGGAATGTGTTGCTTGGCGATTGTGACGATACAATAGATCAAGACAATTAATAACACGGTACATAGATATAGAAGACTTGGAAGATACTAGCCAGTTCTCTATAAGGAGTTGAGGAATCATCAGGCACTCATCATCATTAAACATGACTTAAATTCAAGAGAGTGACTGGACTGGACATACAAAATCTACAATATCTTCTTAGCTAAACTCTCGTCCAAGTCAAACCAACTTCAAATTAGTGCCAAAGTCACACTCGATAACTTCAACAAAATACACTTCAACGTGTGATTTACAGCCAGATCGAGAAGATGGATAAAGTCAGTGGAGCTTTATAGTCTTCTCCACCGATCTTTAGCGCTATCGTCTGATTCTTAAACGTTGCCTTTTAAAATGCATCATTATACCAACTTCCTGTACCTGTTCTCCTCCGGTGCTACCTTCCTTATCATCCCTGTGCAATCTAGCGTTGAAGTTTAGAAGAAATATTACTGCAAAATAGACTCCACCACACCGTCCAGCCCGTACGTTCCATTTACTTCCCGCGCGTGTTATTTTGCCTTCGTCGTGCACCACACACATTACGCGATAGGGTGCACCAGAAACCAACAAAAACAACACCTTCACACACACACACACTCGCCACTAAAAGCAATAGCTGTAACAGAGGCATGAAAATTCATTCGTTCTTACAGGCCCGTATTGCAACCGTAGCCATATTGCTGCATAAACAATGTCGTTTCGTTTCCTCACCTCCTAATCCCGGAGCGTCTCCGGTTCCTCCGGCAAGGGAAGCCGAGCACACAATAGCGGTAAATGCATAATTTGTCCATCATTTATGAAATCATCTCGCTCTCGCACGGCAAACTCTTCCCCCCTTAAAACCCAAGTTCGTCTGTGTTACATCGCTGCCAGCTGTGGAAAGAATCAAAACTCAGCATCTTTCCCCGGGGGCCGGCATTAAAGTGGCATTGCATGGTACCGAGCGGGTCCCCATTCCAGACCTGTCACCATTCCTCATCTTCTCCGCAAACACACACACACACACACGCGCGCAATCACACGCTCCCACCGTTGGCCTTGAGATGCAGTGGGCCCAAAGCGGGAAGTGTGTTTTGCTGGTGTGTCGCGTGTCGACCAACCCTCCAAACATCGAAACGGCTATGGCCAGCCGCGGCAGCAGAACTGGGACACGGGACCGACCCGGACCGACCCACCCGTTCGTAAAGAACCAGTTCAGTAAAGTGCTCACCAAACAGTGCCAAACATATGTGCGCAACATACACACAACACACAGGCGGCACAAATGTGCATCGGGAATTAAATGCACTCCATCAACGTTCCCGGTTGGGCTCAAAGAAAGTGTGTAGGAACGTCTTTTTTGTGGAACGTTTGTGTGGTTCAACTGGTTTTTCTTTTAGACTTCTTCAACTCCTAATGCGGCCTCCCATTTCGTAAGATCGTATTCGAAGCCGCTCCGTTTCGAGCGATTTTAACGTGCGCGCGTGATCTTCACTCTGCCGACATTTCCCAGATCGGCTTTCACGGTTATGGATTATTACTGCCATATCGTTACGAAAAGGGGGTAAACGGCTAAACGCGACGAGCCTTTTGGAACCGTTTTTCCATCAATTTGAGAGTTGTACAATAAAGATCGTTTGTAATAATGATGATGATGATGCTGCTGGTTCACGAACCAATCACATCAATTGGAATAGCCGTTTTAAGAACATTCGAATGGACATGATTACAAGCTGCGGATTATGTATCCTTTTCTTTTGGGGCGGAATGTAAATGCGTTGCTCCTAAGCGGAGTTCCATTCCCATGCCGGAGGATGTGAATCAGCTTCGACATAAATAATTTCCAATCAACAGAAGCCCGCTTCTTCTAGAGCTTCTCCAAGCTTTTGGAACCAAATTGAATAACATCTCAATCTCGGCACAGCACATATTACCCTGCAGCGGATTATTACTGCATCACAATCATGCTCTAATTGGTTTCTCGGTTGTGCTGTCGAATAAAGTCACACCAAAAGCCCTATCCAAGATGTTAATCCAGAAGAAGTATGATGCAATGCGCCCTCTTCTTCCAATTCCGTTCTTTTTGTCTGGATTTTGTCTTAGCCCTCTGGCCTTAAGTATGCCATCCCGTCATTTGCCAGAATGGTGCTGTGCTGACCTAAAAATACAAACGTACACAAATCCATTAATTCCCGCGTGGTCCTGCTTCACTCCTGGCGTATACGCAACAGCAGCTTACGCCATGTTGCTGTCATTTACGCTTATTACAAGTATTACCGGCTGCGAGCGCAGACAAACACACACACTCGTAAGTAGAAACACCTCGAAGGTCAAGGCAAATTTTTGCACAAAAAGATAAAATCGCTTTGAGTTCCTTACTATTTCCCTGTCCCTGTGCGAGTTCCAACTGCGAGAAAGAACGGCATTTCGGCACGTGGAATGGGAATGGGCGCAAAAAAAGCATCAGCGCGTCCGCGAGAGGGTAACTCCCGCTGGAAGCCAGTAGTCCCAGGCGATGTAAAACTGGTTCCGGACCAAACCGGAACCGGTTTTGTTTTGTTTCGGCTTTTTTGAGGTTAAGGCTCCCGGCCGCTTTGGTTGGCGTTTCGATTGACTGCGTTTTGCTGCGGACATCAAAATTGATAGAGGCGGACACCACCAACCATGCCCTAACCTGAATAAACATCACAGACACATGTCGGTTGGCTTGGCGAAAAAGAGAAAGGCCCCCGGGGCGACCCGCAATCGGAGTCTAACTCAACCGTTTTTTTTTTCCACTTTGAAAATAGTTCTTGATCGATTGCGCTAAAACGATTTAACGAAGAGAAAGAGAGAGAGAGAGAGAGAGAGAGAGAGAGAACAAACACAATACAGACAGCACAGTTACAAAACGGTCGATTCGTTGTTGCTTCTCTTTATGTGGGCGAAGGGGCCGATCGTAACGAGTAAAACGGTGCAACGTGCCAAAAGTCATTTCCTTCTTTTCCCTTTTCCTTTTTCGGTGCAAAAGAAAATTGATCATTGATCACCAACCCTGTGTACTTACACACGCACACACACACGCGCTCTTCTTCCAACTTCGATGGGGTTGTTTGTGGCGGCCGCCTCCGTCTGTTCCTCTCGATTGTTCTCCTTCAATCTCGGTTTGACTGTAGATGAGCGGCGGCAGTTAGAGAGATGTTGGGATGCTTTGCGATCGATCAAAGCTTTTCACTAAACTGCTTCCGGGCGCAGACACACACGCACACACACACTCTCTCGCGGGTATGAACAGCAAACACTCAATACACGGTTAAAATCTGCAAGCCCATTTTTCGAAATGGACGCGGACAAGCTCAGCCGGCCTACTCTTCAAAATTGCATTTCGTTTTTTTTCGATGAACAACACACTCACTCACACACAAGTGCACCAAATTCACTTTTCAGCCTGTTGCTTAGTAGGCCCTGGGACGGCGTGTCGAAAAAAAAATAGAAAAAAGGAAATTGGGAATTAAAGGGAGGAAAAAAGGGAGCAACAAGAAATGCAAAAAAGGGAAACAGGGGGTGGGGTAATGAATTTCTCAATGGTTGGGGCGGTGGGTGGAAAACCTTCACCGAATCTGTTTTCCAATCGATTATTTTTGCAACCGCCCCCCACCCCCAACCCCGCCGGGTAAAAGTGGGAGAAACTTGGTGCGATTTTGTTGCACGGCTACCACCGTTTAGTGAAAGGGAGCAGCAACCGGAAGAAAAGTTGGAAAGGGGAAAAAATAAAAATGTCTTGAAAACTCCCCCATTGGGCTGGGGGGGGGGGCTTACTTTGAACGGCTCTGTTCCGTCCCAGCGATCTAAATATGCAACCAATTTGCATACGATTTATGAAATTGGTCTTTCAAAAGATTAGGGAGGGGAAGGTGGAGGGAGTGATGTTTGCAAGACTTTTCCTTTCTTTTCTTCTTTTCTGTGTGGGCATCTTCGTCTTAAAACGATTGTTTCATTCACTGCTCGATTGCAAATGAACTGCCCGGTGTGCGTGTGTCAGTGTACGCGCTTCAAACACCGCCGCGCAATACAATCGTCGCCGCCCCCGCTTGCGTAAAGCGCGTGTGTCTTGACACTGGCGCTTTTTCACGCCCACCCACCCACCCACAACACCCATGACCCTGAGAACGCACCAACGAATGAATTTTCCCGAACCGCACCACCGTGTCGGAAAATGACATCACTCCGCTGTGTGCCGCTGAAATCTTGCTTCTCGCTTGCGCTATGGCAACGGGTGGTGCGCACTACCACCACCACCTCTCAATCACGTTGACCCACTGCTCGATTGCAACAGCTGCAATCGGGCAGCAGGGGGCCTGTCCGGTCAAGGAGAGTCGGGAGAAGGCGGTGGTCTTATCGAATATCTATGAATCATCAAAGAGGGCTGAAGAAGGAACTTTCTTGCAAGAGGGTGGCCATTTTTCCAGGAGGGAATTTTTCCCCCTTTTTCCGACGCAAGCCCGTGTGCGTCACATAGGGAGCAGCATTCTTGCTTTTATTTTTACTCTTTCTCTCTCTATCTTTGGGATTTCTTTTTCACTTTAGTCACAACAAAGGGTGATTGCACACATTTCATTGCACTAAACGCAGGGAGAGGACACATACACGCGCAGGGCTTTTCGTTTTCCACACTCCAAACACCAACCAAACACACAAACTGGGGGAGGTTCGTTCCTACGCATTTTCATTCTTTTCCACTCTCACTCTGTTCCTCCTGCCGAGGGTGACGCACATACACACACACACAGAGCCTACTACTTGTGCATTGAGGAAAACTGTGCCCACATACGACGACGACGACGCTCGCACACACAATCACAATCAGTCCGTTGGCAAAGGGTGTCGCCTCCCCTGCCGAGCCAGCCCGAGATGTGACAAACAAGCCGGTTACGTTTTCCCCGTTTTGCTGGAATAAAAGGACCTAGCTGCTTTGCATCGAACGTACATTCCTGCACCGACGTCATCCACGAATAAGACATTCTTTTCACCTTCAACACATGTTTTTTTGTATCGACTGCTGCTGCTGCCCTTTCTTCGCAAGCAAGTTCTATTGCGTGTCTGCCGGGAGTTGCCGTCCGGGAGGACAGGGCAAAAAACCATTTGTCTCCACAAACACTTTTTCCTCTTCCTCAACACCAGCGCACCTTTTCTTGCCACACCTGTCCACCGCGCCGCCTCGCACCAGCTCGCTCTACACCGGACGCATTAATTATCAAACCAAAATAAACGCGAAAAAAGGGCTTACATTCATCAAAACAACAAGATACCAGCACAAAACAGTTGCTTCGGACTCTTTTCGGAGAGTTTTTTTGGCTACAATCACACGCACAGACACACACACATACACACAGAGACAGCCCAGACGATGGTCGGGCGTACGTCCACCCTCGATGCGTGCTGGAACAATAATAGAGAGAGAAAAAAGCATACACAAGCGCCGTACCTAGCTGACAGCTTCCACTTGACAGCTCCGATCCCGTCGTTTCCCTTCCACTCCAAAGGTTTTCTCGGTCGCCCTTCACGCCCTTTCACGCAACTACACACACCAAAACCCCAAAACAACTTGTAACGCACCCGCAGCGGGAAAGAGATGGCTTCGGATCGATAACGCTTTCTTTCTTTCTTTACCCTCTATTGGACTTTCCCATGTAGCATTTTCTTCTTGGAATTCACATCACTGCGAATCTTTGGCAAAAGTAGGAAGAGAATTACAAAAAGGAAAAGTGAAATAAAAATATTTAAAATAAATCATCCTATTTTGTTTGAATTTCACTGCAAACGCGCACACTTCTTGCAGCATTTTGTAGCGTTACCTACCCTGAATCACCCGTTACGCACCTACTCAACCATCCAGCACTGTCCGTCAGTCCAGCTGTCAATGGCTCCCCCTACTCGAAGTAAACAAACCCGCTGTCAAACGATACCAGAAAGCTCGCAGCACCCAAAACGTAAACAGATAAATTTCTTGCCCGGAAAAATGTTTCCCACCCTGCTGTATGGCCGCTGTGTGCGCTTGAATTGGAAATCGGTTGTGTTTTTAATGATGTCGCTAATCCTGTCACACATTCGCATCACCCAGTCGTGTGAGTAGTATTGCCCAGTGAACCATTTGCAGCTCAGCCGCTGAACTGTTGTTCTCATTTCTCGTTTCATTTTACCCCACAAAGCAGCCGTTAATTCCAACAATCCTGAAGTTACTGTAAGTATAAAATATTCCTTTTAACTAAACACCCCCAACTAATGCTTCTTTGTGCACTTTTAGCCCACCAAGCTCGAAAAAATTAGCTCCGACACGGACCGATCGGCTGTTACTATCAACTCGAGTGTATGTATATGCAGCCAATTCCCTTCTTATTCACTCTGTTACTTTTTCAACAACAAACGCATCCGCTAAACCTCCTCCTAACCACCCCCATTTTGCAGTCGAAATCATCCTCCGACACTAGCCACTGCCCGAACGATACGCTCTGCACCGATCTGCCCAACTCCTGCCTGCAGTGCACGTACAACCCGCAGTGTGTGTACGGGGCGGAGATTAACGTGACCTGCGTGCCGAAAACGAACGTGCTGTGTCACGCGGACCGGCTGAAGACGGCGGCCCAGAACGAGATCAGGCGCACGATGGTGTGCCGGTACTGCTACCAGACGGAGCGCTGGGAGCACGGCTGCGAGCAGAAGGGTGGCTGCAACTCGATCGACTCGCAGTACAAAACCAACTGCACCGTGCACCCGGAGCTGCTGTGCATGGGCCATCGCACCTTCATGAAGAAGATCCCGTGCAACTGGACGCAGGGCTACCGGTGGTCGACCACACTGATCCTGAGCATCACGATCGGCGGGTTCGGGGCGGACCGGTTCTTCCTCGGCCACTGGCAGGAGGGCATCGGGAAGCTGTTTAGCTTCGGCGGGTTGGGCGTGTGGACGCTGATCGATGTGCTGCTCATCTCGCTGCACTATCTCGGTCCGGCCGATGGTTCACTGTACATCTGAGCGAATAGTAGCAGCAGCAGCACCAGAAGCAACCAGTAGAAGCAATAATTGTGATACATTAGTGGCGTTAGTATTAAACACACACGCAAAGGAAGGATTAAAATTTTACGATTTTTTTATTGATTTTTTCTGGGTTTTACAAGTTTCGACATTGTTTCCGTGTCTTCTGCTCCAAAACACGCTCCCGCTCTCTCTCTTCGCTTCTTCGCAGCTTTACACGTTCCAGACCGAGTGAGTGCCGCGGCCGCGGCTTCGAACAATCCGCACAGAGGCGCGCACGTGTGTGTGTGTGTGGCACGGTGGCATCGCTTCCCGCCAAAGGAAACCAATTGTTTCCAATGGGGGGACTAGAGGATACACACCAGCCAGTACACACACAAACACACACACCACGTTGCACACGGCGTGCTCCAGGCCGTGACACGCACGCACGCACGTGGTCCAAAGAAACGTAATCGTCATCTTGCGCGATGTTTAATGCATTTTAGAAGATGTTGTTAAATGACGTTCAAAAGAAAATGTTGATGTGTTGTTTAAACACAATCGCCTCTCGGGTTCTTTTTTCTGTTGTTCCTTTCTCTCTCTCCTAGCTAGCTTTCGGGGTCTCATTTGATGTTGAATCTGTCTCTCGCTCTCTCTGGACTGAATCTTAGTCCCTCCGTGGGTTGTGTTCCTCCACTACCGCGTGCCGTATATGTGTATGCTGTGTCGCTGTTGTTTTCTCTTTAGAGTTATGTTGTATCAATCGTTCACACTACTGTTTTCATTGCTTAAACATTAATAATGCGCTTCTTGCGTTTCATTTCATATTTTTAAGAGGATTGCGTTGATCCATATAGCTTGTATGTGTAATTGTTGTTTTGCTTCATCGATTGGGTAGCGCTCGCGTATTTGTTTCTTTGCATACCGATTTTTTAACTCCACCACCTGCGTGTCTCGTTCTAAAAAACAACAACCGGGTGGATTTTTTAGCTGTGTTCTTCTACAGTTCGCGTTCAACATACTACATTGCATATTGTTTTATATGTTTTACATGCTGTTTTTTTATGAATATTCCATAGTACTTTGCTGTTCTCGTGTTATCATTAAATGTATGCTGTTCTTCATTAGATCTTTCTCTTCTTATCTTTCTTGTTGTTGCGGGTACTTGTCGCACACAGGCAAACTGGCCCCTTTCCTTCCTTCCTTTGCTTGGCATATTAAAGTCCAATCCTTGTCCATTACTACCTTGTTTCATTCTCTTACTTCTTTCTTTTTCTCGCTCCTTTTATTACACCTCTAGTACAGGTATTGTTCTTCTATGTATGTGTGTTTGTTTGCTTGGGGTTTCCTTATTTAATGTTGGATTTTGCTTGCTTATTTATTTCTTCATTATTTTTGGAAATATAGTAGAGATGTTTTGTTTTGCATTTTGTTGTATGCAGATTTTCTTGCTTTCCTTGTCCTCTACGTTTTGCTTCACTTCTTATTTGCTTATGTTGTTTAACTCTTGTTATCGGTTGACTAAATATATGTGTATGTTGTATGTTCCTTTTTTTCTTAGTTTCATTTCTGTTTCAAATTGATAGTTTAATATAAAGAAGAGGGGCGAAAACGCACACACACACACACACACAGTCGCACACTTTCTGGTGGCAAACTGATGTTTTGTGTTTAACGCTACACACAGAATGCTGCGCGCTGTGTGCCTGCTGTGTGAGAATCTATTGTAATGCAATCGTTTAAATGTGTGTTACTGTTTTTTTCTGTTATTTCAAATTCAAATAATACCACACGCTTCTTTTTCGGCTTTTCACACTCGTTTTGCTTTCTAAGAGTGGCAGCAGCTCAAGCAGTGGGTTTTTTCTTCTTTTTAATAGGGTTGTTATACACTGCTTTCAATTTTCACTCCTCTTTTCCTCTAATACCAGCGCTCGCTTACAGACAATAAATGTGTATTTTGGTTGTATGAATAACTTGCAATCCTTGTTATTTGTGTGTTTTTTTTCTCTCTAAATTTCTTATGTATGCCCATATTTCTCGGTCTTGAACTTTCACACATGCACATAATTCATCAAAATCGAGGAAATGGTAAAACACAGGAAAAAACACAAACCTTACCTAGTTTCTAATAAAATTTGCCTCACGCGCATGAGTTCCCAGTGTACCTGAGGAGAACGAAGAAAAGGGCTCCCCGACTGTTCGACTTGCTGTTCCATGCGCCAACGGAACTACTCACGTGTATGCGGGCGCTCGGTTTGGGGCTCGGTTGATATTGGACCTCAAAAATCCCCAAAACCACGAGCACACAGGTACCACCATCACACAACACGCGATACGATCGAAAGACCCCGATCGAATGCTAAAAATATCCTCTCGCCATTCCACGACGCACGGCCACACACGCAAGATGCGGGTTTCGAGCAATGGCTGTCTATTTCCGAACCGAGAACGAGCACGCGCGCGCGCTCTCATGCTCGCGCCGCCTACTGTTCCTTCGGATAGAAATGCCTGATTAGCCACGTTTGTTCAGAGTCTCAATACCAGCCGGGAGACGGCAGCAGTAGTAGCCCTATCATCATCCCTCCCGATACACCGTCGAATATGATAGATGCGCGTGAGACAGCATACAGAGGGCTATGTGTGTATGTGTATGCAGTGCGCTATTATAATAAAACAAACAAACACTACAAACTGATTTTAAAAGCAATAGAATCCAATTAAACACCTTTTTCTTTGTACGATCTTAAGCTTAAGGTAAGGATGTAGCGCTATCTAAAACTGGTTTCAAAGCCGGGCCCGGATTGCTGGGGGGAGGAAAAGGCAAAGGGGAAATGATTTAAAAAAAAGCCGGTCACAACACAATCGGGAGGAAAATCAAAACATCGCACAAACTGGGCGTTGTGGGTTGAGCGGAAGCCAAGACAAGCGGCAAAATGGACAAAATGCAAATCCGCAAACGCCAATGAAAACAATTCCCGGCACGCTTATCACGCACTGCCCCGGAAGGGAAAATGGCGACAGCCACAACGCAACACGTGATCGCAGTACTAAGCACCTCTGCGCGTGTGCGCACCGCTTGCTTGGATCTTTTTTCATCACCTTCTTGTCCGTTCGCCACCGATGCGCTTCCGGCTACTCTCCCACAGCCTACTAACTGTCCATTTGCGGAGTTTTTTGCCATGCTCTGAGGTTCTCTAGTTGTAACGTTCTCCCCCTCAGCCCAATAACTTCTGTTGTGTTGTTTTCCTTACTTCAGCTAACGCAATTTCTACACAACCAAAGCCAAAAAAGCCTCAAATCGAGTAGTGGTGCAACTGTTTCCAGCACAACTTCAAAGTTTTCTCTTCATCATTTCAGCGCTAATGGTAGTGTGTAATAATTGCTAACCTAACCTTCACACGCCACACGCAACGAGGCTGAAACGTTGGTTGGATGTACACCTAGAATGGGTTTTCTTCCTTCGCTAAGCGGTTCGTTTTTCGTTCCCTTCTCTAGCACATTTTTAGTTGCAATTTTCCATTCCAACCTCGTCACGCTTGATGGGGTGTGTGTGGTGGTTGGTTGCTGCTAGTTGCCGGCTCGGCTCTGCTGCTTTCGCTTCTACCTTTCCCACGTGCACACACTGTTCCTTGCACATACTAGAGAGGGTGTTATGTTATTTTAACTTCAAACCAAACCAACTAACAATATAAAATGGATCAATTGTTATTTGCAACACTCAAACGCACTCGCATCTTTTTTTCTGGTTAATATAGCTCTCTTTTTGCGGTTTTGCGTTACTACTTGACGGACGCGAACCAACACGGACACAACACACGTGGTGATGGTAGGTGCTGTCCGTGCTTACTAGATTATAATTCATGTTTAAATCGTTTCTATGTATGTTTTCCCAATCCCGTCTTGCTGCTCTTTGCAATTGAAGAGCCTTCTGCTTTACCGGCCGGTTTAAATTCCAGGAAGGAACGTATTTCCAAATGGGTTAAAAAACATTGTATTCCTAAAAAAGCAATCCTAAATTTGTTTAAAAACTCATTTTCAAGCGGCTGAACTAACTGAACCGATATTATGTATGGTTATATGTGTGGTTTTCTTTTTAGTATCGAAACAGTTCCCAGTTGCAAGCCGTTGTCATGTGTGCATAATGCAAGCGATATTTACCGTGTATATTAAGGAAATAACAACACAAGATTGTTCTCCTTTCACAGTCACACATCACAACAACACCTGAACCGAGTTCCATTTTCTGCACTGGTTTTTCGCTGCTTCTAACCCTAACTCTGCCATTTTTAACCCGGCATTACCCTTATGCCTTGATTTTAATCTTCTTTTAATATGCCGCATATCATCGATCGATCATTCCTCGTACGAAGCCGCTGTCTTGATCGGATGGCTTGATATCTTCGTACACAGGGCTCCATCGGTACACACCTGTGCGCTACCACTTTCTGCTTTGCTGAGGGAGGAGATGCTGTTTGCTGACAGGCAGTGTGTTCCGCCATCAGCCAAACACACACACACGCAACGGGATGTATCGATCGTCCTCCATTCTAGCAAGGATCTATCGCTATGGAAGGGGACGAAGCACGTGTGTGTCCCCTCAAACAAAAAAACACGTGGCGACAGCAGCAGCCACTTGATATCTGCGATATTCTTATAGGTTTTTAAGCAGGCAGCTGATGATGGTGGTCATTTCCTTGACGGGTGGCTTTGCATCCCAGGGATCTTACGAAAGGGTAATTGTTACGCTGTTGTACAAAGGAATAGCGAAGATAGACTCTGAGCCCCGAGAACGAGGTGCTCAAACGAGGGCATTTTTTCTTTAAATCTTACTATCCTTGCTCCTAACTCTGTACCTCCGTGCCATGTTTTTAAACCAATTAAACTCTATTTATTACTCATATGTGTTCCGTACTTCCAATTTAGGGTCATGGGCTCCCCCGGCGGGTGTGAAAAGCCCCCTTCCCCATATTTTAGCCTGTTTACGTTTGGTTGTTTGTAAACGATTATGTGCAATGGTGTGTGTATGGGGTGTGTTTGTATGGTTAAAATTATTAAATCTTCTTCTTTTTTTATTATTTTATATCTCCTTTCGTCTGGTTTTTATCCATTTCTCCGCGTCTTTTGCTTCCTTACTCTTCTTCTGCTTCTGCTTCTACTGTGTCCTACCATTTAGTCCTATCGAACATTCTATTATTCATCATGCACCGAGAGAGCCGAGG
The DNA here is from genome assembly GCA_000349065.1 of Anopheles quadriannulatus. Taxonomy (NCBI): domain Eukaryota; kingdom Metazoa; phylum Arthropoda; class Insecta; order Diptera; family Culicidae; genus Anopheles; species Anopheles quadriannulatus. Next base: position 438,469 of record KB667900.1, on the reverse strand, counting down.
GACCGCCGAAGGGAGTGGGCGCGCGATTAGATAGTGATGGTCGCTCGCGCACACGCACGCAATGTCTTAGCTAGCTTGCGCGATGATCGAATCGGAGGAGGCGGCGATTGTGCGGCGGTCGGTCGTATCTTCGAGACCGCCTGCTTCTGTTCTGCTTGCTTCTTTGCTTAACATATGTATGCTCGCTTTGCTCTAACGACGTTCGCTAGTATGCTTCTTCTTCATATGCCTACTAACATACACACACAAAACAATAGGCGCGGTAGTGGAACAAGTTCTCAGTTGGAACGCACGGGTTGTTGGTTCTTATGCTGGAGGGGGTGGTGTACTTACGCAATTCTTTTCCATGCTGGGGTGTCGGTGCTGTTTCCTTCAACACCCAAAATTCCTTCCCGTTGACGGGGGATGATTCACGGAGATGGAGAGAGATAGATGTTCCTCGGTGCATGTTGGTTGGCCCGCCCGCACGATGTTTGCGCCGGATGGTGTACGCGGTGTGCGCGGCGCGCCTCCGCTCGAGAGCGGCTCTACGCATACAGGATGCGCGCAGGTCTTGGTGATGATTAAGTGATGGGGGGAGGAGGGGGGTGAGGTGGCCGCCACCTTACGCCGAGCTCTCGGTGGTCGTGTTCTGCACGGCACTGTTGTTGCCACCGGCATCGTTGCGCGGGCGCTGCGGGTTGCGGCCACGGCGCGGGAACCGCCCGCGTCCACCGGTGCCGCGGCCCTGCATGCCACCGCCCCGGCGCGGTGCCATCTGCTCCTGGCCGCCGCCGTTCTGCTGGTAGTCGGCCTGGTAGTCCGGCCGGTAGCCACCGCGGCGCGGTCCGGGCGGTCCGCCCATGCCGCCGCCGCGTCCACCGCTGCGATAGTTGCGGCGGAAGAAGCGACGCGGGCCGCCACCGCCGCGACCACCCTGACCGCGCATGCCCCCATTGTCGTCCATCATGTTCTGGTCCATCTGGCCGTTGTCGCCCATCACCATGTCGCGGCGGGGACCGCGCGGTGCCGGGCGCGAGTAGTACAACTGGGCATAGCCGCCACGTCCACGGGGACGGTAGCGGCGCGGTTGCTGCTGCTGCTGTTGCTGCTGCTTCACGGACTGCTGCTGCTGCTGCTGGGGCTGATGCTGCTGCTGTTGCTGCTGGTGTTGCTGCTGCTGCGGCTGCTGCTGCATCTGGCCCTCACCGTTCTGCTGCTGCCCGTCGCCCTGACCGCCCTCGAGCTGGCCGTCCTTGCTGCGGGTTTGGCCCGGCCGGCGCTGGCCCCGCTTCTGCCACCAGTGGCGGAAGCCGCGCCGCTTCTCCGCCGCGTACTGGCTGCCCTTCACCGGCTCGCCCTGCGGCCCGGTCACGTTGGCCGCCTCGTTGCCCTTCTCGCCGATCACCACGTCGAACTCGACCTGCTCGCCGTCGCCGACCGACCGGACCGCCTTCTTTGGGTTGTTGCGCGCGATCGCCGACTGGTGCACGAACACGTCCTCCTGCGTGTCGCCCCGGTTGATGAAACCGTAGCCGCTCTTCACGTTGAACCATTTCACCACGCCGGTCACCTTCGTCGCAATCACCTCCTTCTGGGGCTGGGCGGGTGCGGCGGCGGCAGCGGTAGGGGAGCCGGCAGCGGCGCCCGGCTTCTGACCGGCATCCTGTTCCGGCGGGGAGGCGGGCTGTGACAGTGCCGGCTGGTCACCGGCAACCGTTTGTTGCGGCTGTTGCTGCTGTGCGGCCGGTTGCTGCTGCTGCTGAGGTGCTGGCGCTTGCTGCTGCTGCTGCTGCTGCGGCTGCTCAACGCTGGTCTGCTGCTGCTGGTCAGCCATGTTGCGAAGGAAACGTTCTAGAGCTTACCCCCTTTGCTGCACTGCTGCGTTAATGGCGGCGCGACAATCGACACGAGGGCGACGGATCGGGTGGAAAGATGGCCACGCGGAAACTGAGAACCGAAACTTTTCCTGCGAGCTGCCGCAAGGGTGTTACACGCGATGATGGCGGAGATGGAGGTGGCGATGGTGGTAGTGGTGGTGGTGGTGGTGATGTTCTATAACCTGCACGCACACCGCTGCTCGGGGAAGAATTTTCGCTGGAGACACGGTAATGCTCGGATCTTATGAGCGCGATTCCACTGGGCCTGTGATTTTAACCTGCTGCTGCTGCTGCTGCTACGATGTAGAGTTGAACGCGGTAGTCATACTACGTGGGAGCGAGCGTTTTTTTTTGGATGGTGAAAATTCCAACGTTTTTCAGTTCGCCATCAAGAAGAGAAGCACATCACATTTCTTTTTTCGGCTGAAACAAGGTTGCTAGATCACGGGATGCGCCCGGCCGTCGGGGGAAAATGCAGCCAAACGTCAGTGCGGCGCATCTGACAGCTGGACAGTGGGACGGTGCCGCAACCGGCAACCACGTGTTTTATTTGCTCGGAAAAACATTCCAATTGCGTTTCTGTTTCGACCGCTGTCTACATTGTTCATGTACTATTTCTTGTAAAAATACCTAATTACACGCAAATAATAGACATTCTGTTAAATCAGAAGAGATGTAAACTACATGAGGAATTACCAAAATGAAGGAAATCTTCTCGAATGATCTGGCTAAGTTAGGAACTTGATTGTTTCATCAAGCATCGAAATAAATTCACAAAAATTACAAACAACACGTTTTGCTCATGGTAATGGAAAGCCAATCTGCAGTTTGAGAACAAAGTTCAGAAACGTTCGCTACATGGTCATGATGTTTTGCCGGAATTCGTAACGAGACCATCACCTCTGCCACTCCTGTCAACTTGGTGTCTATACATCTTGAAGTTTCGTAGGAAAAGATATCACAATTCTGTGAAGTCGGCTTTCAAAAATCCCGGGTTCCGTTTAATCTCCTTCGTCGGCTTTTGCTTTATCCCTTTTTAGTTGGTCAGAGCTATCTACAACGGTAGCATATTGGCATGGAGTAGATGAACTCATGTTCTAGTCGACCCACATCCGGTCGTGAGAGCCCAATTTTAAGCAGAATTAGTTTATCCTAGCCCCGAATTCTAGCCCTGTAACAACGACACAACGACGAAATTCAAACAATATTTTCGGACGCATTAAATCCACTTTCCGCTCGGCAGTTCCTTTCATTTCTGGAATCAGTTTTTGTATGATTTTATTTATCTCTCTGATCTGATCGGTTGCGTGTAGTATTAGCGCATGTTTCTTATTCATTTTCCTTTCCATTTTCTCCACCCTTCTGTTTATTCCTTATCTCTTCATTGCCCGCGGAGTGAATTAAGCTAACCCAATGTTTACTCTAATTCCGGCAATCGGTGAAGAGTTTTTGCACTTCCGCCCCGCACTCGTACTCGTTCTCTCGTTACACCGGGTGAGGGGGGTGGTACTACACTTTTCTGTTTTGATTTCAACGCAATGTACAACACATCTTACATGCACAGTAATGCTTCTTCTCTCACTTTTGATCAGCTGTATGCTTCCAGTTACTGCTGCTTGATTTTGTGTATATTTTTCTTTTATTTTTATTACTCTTCCTCCTTCTCTCTCTTTCTTGCATTTTATCCTTCTTAAGGGGGTTCCCGCTTTTTGTTTAATGTTCTCACACTTTTTTCTGTACTATTTTACATAGATGCATTTTGTACGCGCAACTCGCTTGCGCTTTTCCTTACATACGCAACACCGTACGCGGTTCGGTCCCGGGGCGTTGCATACTTTGATTAGTAATCAACAGAGCACCCAGGGAAAGTAGGTAGAGATAGAGAGAGAGAGAGAGTACATGCTAGGTAGGTTTAGGTAGGTAGGTAGGAGGCTTTCTCGACCTCACGCGGGCGCCCGCATTTTGTTTTCGCCACCAAAGGGATAGAGGGATTATTGTTATAAATTAAACATTACAACATATTACTATTATATATTATCACACAAATGTTTTTTTCTTCTTCTTCTTGCTCCTTTTGTCCAGTAACTCCGATTTGCTCTGATCTCGCCGCTAATATGTTTTGTTTTGTGCGGCACACGCTCGCTTTCTCTCTGCTTTTGCTGTTTCGATTACTTTACTTATTATAATCTTCTGCACACTTCTGCAAGCACTTTCAATCAGAGTGCTGTGTGTGTGTGTATTAGAGCTGCACTTTAGCTGCAATTGTTTGTGGGAAACGCTCACACATTAGACACTTTTTCTCATTTCGTTTAGGGTGGTTGGTGGGACTGAAGAAAGCAAATCTCACGCATGAAACATACAAAAAAAGCCGTTTCGTACATGAAAGCAAAATCTTGAGAAGCTAGAAAAGCTATTTTGCTCCCTTCCGTCTCTCTCTTTACTTGCCAAAGTATGTAAAACTAACCGAAGCGAATAACAGTTTCCATGTTGCTAATTTTCTTCATCACAGGGGTCTCTCGTCCAACTAAATCATAATGCAATAAAATTTCGAAATGGCTCGTTTTTTGTTCGTTTCTGTTTGCTCCTAATGTACAACTGAACACGAAGCAGTACAAATGCTACGCAAAACAATTTGGGGGAAAAATAATAGTACGTTATAACGTTTTAGTACCTCAAAATAGACCCTTTTCTGATACCTGCTCATGTTTTAATACAAATAAAAACAACAGCTCATTAAAAAGAAGACGCAAAACTGAAAGCTTAAATAAAGTATACACCTGTCGACTGACACGCGTCTAACTAATTACATATTGATAAAAGCATTTGAAGTAATAAAGCTTGTAGTACACTTGCAGGATGTATTCGTTTTTTTACATAAATTACACATTAACACCCCTAAAGGGAAAGCAGGCGTTTTTTCGATCCTTTCCTTTCCTGCCTGATGAAACAAAACAAAGGAAACATGATAATAGTAACACAAATCGTATCGAATAGTGGCGCAATTAGCTACCCCTTTTTTGCAGCATTATTCTCAGTCTGTTTCGCCTCGCATCTCGATCAGTTTTGTTCGACGAGCGCACGGGGTTGCCCTCCCTCCTGTGTGTAAGAAAATCTCCAAACAGGAAACGTACAAAGAGGGGGGAAATGGAAATCGTACAGAGTTACTTATTCACCATGCCAGAGAAACAATGGCCCCCACCCAATGGCCAATGAGCCGAAGGATAATATCAAAATCCAAAGTTTCCCTCTACTTTCTTGACGGGTTTCCATGCCTGGGGAAACTTGTGAACCCGTGTGAACAGCTCCCCCTTTTTTTAGCCATCTCTACAATGTGCGCATCAAAAAATCGCCTTGCGAAACCTGTGAGGTGTTTGCCGTTTTTTGCCTTTCTTGGGCTGCAATGGCATAACGTGTACCACTATCGATTGTTTTTTCTTTTCCATTTGCCCTTACACAATCTCTTCTTCTTCTTCTTAGACATTTCTTCTACCAACACTATCATGTGATGTGGGGGTGACCTTTTTGTGTTTATCGTCGTCAAATTACTAAAGAGGAGCACAAAAAACGACAAAATATCAAAAATATGTTTTGCTGTGCTGCAAAATCTGGTTTTGTTTTTTTTTCCTCTCATTCTTCTGGATTCTTCCCTCTCTTTCATTTGTTTTCATTCTTTTTATCTATGTTTTTCCTTCTCCTTTGTTTTTCTTCGCCGTCTTTTTCGGTGATGTTCAATTGCTTTCTTCCCCCTCCCACTTCTGTTGCTCGGGGGAGTTTCTATTCATATGTTTCCCAGAGTCTGTTTGCGTCTGGATTTGCAACCTTGTGTGTACAGTACATTGCTTGCTGCCTATCCCTAATGTAGGATATTCCTTTAATAATCATATTCATAAAATATATACTTTGCTTTGTTTGCTTTGTTTGTTTTTTGTATCTTTTCTTGTGTTTGTGTGTGTATGTAATCGATATTCTTCTATTCTAATATTACTGTTGTTACTTTTTTTTCTCTTCCTTTATACTGCTGCTGTTGCAATTGCTCTCGTGTCGATTTGCTTTGACGAGTTCTTTTCCCTCTATTTTCCTTTATCGCTTCGATGCTCTCTCGCTCTCTCTCGCTTGGAGCATTTCCCATTGTGTAACCACTTTGCGACTAAGATATATTAAGCCATTGGTTTTGCGGTTATCGGCCCCGTGCGAATCTCTATCATTAATCGCATCATTTGCTGATTTTAGCGAATAAAGTTTGGTATTGTATTATTTTATCTGCTTTTGTATTGTTTAACGGATGTAGCGCCCCTTTTGTTACCGTTCTTCCTTTGTTCCAATTTTGTTCGTGTGTGAGCTTTCGGGCTTATTGAGTGGATGTGTGGGTGTGTTTCGGCGGATGGTGGCAAGCGCGAAAGATGAACGTGCACACGTGGTTTTACAGAGTAATTTGCTTTAATTTTTTTTATTTGCTGCCTTCGCACACTGTTTGTTCACTTCTTGATACCTTGTTCTGCCATAGTTCCGCAGCTGCTTTAGAATGCTATTAACCGTAATAGTTCTGATGGGTTTCCTTTTCTACTTATTGCATATATCTTAACATGTGTGATGATGCACATTTTCCTCATTTTTATGCAAATTCAATTTGCTGCATGCAATTAGCTGCTACCGTTGCCGTACGGCGCCCGGTGTGTGTCTGTGTGATGTTTGACTTTGTCTATATAAATAAATGAATTGAAAGTTTTCTTGTTCGGGGGAAAAACAGGCAGACCACACTACAAAAAAGCTCGTATAAAATAAATAATACTCGTAATGATCCCAAATGGGGGATTTTCGGGTGCTCACTACTTGCTTGTTCGTGGCTGAATAAAACAGAAAACCGTTGTACCTGGTACAACGCGTGCCGTACCATACCAGAAATTGGGGGGAAATCCGCAGAACCAACGCTAACAGGCCTATTAAATTGCACAACTGTCAAAGACACAGGTGCAAAGAACAAAAATGTCAACGAAACCTTCGCCGACTCGAATGGCGAAAACGATACCAAATTTTCGCCCGCTCGAGTGCTTCCGACGGAATCGATCGAATGTCATGCGAGCAAATTAATAGGCCTGTAAAACACACCCACCGGTCACACCGGCAGAAGGTGGAATTGAAAGCGGAAGAGCGGCCATCCCGGCCGCTTAGGAATCCTTCGTCAGCTCCTTTTGGTAAGCGATCGGGCTGACGAGCGCTTTGAGGAAATCGTTCTGCGTTTTCAGTATCTCGTGTATCGTGTTGAGCCACTCGCTGTGCAGCTCCGGTGTCGGCGCCGTGCAGATATAGCTAAGACTGGAACGTTGCGGGTCGATTGAGCAAAGCGAGAACCGATTGCCATTTGTTTGGTCGGAAAGATCCTGTAGCGTCATTTTGTTCACCTGTGGAGAGGCGGGAAGGCGTGCAGGAAGAGAAGCAGGTTAGTGAGTTGCGTAAAGGAAAAGTGCGCAGGGTTTTAAACCCCCCTATAGCCTTACCTGAATATGTGCCTTGTAGATGTAGTTTGGACTGGTGAACTGCGTTTTCTTTCCGACGATCTCGGCAAAGATGATGTTCTGCTCGAACAGAAACACGTGCAGCTCCTTCGGTTTCTGGGAGTTGTACGAATTCTTATCACTACTCGAGGCACCCTCGACACAGTACAGCGGGCCGTGCAGCAGCAGTTTGCCCTGTGTCGTTATTTTACCCTGCAAAAAAAAACCCGCAGAAAGAAAATGGTACAATTCGGTTGCTTACAGGGTTTTCCAGGGGTTCGCATAGGGTTGTGGGACACTTTCTTGACTCTTTCCAATGGGAAGTGATGTGAATGTGAATGGAAATTGGACTCTATGGTACCCTTTTTGGACAGGCTCGTTGAAAATTCCTATTTGATGTGTCCAACAAGCGTCCAGTACCCATTACATTAAATTTCACGTAAGAAAGAATCAACAAAGTGTCCCACAGCTATGGCAGCACTCCTGGCAAACCGTTTATATAAAAATAGAGAAAGAGTGTATTGAATACATACCTCAAACTTTTGTAACCGACCAACGTCCATCATATCGTTGGCAGCCTTAGGAACTACTTGCATTATATGCATCGCTTCCTTCAATCCTGGTACTTCCTCGGTGAGACCGGCCCGCAGAGTATGCTTCAGGATATCTTTCAACAGTAACTCGTACTTCATTATTCTTTGGACTGGTTTGATGAGCATATCTCCTAACTGGAAAGCAGGCAAAAAAGGTGACGGTCAGCCATCTTGAAGTACCATATCGCATAAGCCATATACTTACACATAGTTTATACTTTAATTTTAAGCGTAATTCATCGAAGTAACTCATATGCTCCTGCACAATGTGCTCCGAGACCGGTTTGTTCTGACAGTAGACGACGTACATGTGCAGCTTCCGTTCGCTCCGCTTGATCAGCGGCCCAAGCTCGTACGGGTTCTGTAGACACTTTTGCAACGCTTTGAGAAAATGACTGCAAAAAGGTGGAACAAATGGGAAATGGAGCGTGAGCGACCGGTGTGTGTGTGTGTGTGTGTGTGCTGACCAAAATTCCGCCCTTGCCAACTTACTCTCTGTGCCACTCGTATATTGCTTCAATGTTGCCAAATACCATCCGCTCCTTGCCACCCTTCAGATCGTCCGGGATCAGTACCGTGCTGGCCGGGTTACGTATCTCCGCTATGTATCTGTGTAAGAGAAACAAATGGAATTATAGAACACCAAAACCACACCTCACCTCACCACACACACGCACTCACTTACCCATTCACGATCTGCGACAGATCATTCACGTACGCTTCCTCGGTGGTGAGCAGCTCGCGCAGCGCATAGTTTCGCTTCCGCAGTATGTCCTCGATGCACTGCTCCTCGGTCAGCGTATCGTCGGCCGCCTCGTTCTCCGAGAACTGGGGCGAGATGGCCGGTTTGGCGATCGTGTGCCCACCGTTCAGTGCCATCGTGCCGGAGCTACTGCTCCCGTCACCGACCATCAGGCCCATCGCGAGCGCAGCCGCTGCACTGCTGCTGCTGCTGCCACCGCCACCGTCATTGTCGAGATACTTTAAGCTTTCCACCTTCGCCTTCACGAACTGCTCGATCTCGGCCAGATCGGCAGGCGGCTGCGCACCGACCGGCTCTTCCAGCGACTTGAGCGACATGGCCTTGGTGATTTTGTTCGCCGAGCCGGCGGCAGCATCCTCGGCGGAGGACGGCACCACGGAGGCGCCGCTCAGGGCGGATGCCGTGTCCTGTATCGGTTTCATCGGCGGCGGCAGCTCGATCGCTGTCGCTTCCTCATCCTCCGGCTCTAGCTGGGCGGCGGAGGCGGCCGCCGACGATTCCTGCTCTTCCGGCGGTTTTTCCTGCTGGTTGGGCTGCAAGGAGGGGAGGGAAAAGAGTTTATTAGAGAAGATGCTTCTTTGGGCGAGCTGAAACTCGAATAAACTTACCTTAACCTTCTTGTCGGAGCCCTTCTTGCTGATGAGCGTCTTCTCCACCGGTGGTAGCTTATCCGATTTGCCGTGCGACAGCTTCCGGAACTGTGTCGGGAGCCATTTTTTCCTGGAAATATATTAAAGAAAACAAAAAACAAACAAACAATCACTATCAATTCGATGCGTCACCGACCGTTTGAAAGTCATCGAAGCAAGTTTCACAACGTTTCATCCAATTTACAATAGCGGATCGGTTATTTGCAGCAATGATAACACAACCCCCTCAGCCGAACGGGCGATGATAACATGTAAGTATCGAGAGCGTATTTTGTTTGCCTTATTCCCCCCCCCCCCCCCCCCTCCTCCTCTCCACAATATCAACCTGATCAAGAGACTGTGCAGCGTTGTCCAGCTGAGGAACGACGAGCTGAGGCGCGATACAGTGCCGCTGCCGAGCTGGTGTTGCTGCTGCTGCTGTACCGTCGAGCGTTTCTTTTTGTTTCTGCCCATCGAAAATGGCTCGGAACTCGACCCCCTAAACCACACCGTTCACCTTGGAGGGTTACCTTATACTGGTTTTTGCTGTTGGTTCCGGTCAAGATTTGACCACAAAAAAGGAGACCTTATCGAGACCTTTTGACGAATATATGTTGCAGAACCCGTTTGCAATCGCTTATCAGGGCAAGGTTTATCCGACATGTGCACTGATACACGCGGTAGCACTGAAGGGGAATCGGCTCTCTCTCAAAAAAAAATAAATAAAAAACGCCCGTAGAAAGGGAACGCTTGTGAATGAAAAAAATGCGGGATTTTCGGCCAAACCAAACAAACGCACACCGTAACACTGCACCTCCTTCTCCCTCCTTTTGTACCTGGTCATCCCCGTCGACGGTGGATGTAGCACCAGCGCACCATTCTCGTTCTCCTGGTACCGGTAATCTTCCTCGTTTGCACCATCGTACCCAACGGCCTGGTGGTGCTGCCGTCGCCACTGACCGCCACCGGAGCTATCAGGCGTACAGCAATCGGACTGCTGGCAGCACGCAAGCTGGAACCAACTTTGCAAACACAGTGCACACGACATGGCACGGCAGGGTGGAGAGGCGCTGGTTGGAAGATATTAACCCTCCCCAGCCACCCAAACTCGATCTTCGCGCGTTCGGCAGTGGGCTCTTTGCGGGCTGGATTAATCCCTGATTACTCATTCAAAGGTCACCACCACATCACACACACCACTCCACACAGATCGGGAACCTTCCAATCCCACTCTCCAAAAAAAAAACAAAAAAAACGTTGGCTCCCAACGTGCGGTTTCTTCTATTTTCTATTTTTTTTTCAAATGTCGCACCGTCTCGCGCGCATTCGTCCACCTTCGGGGAAGGAGCTTTAATTACTGGGCGGTGGTGGTAACATATAACAACAACAAAACAAGAACAACAAACAAAAAACCCACCAAACTGTCACCGATTCACACCAGACTGATAAAAAAAAAGAACCGAGATCTCTACATAGAGCTAGGAGGCAGTTGGCAGTGTGCGTGCACGTTCCATCCATCCATCATCGCCATCATTGCCGGCTTAACCTCTAAGGCAGGCCGTCTCTCTTTTCCCCAGTTCAACCAGCGGGAAGTAGTCATCGATAGTGTGGTGTGTTAGGCTTCTAACACACGCTCTCTCCCTCTCTCTCAAACACACACACACACGCCCAAAGTGGGGTGGCGCGGCCACGCAACAAATGGGACAATGGGGCAAAAAAGGGGTAAAATACATAACCACCCCCTTCAGACCTTAGCACACCGTAACACACACACAGGCAGGGTTAGTGTTGCTGAAGAGGCCAAGGGGATGTTATCAGTGAGCAACCTCCCCCCCCCCCCCCCCCCTCTTCCCTATATGGTCGTCGTAGGCTACACTGCGCCCAACCCAGTTCCTGCCGGTGCTTTATCTGTTGCACGATTCGTCACACACCTGTCACCCGCATACCCCACAGGGTGTCTCTATGTGTGTGTCACGACAAATGTGTCGCGTTTTTGGCGTGTTTCCGCGCGAACCCGTTTCAGTGCCCCAGTTGTGCCATTTTTTGGAGGGCAGAGCTTGGGGAAGGACTTGGCGGCGCTGCAGCTTACAGTTTGCCGAATGGAATCAAGCCGTTTGCCATCAAGGACCATCTCTCTTTGTCACTCCCTCTGTCTCTCTCCGTGGACACATGAAACACACGCCGAGAGGCTTCATTGATTTGGCCAGCGTTTTACCCGGGCGTGTGTGTGTGTGTGTGCGCGCTAGACCAAAAACTCTTCACACCTATTTGCGCACTTCCCGCTCCTTCAATGTCTTACACGAACTGTGTTCAAATGTTCTTTTCCCACACCCCGTTTTGAACGTTACTCTGTCCTTCCGCCTTTCCCCTGGTCCCATGGGTGCGGGGAGTTTTGTAAATATTTACAAAATCAAAATATTTACCACACACACGCACACACGCACACGGTACGCTCCTCTTCCTCCGATTGCTCCACCATCACCATAGAGTACATCCTTCCAAGTTCCAAGCAACCAGTGCCAGAGTGTGCTGAACCGCAAAGGCCAGCCGACCGCCCGCCACTTTTATGCAAGAGAGCCCTGGACAACGCACAAACACACACACACACGCGCTTGGGAGTGCAACCGTGGTTGGCCGGTGGTTTGCCGTAGGGCACGGTCGGATCGCGTCGGGTTTGATTTCGATTTGATGTTGACGAGGGCGCGCGCGCTCTCGCTTCAAACCGCGTACACAACACACTTTGTCGGTTCCGGCGCCGATGGGCAGCGGGGTGGGTGGTTCTGTGTTTACCACAAGGCACTTTATCACAAAGTGTTGACATGTGTGTGTGTGTGTGTGTCGATGTCTGTGTGTACGTCTAACTTCTCGTCAGTCTGGCGGGTTTTGATGGAACAGCGTGCGCGCGCTTCGCATCCTCTTTGGCGGTGCTTTCCTTTCGAAATGGGCGACAGAAAAACGGGAAAGGGGATTCTACCTTCTACCACCCCCCCTTAATCACACACACACACACACACACACGCGCGAGTAGTGATGGTTTGAGTGCAGCTGCAAGAACAAGCGCCGGGGTGATGTCTCCACGATAAGAGTGACCCCAACTTCCTTCGCACACACGTTTGTTGATTTTCGCCCAGCAAACGCTGTGTGCTGCGTGTGTGTTTGCTTAAGCAATTGAAAGTTCAATTTATTGCAGCCTTGCAGGGAGGTTGAAGCCAGTTTTTCGCGGTCCAGGAAGTGCAGCAATCAAGCGACTTCTTTGCACGTGTTTGGAGAAATACAAAGAGAGAGCGAGAGAGCGTACGAATGTGTATACAATTGCTCGCACTGTCAACTTTAAGTGATGGCTTTATTAGCTGTCAAAAAATACTTCGCCGCTTACATGTGGCAAGTAGTGCAATAAATCTCGTGCAAAGAGGAAAATGAACCCAAAAGGGGTTAAGCAGACCCCTCCCTCCATCCTTGAGTCATTTCAATCTCCAACCCTCGCCCCACAAGGGTTGAACACTAAACGCTTTTCCGCACCGCCAATTAAGAAGCGTAACCCGTCCCCAACGCCAATTGAAGGGAGAGGGAAAAGTGCATATGAATGAACCTGCGCGGTTTTCCCCCAATACTAAACACGACCCAACGGCGGTGCTATAGCAACCGGGATCAACGCTCGGTTTAAACACGGCAATTCATTAATCTCACACACACGCGCGGAGGGAAAACTCACTTATAATAAACGCGCTGTAAAGCAAACTAATATTCTAAAACCGTGCTGCGTTCCTGCTTGCTGCTGGTTGTGCAATATGCGAACGTCTGTGTCGGTCTCTCTCTCTCTCTCTCTCTCTCTCTCTCTGCTTACTACATAATACGCCATCGTCTGCCCAGATATCGAGGCCAAGGATCACCTCCGACGGGGAAGAGAGCGCGAGATCAGCGTCTTTTGCTGACGGTCATGCTTGGAAACTATTTCTAAATTATGATATATTTTGCTCCACTCACCGCCCAAATCACCCCTGGGGAGTCAACCCCCACCTATGTTAAATGGTTTTTTTTTCGGGGGGAGGGAGGGGGAAGCCAATATTACGATGACATTTTTCAACCAAACACCCAACACGATCGATTGCAACTGTACAGACACCCTACTCCTCCTCAACCGTTCCCATCTGTTTGGCCTTCCAACCCCCATTCCGTGAGATCTTCTGGTCTTCTTCTCTCAACACCCTATGGTAGGCGAGCTGTCAAGACAAGGATTGGCATTTCAGCGCTCGTCTGCATGAAAAATCACTCAACAAGTGTAATCAACTCGACACCGGCATTAGTTTCTAATTGGGTCGGCATTCCAAAATGCTCTTCTAAGGGGGGGGAGCAAATATGTTCAATTATGTCGCCCCCAAAATTTGGCTCCAAAACCCGGAAAGCCACACACGTGCTCCTTGCCCCGCGCCCACAACCACCCTCTTGAAAGGAAGTGACCATTAACTGAAACACGTTTGGAAAGGGGCCAGAAAAGTCGTTGAAAATGGAAAAAGCAACTTCCCCGACTTGGAGCAGTGTAATAAAAAAAAGCTGATGGCCATTGGCACGATCAGTCGACCATTTTTCTCTCGCACCAAAGCCAGAGACATCCATCTCTTAATTAACTCACAACGCGCCGCAACACAACAAGGCTGTCGATTGTCGGACAACCGATTCGAACGTTGTTAAGGATGTTGGTGAAAAGGTGTACTAGAGAACATTTTACAGTAATTGGGGGGAAAAAAAACTTAATTACTTTCATATAAATCACTAACCAGCAATCAGTAAGTTACGAATTAGAGCAATAACTTTATTTGGCATTTATTTTTGCCTTTTTATTCTTTAGCAAATGCTTCTCAGTTACTATCAGCTGACTTTTAACCTGTTACACGTTACATTAACTAGTTACTAGTTACTATTCCTAGTATGCTAGTTAGTTACTCGTATTCTTGTTACATTCAGCCTTTTATTTAACTCCAATGTGTATACCAGTTACTTGTAGCAGGTTGTGACTAGCAACTTATTATTTCCAATAATCATCTCTTACCACGGGGCGGCCCCGTGGCTCATTCGTCAACTCGAACGACTCAATAACTAGCGCCCCGTCGTGGGTTCAAGTCTAGAATGGTACTACTGTCTTCCCCGTAGCAAGGATTGACTATCTATCTGGCTGCATGGTAATGAATTAAGTCTCGAAAGCCTGTAAAGGCCGGCATGTCCGCGTAGGACGTTACGCCAAATAGAGATGTAGCATCATCTCTTTAGCTTTTCATTTCAATTCCTTCTTCAGAGCTATCTGGTAGCTTGAAACTAGTTACTACGTAATAACAATTGTAAGCCAGAGATCTAAAAGCAAGAAATCAAGCTTAAGATTTACTTTAGTTCAGTTTGTGCTTCTATTGGCACAATAAGTTTCGTCTGGAAATAATAAAAACACTAATCCAAAATACCCAGAACGTATTTGTGTTCACTCTACACAGCATTTGATCCGTGGAGAGTAGTAGTTTGCCCGAGACTCCATGCCTTCAACTTTTCACCATTCCATCTCAGTCCAAATCCATTCCAGTTACTGGTTATTGGTTATTCAGAGAAAAGTAACTCTAGTTACCATTCGGTACATTATAATTCTACAAATTCCCATCTATATTCTGTACTTGAAGTACACAGCGGCATGATGCCAGAACACCCCCGTGACCGCTAAATAGATATCTCTGCTCCGAATAATTAGTACCAGCAGCCGGTACTTTTCGTTACATAAGTGTGACGCTCTCTGTGATGGCGTTGTTGTGTGCTGCCGAGGAGAGTGCAAAAATCACACTACAATGTCAATTATTTGTGATTATGCACCGAACTACCAGTGTAATTTGCTGTAACCTGTGCTGCAGGATGATGCTGCATGTGCATAACGAACTTGTTTATCTTGAACAGTACTACCCAGAACACTCACTAAACAGCTTCCAAATTCAAATCAACTCAATTGGGTAAGTCTGTGTGTTTTCCCCGATCACTGGGGGCTGCTGCCGTGCCGTCCCGAGGGCTATAATCTAGCGAAACTAGGGGGAATTTCAATTATCACACGGGAGAGAATCATTTAACCTGTTTTATATACTCTCCCACCGATGGGAAGTACCCACACTTCCAAGCAGTGGCAGTAACTCTCCTGCATCGAGAACCCCTTTTATTCCAACAGCACGATAATGTGCCATCAACGTGTTTATGCCAATGTATCGTACCTTCGGAAGGCAAAAAACCACCGTCACAAAACTGCAAAACTGAAAATGCAACACCCGTCTGACCGCTTACCTGAAGCACACATTCCCTCCACCGGCACATATTTTATCTTTGTACTGATAAAGCAGCGTCATTTTCACTGCTGCACCACCCCACATGATGGGGGAGAGGGGCCGTCGTTTTGTGTATCGATATCACTACGTCACCAGCAGCAGCAGCAGCAGCAGCAGCCACAAACAAGCAAAAACGTATCAACTAGATACACTCTAACCACAACGCAATTCCGATTAGACACAATTCCGGTTAGAAAACTAAGCAATCACTGAGCTAGTTTATTTCTTGTTGGTCTCTTGTTGGTCACTGGACAAGAATGTGTTGCGACACGATCTGTCGTCTGTTCGGTAGGATATATACGACGGACAACTCCCCCAGCTCCAGATTTCACAATATTCGGCGTAGTTTTTCCAAGGACATCATCACAAAAAGTAAACACCGTTCGCCCTCTCCGTCACATTCACTGCGTGTGTGTCACCTTTTTTGGCGCTGTTAGTGACGATCGAGAAAGGTGGAAAGAAGATGCTTCTTTGCCCGCCCTTCGAGGCAGACACAATCACAAATCTGTGTTGCCGGGGGTGTGTGATGGTGAAGATAACCCTCCACTCGTTATCGCTCGCTTTGTGCACTCTGCCGAGAAGGGTTTTAGTTTGTTTGCCGGTGAAAACACACACTTGGCCACTACTAATTAGTTGTACACACAATGGCAACTATAGGACATTCCCAGGCTTTAAAAGATCCTTTTAAAAACTCTGACAAAATTCCTGAAGAACTTTAAGGACACATTGAGACTCACTGAAATACCCTCTAAATTCACTTCCACTCGCTAACTCGCTTGTTCTAGCTGCCTCTAGAGACTACCGCACACAACAACCCGTGCATCTGTTCGCATCCATTGCCAAACCGTGACTGTGCCAGCCAGCAGCCGGCCAGTCCAGAGACAGTCCTACACCCCCCACGAGACAATCTTCAAACACGATCGGTTCACACGATCGCCACTCTAACATACGGTGGCGGGGGACGGTGTAGAACATCCACACTCATTCCCGCTCGGTGTCTTGTTTCCTAAGTGCAACAACTGAGAGAGCCGAAGCGCCGTGTGGGTGATCGTGTGTGTGCGGCGAGATCGCTTTAACAGCGCTCAACAACAAAAAAATAAATAGTCCCAGCGAGGGGGCAGAGTGCTTCCTTGAACATGAATCTGAATGCCAGTAGACGGTGGGAAGAGGGAAAAACGTTCTCTCTTTTTTTTTCGTTGTTGCCGCTGAATATTCGCTACAGAAATAAGCAATCCTACTACAGATCCTGTTTGTTCTGGTGCACTCGCACTGGTGTGCGTCATTGGGCCGAGACACAAGGTGGGAAAAGGGGGGGGGGGGCAATGCTGTCTTTATAATAATTTGCTATGCATTGCAAACCAAAGCTGGCCCTTATTATTCAGCTCTTGATACGATCAATTAGTCTCTGGTGTGAAAAGGAAAAGCAAAAAACGCCCAAAATAAAAACATTGAATATTAACTTCTAATAACATCCTCCTCCTTCTCTCATCTGGCGTCATTACCATCATCATCGAGCGCAGTTAATCTCAGTGTGTCACACCCCGCACTGTTTGCACGGTACATTTACAATGCAAATTAGAGCAGCGCGCTGCTCGGTAAATATCGCTAGCGCCAAAGAGCCGACGAGGAAAGAGCCTTCTCTATCTCTCTCTCCTCCTCCTCCTCTCTGCCTTTTTATAGAAATATCACCGCCGAGCAAAGTAAAATGAGAGGAAAATTAATGTGCGATTTTTCACACCGTGCACCTTTCCCATTTCTCGCTCTGCTAACGGAACCCTTGTCACTTGTAGGTGTTTTTTTCTACTGCCTCTTGTTGTTCGATTAGCATTTCCTTATCCGGTTCGGTACCCGGGGGTCGATCGGAAACATTGGCCGGGCGGGCACAAATCACACTACGGGGACCGGGTAATTACCCACGAGCCGGTGACGCCTTTGCTGGCTTGGTGGTGGTGGTTTCGTCCCTTCTTCAAGGTGGTTTTGACAAATGGAGGCGCCCAGCCCAAGGATCGGGACGGAATACAACCAATCATTGTACCGGGTGTTGTTTCCTAGGGCCACAGCAACAAAGCAGCTAATCGGGAAGCGGATATAAACAACGCAGGAACTGGGTAGAAGATAATTTAGTCCGGAAAAAGCGACGTTCGGTTCGCTTTCTCCGAAGCTTCGATTTCGCATCGAGCTCCCAACCTCAGGGCAGGGCGGGTGGCGTGTTTTGACAAATGGTTCTCAAGAAACACTATCTTTCGTTCTCCAATCGAACGATAGCATCGCAGCAGGGTTCGGAAATGACTTTTGCACGCTTCTTGCCAGTGAGAAAACGTGGCACCACCGAAGATGCCTCCGGAAAAACCGGAAAATTGAATGGTAATAATTAGTTGGCAGGGAAAATAGCCTGACCCATTGTGCTAAATTTATAAGACCAGCAGCAAGATAATTGAACCGGAATTTGTATGCATACAAAATACAGTGCGTGTCATAAATTTATGAGCGAGTTTTTTTGTAATTTTCTTGAAATGATTAAAATGCAAATTTCTTTGTAATTTACTTCTACTTATTAAAGCGAAAGATGAAATGTACAACAGTTCCGAGTCGATTTCCAATGAAAACAACATTATTCATTGCTTACGAGATGTTTCTCAACAATTGTCATATGTAACATAACATTAATAATTCTTACACATAATTGTCAACTCTCAAGTTGGATTAAGTTTGACAGTTCTTGGTGATGTGTTAAAAATCATATATAAAAACTGAAGTTGAAATTGAGTGACAGATGTAGGAAAGCATCTTGCAGGCGATGAAAATCAATGTGTACATTCGAAAGTGATCTGGAAAACTCCGTATTTTCAACAACTAGCTTTTGATAATCCAAATGCTCTGTCGAATCGAGCATTTTCTGCCCACTTCCAGA
>KB667900.1:381252-395962 GCA_000349065.1 Anopheles quadriannulatus | reverse complement strand
AAACAAAAAAGATTACTCGTGAATTCCTGGCCCATGTCCGACAAGCGGGAGAGTCCAACGCTTGTGTGACAGAGAGCAGGGTAATCGGACCGGGCCAGGGCCAAAACCCACCCAAAGGGATGGATGATGAAGTGGAAAATTGCTGATTTATTACACACCACTACACCACCTACTGGTGATGGTGGTGGTGGGCAGGTTGTCCCCAAAACGGAGCGGGGATTAACACGTCGGTCCCACGGCGATGGAGTTCTTAGTTATTTTTACCTATCCTACCATCATGTTTTGGGGTTTGTTTTTTTTCTATTCTCCCTGATGTCTTCCAACTGATGCGCACTGTCCAAGAGCTTATCTTATGAATTTTGCAAACCCAAAGGTGGGTGGGAAGAAGCGAGGACCCACTCTTTCACCCACTTCCCGGCTAAGGATATTGCAACCGAAATGGCTTCATTCAACAGCACAACACAAAACTACCAGCAATCACGGCAACTTTACACAGGCAAAAGGTCACGGGTTATACATACAGACACACACGTACGTTCTACACAAAAAAAGGTACACAAGGCCCAACCACTCGTAATGAATGAAAAACACCAAGTGCAAATGAGAATCGCATTTGGGGTTTTGTTTAGATTTAGAACAGCCTACGGGCCTGGGGAACTCTGCTTGTGCACAAAACTTACCCGCTGCTCGTGCTCTTAACTTTCACCTTTTAGCTTTTAGGAGTGAAGGGGGAGAGGGGAAAGGAGAAGGGGAGTACGCGTAGGCCGGTCGTCAATGGCATTTATAAATTTTAATTATCATTCTGCCGTTGGAATGCTCCGACCCACTGGGCTGCTATACCCAAACAGGCACACAAAACTGTTTGAAAAGGCGAAATGGGAAGTGTGCTTTGAGGGGTAGGGGGGGGGGGGGGATGAATTAAACACAACCGAGAGAAGAGAGCAAATTATAACCTTCAGTGTTGTAATACGGCCAAACGGAGGTCCTACAAAAAAGGGATCTTTCATTCCAAAACCATACACTGCTGGCCGGTGGAGCTGTAGTAGTAGTAGTAGTAGTTCCACCCAAACTCCCCAACGAATGTTTAACCATTTCTGCTTAACCGAATTGCTCTCGAGAGTGTGTACGCCCCGAAAGTTGATGGTCGTCGTCCTGTCCTGTCCGCACTGGGTTGGGATTTGGGCGGAGGTGGAGATGGTTTTATTAAAATTTAACCTAACCAGAATGCTCCCCCATGCATTCTTCATCTCTTTGTAACATTTCAAAGTAACCATTTCGGTTTTATTTCTACTGCAAACAACCACACACACACACACAACACACACAAAAAACGGTCTTCAACCTGCACAACACTTTGTTGTACCAACTCTTTCGAGGATAATCTTCCTCCATCAGCATCGCCATCATCATCATCGCCATCAACAGAAATGTCTGCATCACACCACCAACCTGCTTGCTTTGAATCACAACCGAAAGCGCCTAAATGTTTCCCATGTGTCTTCTGCTCTCGCACAAAGTGCTCATTGCTCATTTGTGCACTTAACCGGGTGGTGCTCGGAGCAATATAAACCGAGACTCAAGCACACACCAGCAGCAGCAATAAGCCTGATTTCCTCACCACCCGTTCGGAGCAACAGTAACAGTAACAACACACACACCAGAGCACCGGTATGATTTCCGATTGGTGTATCCGGATGCTTTGGAGCCGGAGCAATTGTTGGGATATTTCACTCCTCCCCCTAGGGGCAATAGCTAACAGCGCTGCACGAGCACGGCTTCTCCTAGAACAAGCAAGTGGCAAGTTATTAAGGCTCAGATTTGCCTCAAACTGTGCTGGCGGTGGTGATTGACATTAGGGAAGGGCGCGGCAAAGCCTACGGGATGATCCACATACGCTGGCCAGTAAAGCTGGATCGCTTTAAGGACACGCCACTGTAATCCCATCGGACCAGTACCGGGAATGTAGGTACGTCGCGCCTGCCAGACAACGTGTGTGAGAAGGTGGCGGTCACGCCTTACTCATCCTTTTCGACTTTCGTCACATTTTTATGACACTCTTAACGTTTAGCTCGAATCAACAGTCCTATGGCACGGGGAATTATGTGACTTTTTCTCTCCCCCCGGTTATGATGTGAAGACGGCGCAATATGGTAGCTGTTTACACACAGACGCACACTTTCACGCCATCATTACAACGAAACACTTCCCTTTCGTTTACGTTCCAGCACCTGCTTATGGTGTGATGTATATGACCAACACCCCACCAGGACAGATGCCCGCTGTCTCTGCCACTGCTCCGTGTTTGTTCGTAAGGATATAAAACACCCCATCCACCAGGCAAATCCTTCACCTCCCTTCATTAAGCATTGGACCGACACACACACACACACACACACACACACACACACACACACACACACACACACTCGGTCATGGTCGGTGCTGGCAAACACGCGCGGAGGACCCACCGGTAGAATGACGACGTTCTTGACCGTTTGTCATAAATAAGGACCATCGCAATGGTACTCCAGCCGCCTGTCTATGTGTCCGAGCGACCACCGGGCGATGCTCATTCATTTCCGAAAAGGACACTCTAGGGCCTCCTACTATTCCGATTATGTGTTTGTGTTTGTGTGTGTATGTGTGGGAACACCCCGCACCGATGCATCAATATTCTGGCAGCGTTTTATCGACCCGTTTCTCTTCGTTTGGCGCACCACACCTTCACGGCTGTGTGTGAAGCGGATGAAGTATACATGAGACATCCCGGGACATCCCAAGTGCAGGCGCGAGCCATTCCGTCGGCAACCATTAATTTTCATCACGCACCAACAGGCCCCCACCGGAGCGGGGTGGGGAGAGAGAGAGAGAAAGAGAGAAAAGGGCGGCATTTACGGTGAGACATCTCACACGGCTTTATTGTCACGCGTTTTAGGCTTGATTTTTACTCGGGAAGCACACAATTGGGGGGCGATATGAATTTGTGCAGGATTACTGAACGCAAACAAATGCCATTTGTCCTTGCGACTCCTGGTCCTGGAGAGAGCAGCAATTTATCACGGATGTGGGGGTAAGGTCGAAGAGTTTGACACATTGGAGGGTTTTTGCATGGAATGGTGATGGAAATAAATCCTTCAACTAAAAATGCTTCGATGACCTGCTGATTTGGGGTTTTCTTGAGGGGGTGTCTTACCAGCAGTCAAAAAATGTTCATATTAGAGTATGCTCTTAGCTCTTCTGTGGTCTTGGTGGCAAATTGTGATTCTATTTTGACCACTGAAGGATTGCAGTAGTACCCGGAATTTAATGTTTGAGATGTCTTGCTTGGACGTACCTGTCCAGATCCAATTTAAGGGTTCTACATTCATCACCTCACTCTGTGCCGAAAAGGATTCTTCTTCTTGGTCAGAACGCTCGATGGATGCTTTTATCCGGAAGCTCATGTATAATGCTCAGACACATACCATTACAGCACACACCTTTCACAGTCCACAGACATCATATTCAAGATATGTTTCATCACTTGACAAGATGCATCAGCCGCCAAGTTCACGGCTACGGCATGGTCTGTACATCATACTCTTGTAAGTATTCTTCATCAATAGCACACAGGACTTTGCACTGGCTAAGAGTAGTAGGGTCTGGGGGTCTTCTCCAGACAAGCATACTCTAAAAGTACCAGACATTACTACCAGATTAAACGACGAAATTCTTTACAATTTCGCCATTTGAAATGACCAAACCAAAGTAAGGGACATTTTGTTCCCTTCCCCAAAACGTGTACTCCAATCTGACGCTCCTTTCCTTTCCAAGTGGTTGCTTTTCAGCATTCCAATTCCACTACCATCGGTAGTGTGTTTGTGTGCAAAACCAACGCAAACAATCAATGAAGTCTCATGGTGGCTTCGTCGTCCACTGCAACCATAGCATAGCATGTTTAAAAAGGAGGTAAAAAGAACCTGCCTAGAAGCGATTGCGAGACGCATTTCGCTAAAGCTCGAGCACCAACACGGCGCTTCGTACGGCACCATGCCCCGAAACATCAAACTTCCTTCAAACGTGGCGCGCGTGTTGTGTGACATCCGGTGTGTGTGTGTGTCTGTGGTGTGTACGCGAATCGCGCTTTGTGGCCAAAAGCTGATAACGGATGCAAAGTAAACACGTACACACACACACACAGTCCGGAGAGTCCGGTCGTCAAACACAACGTGTCCGCGCTGCCATCATCCTCAAGCTCGTGTAAACATCGCCATGTGTGACCAAAGGGAAGGGAGGTTCGAACCATCAGCAGAGGACAATCGATTCAATTTTACTCCTCCCTACGAAACAGCACGCGCACGTCTGTGTCTATAAACCGCGAGGTCCCAGGGTAGACGCCTTATACGGTCACGCTTATGGGAAAGTAGTAAGTTTAGCCTCTACTCCACACGACCTCAGAGTGGATGCGGAGTTGGAACACAAAAAAACAGGGACGACTCCATCCCCAACACAAAGAAGACTTTGATGAAAAGCAAACTAATACACACACCCATAGAAGGGGTGGTGGTGCATGTTTTCACTTACCCGCTGAAGCCTTTCCGTTTGTTGACGGGCGACGTATGCTGGTTCGGTAGTATGCAATCACTTTCCTGTGGGACTTCTGGAATGAGAAGAAATGGGGAAAAAACAACGTAAGCGAGAGTGAGAGATCGGAAACGGTCCTCTGTCAGCTTCAGTTTATGTGTGTATGTATAGTGATGTGTGGCGATTGAATAGATGTGAGTAGCGGGGGGAACGGGACAGAAAGGGGAAGGATAAATCGCTTCACAAAACTTATATAGTGGCAAAGTTTTCCAATCATAATGCGTATGGGGATTTTTTGAAGATGCTTTCGAGTGTTTGCGATTTGAATGTGAGTCGGATTGCCGATATGAAAGCTACTAAATAACTGGGTCAATGAGCAACAGGGTGGTTGTTGTAGCTATGCACCACCAGAGCCATCAACAAGCACCAGCATCATCACTAGAGAGCAAGTAGTTTCAAATATGCAATGAAATGGCAGTTATTCTTCACTTGCAGACGACGCTTGCCAAAAGCATGCCAGAAAACATAATAAAACTACATCAATTTTCTTCTTATTTAGTTTCTTCCCATTTTCCACCGCCTTTTGCTGATTCATTTAGTGCCCGTTACCAATGAAGCCATTAGTAGAGTTTCTCTTGCGAGAGAAAACAGCACCAGCAGCACGACGAGCAGAAATGCATAAGCGCGCCGCTGCTGTCGGCCTTAAGCCAATCCGATATTGTCCCGATTTGATGACGGCTCTATTTTTAAAAAAGTCATTAAAAATTATTGCCTTTTGCAACGCAGCCAAGAACCCAGCCTGGATTCATCTCTTCTCCCTTGTCCGCCTACTAAACGCTCCGAGAGAGACAGGCAAGAAGCCTTGATGGTCATCTGCCAATATAAACTTACGATTGGTGGTGCTGTGCTGGTGCAGTTGCATTTTGCATCACAGTTTTGCAGCGATGACCTCAATTGACACTCCCGCTCCACCACTCCTTTCCACCATTCGAAATTATTACAGAACGAGAAGGGAGAACTGGGGGAATACTACCAACCCCATCGGTCCCCGGTCGGTCTCGTTTGAAATCAAATGCAATTTATCATTTCCCATTTCCAGCGAAGAGGAAACGGCCGCGAACCTACCTCCCCACCCATTTTCTGTCCACTTCCATGCCTTCCCATTGGAAAGCGCATATGTTCCCTCCAGTCTCCCTCCAGGCTCCAATTCTCCAGAGCATCTTCTGCTGGCAGAGTGACAAAGCAGTCGCGCGACAAACGACTACGACCCTTCTATCCCCGCTTAAACCAAAGAGGAGTGGAGTTGGTGCCTCCAGCTGGGATGGACGTACGAGAGAGGTTCGGGTTACACATCGGTGCATCATTTGCGTACTTCCAACAGATGCTGCGTTGTCCAGCGGGGATTAATGCTTCCACAGACCGACCAGATTGAAGCTCCTCGGCGCATGGTGACCTTGCTGTGATCAATTGCTGTGTATAATAGCTACTGACACCTATTCTAGTGGGAGAGACATGCTAGAAAGAGTGTGTATAGACATGCACCACACCACGCTCCCACGAATGCGCCATATGGGTAATGCTGGCGGAGGAGGATGCTGCTCGGTACGAAGAAATATATGCTGCGGTCAGTTCCATTTATGGAGCAGATTTAATTTAGAATGACTATTTTAGGATCTAAATATGCTCGGCTCGTGTACAATGGAACGAATGTGCCAGGCAGCAATGGCACGGCATTGAGGCACCTTGAGCCGGGGAGGGCACACGCTTATGTATGCAGATACGCACACGTAGCAAGTGCGGCACGAATACAAAATATAATTAAATTAAATGCATTCTAACAGACTGAAAGGATCATATTTGCAAGAAAAGATATCTGCAGTAGAAAAACTGTGACATTGAAATATCGTAGTTAAGCATGGTTTATAACAACGAGGTCCTCCGTTGTGCCGTCGTCCGTAATGCTATCACTAACCAATTTGCCGCTCTACCAAACAGAGAACCGTTTGAAGATTTACAACCCAAAACGGAAAAGCCATGAAAGTCATGGATAGAAAAGGAAAAAAACGCAACTCTCTGTTTCGTTTAAACAGTACAACCTCAAGGGCAGACGCCAAGTGGTTGTTGGGATAGGCACAGTAAGGTTGTGCTGAGGATCTATTCGACTGAAATAATTAGCATTAGCACAACTGACCTAGTTAACACGGCGGAGGGAAGAAAGATGCGCGCGCGCGCGCGCTTGCTCGCTCGTGTGCTTGAGTTTTATAAAGAACCAAACGAAGCTAAGAGATGCTATCCCAGGCAGAGATATCGATATCGTACATCCCTTCTACTCCCAGTGTCCAGCTACTTCTACACACACACACACCGCCATCAGCTCCGTGCTTCGTACATGCAGGATCAGTCAATTGTGGGCCCGATTCTCAAACCCGATTAGGATCAGGTGCCTTGTCACACGATCGACTCGGATAAAGATGAGTGAGTTTGTGAAAAAGCCGGGCACATCAAAGGGAACCGACCGGCGACCATATACAAACGCCTACAAAGGCCCTTAAAGCCGAGCATCAGGCATACTCCCAGGGCTCCTCCTGGTTGTTATCCGTGTGTCGTCCTTCATTGGAGGGCGATGTTGTTTCTTTTTTGTCTTTTTGCACGCTACATATGACGCCACAGCGGCACACGTTCCCCCCGTGTCGTTGTTCTATAAATGACGCATCATAATGCGAGCATAGAGCATACACACATATGCCCACGGACGCACGCACGCAAAAATGGACAACTTATTTTTGGAGCACACTCAGCGAGATCTTGGACCGGCGGAGAGTTGAACGCGGTTTTGCACGCGACCCACCCAATTTGCTGTTTTTATTTAACCCCTTCCCACCTAGGCCAATCTTCTCGGGTGCGGGTGTGGAGCAGAACGCGGGACGATGCCAAATCTCTGTGTTACATGGGTCCCGGTTCCGTCCCGGTTGGGTTGAATGTTTGTGTACGGTATTAGTTGATGACCGTGTCTTAGGACACGCATTGAGAAATAACTCCGTGCACAGAAGGCAAACTTTTGATGAGTTATTCCATATTTTTGTTGAATTCTTAACACTGGAGATGTTGAGGAACGGAATTCTTGACGTAGATACAAGTCTATTTTAACAAACCGCACAAACTTCAATATTAGCACAATCTATGTAGGAACCAACCAATGACCTATTTCAGCATAGACTTCTAAATCATTTCATCTTCTTTATATATATCTCCAGTTCGATGAAGTCATTCTCGCTGTCACATAATAAAATTACAGGCTCATTACAGACGCTCCCCACTTAGATTAGATTTGAACCTAAGACAACCTAGGCTATAATAAGGCCACGTATTCTTAGCACCTATAAGGTCTCGCATAATAATAGACGCTCGTTGATGAATTATCCACCACACAACGTGTCTCATCGCCCATTTCCGTATGAATGCGATGCATTGTAGCGTAGAGGCATCTCTCATCTAATCAAAATTACACCAACGATCGCTCGCATCGCTTTATCCCGCCATTTACGCGGCCGCTTTGAAGCACCGGCCGAGTTCAAGGGTGTGCGACACGATTGATTGCTAGAAGAACATGGCGCCAAACGACGCAAAGTAATGGGGCGGCTTTCATAAAACCAACAAACCCCAATTAGAAGTGTTTCTGCGCATTTCCTCGCTCGAGTAGCGCGATATATCGTGTGCAATCGTTTGCAGTCTCTATAACATCCTAAACATTTCAATCTATATGACAAAAAAACTCGCCGACAGTTTACACCAACAACAAGCTTTAGTTCAGATTGATCGTCTACTGTTCGGTCGAATACGGCATACGTAACCTCCGAGCAATTAAGCACCGGGGCCGATGGGGCCCGCAGGCGCATTGCCATTCCTGGTGACGTTTTCTGTGCAAAGTGCGGAGAGTTCCATTGCTTTGGTGCGTCGGTGTGTAGCGGCAGACAAAACAGACGCGAATGGTTGTACGCTGCTGCAGCAGCGCTCCAAAAGAAGCTCGCGCCACCCCGAGGGCAATTGCAAATTGGCATGTAATCTCGTTAAATGACTCGCAACACACTGCCACGGCGACGCGGCCCGATGGTCACTGGGTGAGGCGCCGGTCCAAATGCTCCTTCACTTCCGAGGACAAATCTAAAACGTTTGCAGCTGGGAAGAAGCAATCTATCAATGTTGCCCCCCGGGGGAGGTCGCTTAGGGCACACTGGTTGCATTTGAAGATGAATGCTAGGGGAAGGGATTGGCCTTTGCTTTTGCAGTCAATTTAATTAATAAAACAACGACAACATTCAATCAAAGCAAGACTCAATAAAATAATTGCTCCAAAGACAGATCGTCTCGCGACATTCCTCACGTGACGTCAGTATTCCATAAATACACACGACGGATGGGGAAAAAACATAGAAAAGCATTCTAAGCGCACCAAAGGGACAAAAAAAATTAAAAAAAAAAATCACACCCCGAATGCTGAGCGTCATTTGTATCCATTTCCCGTGCGGTTGCGGAAAATGGTTTATTTTGATAGCGCTTTATTGCCTCCAAAAAAAAGAGCTTTCCTCCAAATCGACACTCTCCCATACAACATTTTGGGAGAGATACGTGTGTTAATTCAATTAACGGACCAAAGCGTCCGTTCGAACGATCCCCGGTAGCTAACCTTTAACCCCGGAACGATTCACACACGCCAATTGGTCGTTCGGCGCTCAGGCATCGTTAAATAAACACGCTCATAGCCCCACCACGTTGGTATATTTATGGACTACTGTGCGGAAGAAAGTGAAAATTGTGGCTAAAGATCCGCCAAAGCAGCGTGAAAAAGTGAAACCACCACCATCATCGGCAGCAAAAGCGTCGGTCGACGTCGTGGTCATCAATCTTAACGTGGGGTCTGTGGTGCAAGATGTTGATTCAACCGCAAGCGTCATTCATTGCACAGCAGCAGACCACCACAGCAGCTCCCACACACACACAAACACTCGAGCAGTTCAGGAGCTGTATAAAAGGAGTCAATTTCCGGTCGATGTGGCGCTTCATCTCACGCACTATTGCTGCTGCTGCTGCCGTGTGTGTTTGTCCTCCCGCGGGATAATACCGGTGGGCGGCGAGAAAAAGGACACCGAAGAATTTGCCCACCAACACACACACACAGTGTGCCTTGTGGCGACGAAACGACGAAACGGAGGAGGAGGAGAAGGATTCGATTGCACCGGAATCGACCGTAATGAAATTGTGTGCGTGAGAGCGGTAAACGTGGCCGCAAAACCATTAAGCCATTACCGGCCAACCCCGTTCGGGTATCGTGACCAATTAATCGAAAGCTTCACTTCCGGAACCAGGCCCACCTCCCCCGATGCTCATTCACACGATGGGCGGGAAAATGAGTACCGAGAGCGACCACAAAACGTGACCCGGAGAGAACGCAGGAGTCACACGATGGACGGGATTCTCCATCGTCAGGATCGGGAACATCTCCGGTGCTGTGTGACGCGGTGTCTGTGTGGAATTGATACCAAACTTACCTCCCAGGGTGTCCGTGTCGCGCTGTTTATTGTTCAATTTGCTGTGGGAGGAGGGCAGCGGCTTCAGGACGGTCACCGGCACCAGCCCTTCCTGGCTGTCGGACGCGTTGATCGACAGACGCACCAGGCAGTAGTCGGGCGCGCCCGAACAGTTCATGTCGACGATTTCGACCTGCTGACCTTTGCTGACGCTCAGCTCGGACGTGCCCGGGGCTGCCGTATGGTCCGCTATGACCCATGTCATCTCCGCTAATCCGCCCTGGAGAGAAAAACAGAGGAAAAGAAATTGCGTTAGCAGTTATCCGAACATGGGTTGCTGGAAAAGTGAGCTTGTGCTTGGGGTAGAGAATGTAATGACGATAAGAGTAGTGTGTACCAGCACTCCGCTGGTCGGTAATACGGTGGTTTCCCCTCTACTGCTGTGCAGGAGGAGGAGGGCGCCGATTGCGCCCGAGCTGGGAAAGACATTACAACGAAATAATCGATTGCCTTTGTTTGACCATTGCTATCGATTGTCGGGCTAGCGAGAAGGCGCGCGCGTGTAAATTATTCGAGCATTGCATTGGCCGGATATAGCGTTCAGGTATTGGTCGACAAATGGGACAGGCAAAATGGGTAACGTGATTTTGAAGTCTAGAACACAGAAATCGCCTGAAGCGATAGTTTTCATGGGAAAGGTAAACTGGATCAATTGTAATGAAGGATTTTAGACAAGTCAGTCAGAAATTATTGACGTTAGGATCTCCTGTATCCATGTTCCGTAATCTATTTGGATAAATAAAAGATCTTCAGTTACCATTTAGAAGAGACAATCGATAGTTCTAGCCATAAACGTCTAGAATGTTTATAGAAGCATCATTTCAGAGGATCTGAAGGATCTTCATCCAAGTCTTTTAAGTCTTAAGATAACAGATAGCAAAACAAAAGCTAAAGATTACCCAAGATCTGATTGATGTGGAAGTTGCATATGATAAGGTAACGAAGATGTTCTTTGTTTAAACTGAAAACTGTAGAAGATTTCAATTATCTGTGGTTTGTAGTTACTTCGCCACGTCGATAGATGATACTAAGAAGTTAAGGTAGGTATACTATCAGCAGTTCCTACAACCAGACCAGAACTACATTGAGGTAATGTACCTAACTTTCTGTGCAATTTGGGATGGAATATTTATGCGCACTAGCGCACAACCACATCACATAAACTGTTTTGAGTCATAGATCCTGTTCATCTTGAGCGCATGAATATGGGTTTATTTGGTAATTGATAGGTCAAGTGCTATATACAAACAAGTTCTAACATAAACTCTCTTCCATACGGATATTCTTAGCTTCTCCAATGCCCTACCAACGGTGTCCAACGAACGAATAGCACTGTTCAACAAGGTTCACAGAATATCGGTCGATTAAAATAGCATCGATTTTGCTCACTCCACATAGCGAAAGTACCCCAGGTAGGCACACCAACCTGATCCACATCCATGGTTATAATTGCTAGGAAACCCTCGAAACTCGCCTTTCACTTAATTGTGCGCTAGTAGTAGTAGTAATAGTAGTTCCCTCCTTCCTTGAAAAGCCTCCGGAAATAAATGTGATACCGCGGCTCGTGCGACGGACGGTTGCTCCGGTTGCGCCGTACGCCAAAAGTAATTTATCATATTCATAGCTTTGTCAACATGGGAGCACAAGATGGCAGAGCGTACAGATGGTGCCCAATACCCGCCCGCAAGCTGTCAAAATTCAAGACTGTCAAGATATTGGGAGTGGATAATAATCTATTGACATAGGTCATAGGACAAGCGGCACAGGCAAAGGGGGCACAGTACCAGTATGCGAGGCAGAGAGCAACATTAAGCTAGGTTGCTAAACGAATAACGCTATTAATGGTTGCCCTTTAAAACACACACACACAAACAGACAAAAACATCCTTTGGTGCGTGGGATGGCCACCATTCCCGCAACTCCGGAGCAGTCGATCGTTACAGTTGGTCGTACAACAGCGTAAATGATTCGCTTCCGTGCCTGATCGATAAAAAAAAGCGAGTGCTATTCACGTTTATCAATGAAGTGATCCTTATTCAGGGAAGCACTAGCACACACAAACGTGGTAAAAATGGATGTTTATTTTAGGCTTCTCGTCTAATGCGATTAAACATCGATTGCCATTGCCGTTTGACGCAATTATAACTTCTCCTTATTATGACCGTCGCCAGGACACCGGGCACCCTCTCCCCATCGAACAAACAGTGTGTGGGAGAGTAAAGCTCATGTTTCCAGTAGTGCCTTACCGCCAGTGGATCCTGGAACCATTAACAAACAAGTGTATTTTGGGGGAGGGTGGGAGACGTGAGGGTCAACCGAACCGACGAACAAATAAACGAGAACCCATCACCATACACGGTAGAACTACCACCAATCAACAAAAGGCTGATGATGTATGGTAAATAATGACAGCGTGGGCGATGTCACTCCTGCACAAATAAACACACATGGGAGGAGTGGATACGTGCCCCCAATTTAATTTCTTTAAAAGCGGTTTAATTCCACCTTTTTTTTCTTTTCACTGTAAACATTGACATTGGTACAACAGCAAACCCGGCTTGCATTGCCAATTCCCACAAACAATGGGGTTCTCTGATATGCATTTCCAGTAGCACCAGCAATCATTCATTCATGATGTTCGACGTGCCATGTACGCAGTTTTTACTGCATTGATTGACGATAACTGTTGTGGCATCGTTACCGACTCCCAAGCATTCCCAAAGAGCCGCACCAACGATTTTGCTCCTAATCCAATCAAAATATTGCACAATGCAGAAGCAAATCGTCCATGAATTTCCAGTGCAATGAAGCGAAAATATTTAGCTTTATTAATTAAGCCAGCACGGTGAGACCGCTGGTACAACAGCAAACGTGTGGGTACGTGTAAATGTAATCCTATTAGCTGGATGTAATTCCAGCATTAAACCATAATCGGCACTAAGTAGGACTAAAACCAGCGTTTGGAACGTTGCTAAATACGTAGCAAGCACTGTCAACGGACACAACACAGTTGTGTGCGAGAGGTACGTGAAGCGATTGCCAACAGTACAACAGCGTACACTTAGCACTGTGTTCCCGTCCTTGCTTCCAACCAAACCATTTGTGCGTTCTTTCCGGCAGTTTCTAACGTTTTTCGAGAAAGAAAAAAAGACACACACACACACGCAGGCGCGCACACACACACAAAAATCCTATGCCTGCAGGTCCTAAACGTAAGCAATGTGTGTACGGCAGATATGTGGAATGTTCTCCGCACGGCTTAGTCGAGAAGAATGTTGTTGCTTCTTATCCCATAAGCACGAGAAAAGTTGGCCAAGAAGATGATGGAGCGACACACATGAGAGCGAGACCAGAGACGGCAATGCACAATAATATCACACACACACATCATCCACACACACACACATGTTTTGCACATACAACCGCCCTCCCCCGTTGAGAGCGACCCCATTAGAACTCAACCCATCCTCGGGGAATACACATACACACGCAACCACCCACCTGTGCTTTTCCATCTCCATCTCCAAACCGACAGGGAAGCGGAAGCGCACTAAATTGAAGCATAAGGCGACACACCCTGCCACACACACACACACACATACACATCTGGTTGCATCCTCAAGGTAAGAGGCACACATGTATGCATAACGGCGGCGAATCTCGTTTGATCAACTAACCAATCTCTTCTTCGTCCTCGTGGCTGGAGGGCAACAACAACAAACAACAAAATGGATGGAAAGTATTACACAGCCGCATCGTCGCAACGGCATGCCCCTCCACCGTGTCAAGATGGAAGAATGTGCGCGATTCTGTGGCAAAATGTGGCAAATCATGTACGTAAGCGGGTCAGGCAGCAACATTTGAAGCAGATTAGTGAGGACCTTTGGAGATTGTATCCTGGTTTATACACACACACACACAGAGACTGAGCTAAAGAAATTGTACACAAACAGCCAAAAGACTTAGTAAGATCCGTGTATCGTATTAGCTACACAGTAAAGTTCCTCTCCAGGACATTTGCAACTCAATCACGCTTTTTGACAGATGTCACCGTGTGTGTGTGTGTTGGACGCATTTCCTTTACATACGAGAGGTTGTGTTGCCTCTGTCAAGACGACCAAAAGTTGTCCAAAGTAAGGAAGGTACGGAGGTAATGGGTAGAGTTTGCAATCTTTCCTCAATTACCGATTCGATTCTTCAGAAGTTACCCAATATGCTTCTCACGAAAGCGACGTCAAACTTTTTCTGCAAACCGACTCCGAGAGAGTGAAACGAATTTCTTGATCGAGTTCCTTTCTTAGTCTCCACACTCACCCCTGAGATGCCTGGGTATTTGATTGCTTTGCATATGGAAGGAAAGTTTTGCTTTTGGCAAACGGAAAAAGTGCACTTTCTTTGCATTTATCGATTGCAAAACAAAAAAACTAGGCCAACACACACACACACACACACTCAATAAAGCATTGCAATTCTGTTGCTCAACAACGCTCAACATCTCAACAACAGCTAGCAGCAGCAGCAGCAGCGCCAAGATGCGATAAACAATAAAGAATAATAAATTA
>KB667900.1:351072-361127 GCA_000349065.1 Anopheles quadriannulatus | reverse complement strand
TGCAGTACCCCACACCTCCCACACTCTTCAATGGCTTCGTGGGCTCAAGTGCGCAGCACATTAAAAACTTTAACCACAATCGCCAGCCCATTTGCCCATCCGATGTACGCCCTCGAGGGGGGAAGATGACGATGATGATGATGCAGATAACAGTACTAATACGGAAAGGTTGTTTGACGTGCTAGCTAATCTTATGTATCCGGCGACAAGCTGTTCGCTTCGTTTCTTGCTCTTTCTAATACGGTTACATCTTGGGAAATGGAGATCTTATCAAATTAAAGCAAATATCATCGGCGTAAAAGAAGGTTAAACTTCATTTATATAAGCAATAGCAAGCAAAATTTTAAAAACAGGTCTAATCCACCATCAGAAAGCCATCGAGTAACATGGTAGTAATCTTCAAACAATTCATCTGACCACAGGCGCGCTCGGGCGATTGCATGCGTGAGAGGTCCAGGAAGTAGGGCGGCATTTGGACTTCCCGAAAAAGCAAACACAGCATCCTTTTCCCACATACAAATACAAATACCGTGTCTGTGTGAGATTCTTCTCCCGAGAGATAAAGAGAGAGAGAGAGAGAGAGAGATAGCAAAGCTAACCTTACGTTCGTATCACCACCACAATCCGCCGCACGCTAGTGGTTCTGGTTTAGTGGAGCTAAAGGTGGGCGCATCACCACTGGAAACCCAAACAAACAAAGAGCGTAAGCCCGCGCGCGCGAGAGAGAGCGTGTGTGTTTGTGGATCGGCGAAAGAGAAAGTAAGTGAAAGCACGAAGCCGGCAGCCTCGGCACAGACGAAACATAGAGAGAAAAAGGATTGTTGTGTGAGGCGCGCGATAGCGCGAATGCGTGACACAACAAGCAGCATACGGAACAACACACACAGCATGCTGTGTCTCACGGGAAACACAGAGAGACGGATGAAACCGTGTCGGGAACGCAACTGCCTCTCCAGAGCAAAACAACGAAGCAAAAAAAAAAAGTGTCCTTGGATCCAATCTGAGATGATAAAATTATTATGTAATCGGTAGCGAAGAGAGCAAAGGCGGCGGTGTACA
Source organism: Anopheles quadriannulatus (assembly GCA_000349065.1). NCBI lineage: Eukaryota > Metazoa > Arthropoda > Insecta > Diptera > Culicidae > Anopheles > Anopheles quadriannulatus. Next base: position 360,068 of record KB667900.1, on the reverse strand, counting down.
CACACCGATGCTAGCGAGACACCTCCCACAGGTCGGCACGATTTGTTGCTTCAGATTAGAGGGCAACAAGAAGGAAGAAACGGCTCACGGGAGTTAAGTTCTGCTAAGCGATCGCATTTTTTCCAATGGAGACGCCTGGTGATTTGTACATTCTTATTTTGTTTGCTTCTTATAGCAGCTACTACTTTTGCGTGTGTAGCCAATTCCAACGGTCACGTTTTTTCTGCGCAATACAAAAAAAAACGCTAAAACGAATCCAGTGTTGCGGTGCTTCACAAGCTCACCGCATCGGCAGCATTAATTCCCAACACGCATCTCTCATCACGCGGAGCAATTAAGTAAAAATCACAAATCCGCCAAACAAAAACCGTGGGGGACGGGGCAATGCCGCTAAACTCATCCGGCATCACTCTGCAGAACCCCCCTCCCTCTCCATCACCATTCCACCCGACCGGCATTCGTCCGTGTCTTAGCATTGGACTTTTACTTTCGACGCATGCTCATCAAAACGGGCCACTGTGGCGGATGCTGTGCCGTATTGCATATGTTTTTGCTCGCGGTTTGGGGGGAGTCTCCCTCTTCCAGCTTCCTTTTTCCATATGCTCTCGGCTCTTTTTTCATCACACTGGCCCTCCACACACCATATCTCGGGGGAGATAGCGGAGAGGGACGGAACACGGGACGTTTTGTTTTCCCAACTCATCAACGCAGCAACAAGAGCATGGCACCGTCTCTTTTGGGGTTGGGAGGTTTATCCCCTTCCCGGATACCCCCTTTGTGCACGCTTTTTTAAATCGGTTGCAGTTGTATTTGACAAGGGTGGTTGGCTACACAGTCCGCTTTTTTTTTAGAAGGCGGATGGATGATTCTCAAGCAAAACACTTGACTGAGTGTGCAGGATTCATTATAACACCCTTGAAACTCATTACGGAATCCGTGCCGTCGACAGTGGTGTATCACACGCTTTGCGCTGCGCTTCGAGAGAAGAAGATGTGGCTTTTTTTCTCGTGTCTTTCAAAGCACACGTTGGTTGTTTCTCTGTTTCTTTTGCCATTTCGTCTGGTTTGCTACATTTTGGGTACATTGATGCCGTATTTATTGTACCGCAGTGTTTGCACATCGGTGTCGCCATTTGTGCTGCATCCCGCTGGCCAGACGAAAATGTAGGGATGCAAATTTTAACAACGGAGCAATGGAAACATTTTTGCGCTGCTCGTCTCCGGCTAGCCCTGCCAACCAGCTCGGAAGTCAGCTTAGGCATCGGTACGAACATGGCAGCATCTGTTTAACAATGTGAAGCGCGCTACGGTAAACTAATGAGCTTGGCGGAATAAATCATGCCGGGGGGCATTTGGCCCTCGCTGTTACTGTCACATTTGCGCAAGACATTTCCTTCGCTGATGGAAACTATTTATAGCTGCAGTGTCAAAACGATGAAGAAAGGAGGAAACAACTTCCATACACCGATACTTCTTCATGGTGTTTTCCACGAAAAGTTTGCAATTAAGCCACCATCATTATGCTTCTGTGCAGGAGCAGCAACTTGGGGCATCCAAACTGCCGCAACAATGCATAGTAAGTATGCAGCACCGCTGATTTGAGGACGCTCTTCACTTACCTTCTCACTGTCGGTCGTGTTGCCGGACCCGAAGCTTGCCAGCGAGCTGCCGTCCTGATCGTTGTCGTTCAGCGTATCGTCGATGTCCTTCGAGAGCCGCTGGCCCAAGTTCTTGCCGCTGACCTTGGCCGGCGATTTGAGCAGCGAGAACGAAGTGCCGGAGAAGTACGTCTCCTGCATGACCTCGCGCATTCGCTTCACCCACAGCTGCTTCGTCTCGAGGCTGTTCGCCTTGAGCACGATGCGATAGTCGGACAGGATCGGGGCCCGTCCGGTCCAGATGGCAAACTTGCACTCGTCCCCTTCGATGTGTTCCGTTACGCCAAAGTCTAAAACGGGGAAACCAAACCAAAAAAGAAAAAACAAGTAAGTAAAGCATCCAATCAATTCCTTCCCATCCGTCGACCTACCGGATGTGAGCAGCTTGTTTTTGTAGATGTACTTCACGGTACCGTTGGTGTCCTTCACCTCCTTCGAGAACAGTATGTACAGCTCGAACAGGAAGACGTGCCGCTCGCGCCCCTTCTTGATCAGTATCTGCTTGGTGTCCCACACGAGGAACGAGTCCTGCAGCACCACGTCGCCGAGGTTGTCGATCGGCATGTCGCACTGCTCCAGCAGCGACAGGTGCATCACGTCGTTCGCCTTCTTCGGCACGTTCAGCATCACCTCCAGCCCGTCCTTGATCTCGCCCCGGCCCTCGTCGCAGCACGACTGCAGATCCTTCAGCAGCAGCTGGTACTTGGTGATGCGCTGCACCGGCTTGATCAGGTACGCCGGCAGCGAATGCTCCAGCTTGTGCTTGCGCTGCACCTCGTCGAAGTAGGTGCCGCCGTGCTGCACCATGTAGTCCATCGACTGCGGCTTGTTCTGGCAGTAGTGCACGTACATGTCGAACTTGGTCGCCCACGTCACGAAGCAGTGGCCGACGTCCTCCGGCATCGTTTCGTACTTTTCCAGCTCGCGCAGAAAGATCTTCTCGTGGAACTGGTAGATGTCCTCGATGTTCGCGAACAGGATGTGCTCGCGGCCGACCAGGTTCGGCGGCACCTGCTGGCCGCTCTTGAGCTCGCGCAGAAACACGCTGATGCACGTCTCGAGATCCTTCACGTACGTGCGCTCGGTCTGCAGCAGCTCCGCCATGATGAACTCCTTCTTGCGCGCCGATTTGCGCTTCTCCTCGTTGATTTCCTTCTGCACGGCGCCGACCGCGCCCGCCCCCGCCGCCGCCGCGTTCAGCTTCGTCTCGAGCGATGGGTCGGAGTGGCGATACTCGAGCACGGAGCCGCCCGCGGACCCTGCGGACGTGCCGGTCGAGCTGGTCGAGCAGGGACCGCTGCTGCTGCTGCTGCCATCCCCATTGCTGCCACCGGTCACACCGCCCGCCGGTACGGGCGATGCGCCGCCCACCGCAATCACGCTCGCGTACGATCCCGAGCCCGACGAGATGCCCGAGCTGGAGTTGGCCGAGGAAAGGGAGCGGCCCGCGTTAAGACTACTGTTACTACTATTGTTACTGCTATTGCTACTGCTAAGGTTATTGTCATCCTGTTGCTGTATGATACCAGGTAGGCCTAGAGATTTCTCCAGATTCGAGCGGTAGATCTCCATTCGCTGGCTGAAGTCCTTGTAGCGGTAGTCGACCGTCGCGACCCACTGCTTGATCGAGCTCGCGTGCGCATGCCCCTTCTCCACCAGCGTGTCCGCCAGCTGTATCAGCAGCTTCACCCGCTCGCGCGTCTCCTTCGCCGTGCTCTTGAACTCGTTGTGCTCGCGCAGCAGCAGCTCCGACTCCTCCCGGCTCGAGCACAGCTTGTTCTTGCGCGACGACAGGTACGCCTCGCCCGTGTCGTGTATCCACTCGATCGCCTGCTTGGCCGACCGCTCGAACAGCACGAACTGCTGGCACTGGTCGAGCCGCTTCTTGCGCTGCGTCCAGTACTCGAGCACCTGCGTTTCCTGCGCGAGCAGCTTCTCGAGGATCGATTTCACCCGAGACTCGCTGTTCACCGTCGTCGGCTTGACGTGATAGAACTGCAGCGAACGGTTCGCGTACTTCAGGAACGTTTCCGCCGTGCGGCGCGCCAGCGTGCACGCCTTCAGGAACGCTTCCTTCTGCTCCTGGTGCTTCGAGATCAGCTGCACTATCTGCTGGCCCTTGTCGGTGGAGCCGCCGCCACCGCACCAGTCCTCCTCCCGCCGGTACTCCTTCTCCAGGCTGTCGAGCACGCTGCACACCTGCTCGGCCGTCTTGAAAAAGTTCTGCGACGCCGTCACCAGCTTGTGCCGCTCCTCCGCGCACGTCACCAGCTTCTGCCACTTCTTCGTCACGTCCTCCGCAATGTCCTTGATGCTCTGCGGATCATAGTGGTTCGCGTTCATCAGCGCATCGGCCCGATACTTCACCTGCACCGCCGACGTGTGCGTGCGCTCGATCGCCACCTGGAACTGCTCGTGCTCCTTGCGCAGCTGCTCCGCCTCCTGGAAGTTGTTCGGGATGGAAAAGTTGGCCATCAGCATCGCCTCCCCGTTCCGGATCCACGAGATCACTTGGTTCGCGTCGTTCTGGAAGTGGCACAGCTGCATCGACTGCTCGAGCTTGATGCGCTTCGCCTCCGCCATATCCTCCAGGTCGAGCTCGCGGTCGTGCAGAAACTCCAGCAGGCACTGGACCCGCGTCTGGGCCGTGTGGTTCGCGTCCGCCATGATCAGCAGCCCGGACGATTCGAACAGCTGCATCAGCTCGTGCCCCTGGTTCATCACCTGGTACGTCGTCGTCTGCATCTGGTTCACCGACTCGTTGTGCAGGCGCAGGAACTGCTCCGTCTTCTGGAAGTCGCGCGACACCTCCGTGTGCTGCAGCTCCTCCGACCACATCTCCAGCTGGGACGACACCTCGAGCGCATCCCGCTCGAAGATGCGCAGCCGCAGGTACAGATCGATCTTCATGCGGCGCGTCTGCCACAGCCCCTCCAGGTCGAGCCGGTTCTTCTGGATGCGATCGAGCGCGTTCTGCACCGCCGTCAGCGACCCGGAGCTGTCCTCCTCCTCGATCGCGCGCAGCTCCTGCAGCAGCGCTTCGCCCTGCGCGATCGCCTGCATGCACGTTTTGAGCGTGTTCTCCTCCTGCTCCTTGCACTGCTCCAGCATACGCTCCGTGCCCTCGAGATGCTCGTTCGCCAGCTCGAGCGACTCCTCGTTCGTCACCTCCGCGTGCAGCTGCTCCTGCCAGGCCGAGATTTCCTTCTCGTTCGAGTAGAACACCACGGCGAGATCGAGCCGCCGGCGCCGCTTCTCGACCCGCTCCGCAAACGACGCCACGTTCGTTTCCAGCTCCTGCGCGACGGAGAAAATCTCCTGCGGCGACACCTCGCCCGACCGGGCCAGCTCTTCCGCCGCCGCCAGCAGCTTCTCCGCGTTGCGGTACGTGTTTTGCGCGACGTTCTCGAAGTGCTCGTGGCTCGTCTGGTAGATGCGGGCCTTCTGCAGGCTCTTGCCGATGCCCCTGTTCTTTCGCAGAAACACGTCACCGTGGTTCTGCAGCCAGTCCAGCACCTGCTTCACGTCCTCCTGGAAGAGGCGGAGCGCCAGCTTCTGGTGTAGCCGCAGCTTGCCCGCGTGCCACTTGCTCTCCAGCGCCCGGTGGTGGCCGAGTATTTGATGTATCACTGCCAGCACGTGCGAGGCGCCCTCGCTGTAGTCGGCCGCCGGATTGCCACCATTGAAATGCGAGTTGTCCTAAAATAAAATAAAAATAGCATCATTGAAATTCTCCTAAGGCGTGCCTAGCCAAACCAAAGTAGACTTACATTCTTCCTAGTGTTCACAATCGGTGGCTGATTGCAAACCTGCACCAGATGGTCGAGCTGGTAGAGCAGCTTTTTGCTGGTCGAGTGCACCTCCGTGTACGCCTGGCACATCGCCTCGTACAGCGACTGGTGCGTCCCGATGGCCGTCTCCAGGCTTTCCACATTCGTCGGCGTCGGTATGGTGGCCTCGCAGGCCGCCGCCCAGCTACTGACGCTCTCCGTGTACTGCTCCGCCTTGTGGTGGAACACGACCGACAGCGTCAGCACGGCCGTCCGCTCGTCCAGCGTGGTGACGAAGTCTTTCCACGTTTTGTCCAACCGGGCCGCCAGCGTGCGGATGTGAGCCGCTGCGTAATGATTGCCCTCGTACAGCCGGGCCGCCACGGCCAGTATTCGGTTGATGTTGACGCACACGTTGCGGGACGTTATGGCAAAGCGCTGGTGCTCCTCCTGCAGGTTCTTCGCGATCGCGTAGTTGTGCCCGATCTCGACGTACGTCTCCTGAAACACGTCCCGGTTGTGCAGGATCCAGTCGAACATCTTCTCGCAGTCCTGCTCGAACAGGCGCAGCTGGAAGCACTGGTCGAGCTTCGTTTTGCGGTGCTGCCACAGATTGAGCAGCTGCTGCTGGGCGTTGCGCGTCGTTTCGAGCTGTTGCAGGACCTGTCGAGAGAACCAAAGAGAGGCAGAGAGGGAGAAGCACAGTGTAATTAGAAAATATGTACATTAAGGAGAGTGTAATGCGCGTTTGCGACAAATTGGATAGCATTAGGCGGATGGAAAGATGTTGCACTTGTCGCTTTGACCCACATAGAACGTCAATTTAAATGCAATTAACCCACAGACAGCGAACCCGACCCCGGTTGTGGCGCAGTAGCAGGTAACATCTACCTGAGTGCTACGCCGGAAGGGAATGGGTAAACAATCCCCTACAAAACAGAGACGGAAATAATAGTTTTATGATCGTCTATAAATAGCTCTCGAGGGAAAAGAAGCAACCCGTAACCTGGAGTAAAAGTCTGAAAGACGACGGCACGACAACAAACTTTGTCGCAATTCGATTGACCCAATCCAGGAACGCCGTACCCCCACCAATCGTCGCTGTTGTCGTCTTCGTTGATGAGATTAGAAAGACAGGGAGAAGGTTAGCATTCTTCGTGAAAACTCAACCCATTCGCCGCTACACTACGCTCCAAGCGTGCAGTGTGATACGCTTTTGCTGCCGTAGCGTTTTGGGCTGCAGGGTTAGGCAACCTTACCAGTTTTAGCAAATTGGATTACACACGCAATAGTGGTTGTGTCGTCGGGCCTTGATGCGAGCCTTTTATTGTTGAACCCTCTGGGTATATATATAAATAAACCAGAACAACCTCGTCGCTGGCACTTTTAACGATTTAACGATGTTTGGTATCAAAAAAGGGCAGAAAGAAAACAGCATAATGCTGACCTTCTTTATGTAGACAAAAAATGTACGACTAAGTGCAAAACAATATCATTCATTCGCCTTGTTTTGCTGATTTTTTTTTTTGCATTCCGTTCCGCAAAATGGACATAACCCAAGAAAAGCCCGATTTGTCTTCCAACGTGCCATCAAAACACGAGTTTCTCTGTTGTAATGTGATTGCAAAAACAAGCGCACTGCAAAAATCTAGAACATCTCTCCAACCACACACACATCAATATCTGCTCGCCGCCTAAGGGGGAGAGAACAGATATGCGAATTTCAAAACAATGCCTCTTCCCATTCTGAAAGCAAAACACACTTTCCGTTGAACGTTTGTGTTATTGAAAAATAACGCTCCCTAAACCTGAACAAGCGCCTCCCAACCTGTCCACAACAAGCACTGTGATAGATATAAAAAAAGAAAAGAAAACACCCCCCAGCATCATACCCAGCCATTAAATCCCGCTCTCTGTCTCTCCCACCCATCTCGGTTGTATTTCTTTGGATTGCTATCATCGGCACAATACTATAGTAGCCCGTACGGGATCGTGTTTCGTGAGCCGTCTTCCCCTCCGCTTTCGTCCGCTTAGTCCGCCCTGTGCCATTCTTCGCTTGGGTGATGATGATAGAATTTCAGATAAACATCGCGCGCGTACATGAGATGAAACACAACGGGTGCGAGATAAAAATTAAGCGACGATTAAGAGGCCTCCACATACATTCCCGGTGGTCCTAGCACACTTCGCCCTTCCTAACCTTTCCCTGCAGACACGAGATCGTCAGTAGGTTCGTCCGAGCAGACGGTGTATTCCAATGGACGGAAGTAGTGGTGGGAGCTCGGAATTGGACCTACCGGTTGATTCCGGGACCAACTCTGGAGTTGACTCCGGAACCGATTCCGGAGTTGACTCCGATGCCGATTCTGGAGTTGAGTCCGGGACCGATACCGGAGTTGAGTCCGGAACCGATACCAAAGTTGACTCCGGAACCGATTCCGGAGTTGACTCCGGTGCCGATTCCGGAATTGACTCCGATGCCGATTCCGGAGTTGACTCCGGTGCCGATTCCGGGGTTGACTCTGGAACCAATTCCGGAGTTGACTCCGGTGCCGATTCCGGAGTTGACTCAGAATTAGCTCCGTAATCGGAATCAAACTAGGAATCGCAACTTGCCCCGGTAAAGGAACCTGGATTGACTCCAAAAAAGGTATTTAGATCCGGAATGATCCGGATCAGCTCTTTAATTGAAATAAGATGTTTCAGAAGCGAAATCATTCTGGAAATCTCCGTGACAAAAGATCGTTTATAAGTAAATTTTGATTCTTTGTTGCTATCAATACGTAACATTATTGGACCCAAACGCCTATTCTTATGGAGATGCCGAAACCGAGTCCGTTTCGAAGCCGATTCTGATTTCGGATCCAAATCCGATTCCGGGGGCGATTTCGATTCCAGAGGCGATTCCGAATCCGAAGCCAATTCCGAATCCGAATCCGATTCCGACTCCGGAGCCAATTTCGATTCCAGAACAGGTTCGAGTACTAATACCGGAGCCTATTCCGATTCCGGGTACGATTCTGGAATCGATTCCAGAAACTGAACTTCGGAGCTAACCGGAATCGATTCCGATTTCATTTTTCCCATCACTAGACGGAAGCAACTAAAAGGATGGAAAGGTACGCGGAACCACCATCACCACCACCACCGTCACCGACAAGTCCAAAAGACCCTTTTAATTGCAGTGCCAGCAAATTTTTAGCAGGCTAACAAATACACCTTTCGGCACGTGATGGTGGTGGCCCCGGGTGCACGCGCGTAATAGTTTCTTTTCTTCGATTCGCGCGTCCGCGGAAAGAAAAAGGGTGGAAATGCTCGTGAAAGCACCCTTCCCCACAGTCCACGGAATAGATTAGATAATTTCCACTATTTCAGTGTGTGTGAGAGAGTTTTCTTCACCCCCTTCATTATCCTATTCGGCTCCCCCCAACGAGCAGCATGGTTTGATGGTTTCTGTTTTGTGCGTTCTTTTCTCTCTCTTTTCGGTGCCAAGCACTAAACGCCCTCCGCCGTACGCGTATTTCGTAAGTGCAAAGTGTGCGCACATAACAACACGTTACTGTCTCTGT
>KB667900.1:296033-307562 GCA_000349065.1 Anopheles quadriannulatus | reverse complement strand
TGCCTCGTGTTACGTCTATTCGTGACCTTGGGGTTACACTTGATTGCCAGTTAAACTTCAAGCAACAGTTGGATGAAGTAATAACTAAAGCAAATAAAACCCGGGGATTCATAGAATTGAGGGATGCACTAGATTAGAAAATGTTCAAAGACACTTCACCAGGGTTGCATGTCGTCGTATTTTTCGCTCTGCACAACTCCCTCCCTATGAAACGCGATTAAAATTGTTTAATTGGCAATCACTAAGCCAACGACGTCATGTGAATGAGTCAAGCTTGTTTCTTTGGCGGGTTACTTGCTTCCTCCATTGATGCTCCTGATTTGCTTGCCTCTATTTGTCTATATGTACCATGCCGTGCCCTCCGTCGCCGTCCTCCTTTAGATGTGGAAACACGACATACACTGTGTTGTTATAATGATCCTTTTCAGTCCTGTCTCAGATGGTTTAACTACTATCACGATCTCTTTGACTTTAACTCTTCGTTAAATGCTTTCCGCTCTCGTGCCCTTTCCTTTCAACCATTCTCCTAATTTCTCTCCATACTTCCTTCTACATTATCTTGGTTTTTCTAAGTTTACGATATTTTCTCTCTTTCTAAATATTTTTTTTTATTTTCTACTTCTCCACAACATTGAAATATTGTAGTTATATTTGAGTTAAGCTAAGAAACTCAGTTAAACCTTAAAGGCAGACTGGGAATGAAATGAATTATTTAAATGAATTAAATAAATACTCACACCTTTTGTATCGATAACCATATGGATAACGTCATTAGCAGAGCCAGCCAAATTCTCGGCCTAATAATTCGCTCAACAGTTGACTTCAATGATCCTCGCTGTTTTAAAATTCTGTATGTTGCCCTGGCTTGGCCATTATTAGAATATGCCAGCATTATATGGAGTCCTACCAGTATTAGAGGCATTACTCGACTTGAAACTGATAGCGCAATTTTGGTAAGGAATTACTCTTCACTAATTAGAGCTAAGCAGCATTATTTTTAATATTTGCCCTTCATAGCGTTCAAATTAGTTGAATAAATAATGGCCAACATTAAAAGGACCAGTTGTGTCTTTATGTTGTGTCAATATGCGTAACTCGACTTTGCTTAAAGAACATCTGAAGTCCAATTTCAATCCATTTATTGTTTAGGATGATATTGAAAAAAATGTCCAAAATACAGAACATTCATTTTAACAAGAGGAAAAATAACAAAAAAAATACAGCAATTTAAATAAGTTGAGATAATTTCAACGTCAAGGAACAGAAGATGTCACATCTTGAATTAATAATTAAATATTAATAAAAAATGCAACCCTTTTATAATGTAAATTGCACCATACAATGCTTCCAGAAGGAAATAGAGTTCACCACCTATTTTCACTCGTTCATCATACACCGTTCCAGCACCAAACTCCCGTGGTGACAATAAAAGTTCCTTAGCCCACCGGTGCCGGTGCAACGCGTGCCGTCTAGGCGGATCTTTATGAACCTGCAGCACGTTGCAACGCCTTGTCTGCTGCAGCAAAAAGCCTTACCCCAAGGTAGAGGAAGTCTTCCTCCTGCTCCCTGAAACGTCGCGGAGGAACGCGAGACGTAAACGGGGAAAAATTATTTTATCGCTGGTTCTCTGGCCACACCGCAGCACCGCGTACAAGGGAGAATAACGACACCGACGACCACGAGTTCCCCATGCCCGCAGTACTATCGCTCCCGTTGTTCAAGCACTCAGGGTCAGTTGCTTGTACACAACGTGCACAACCCCGCCGGTCAGCCCGTAAGCAGCACCACCACCAAAAATAACAAACATTTAAATTAATGCAAACGGTGAAACAGTGCTAACGGGGTTCGCACGCGAGTTGCCCCAAAATGTGTGGCTTTAAATGGAGCTCACCAAAATATTTTGGTTCCTTCCCCTCCGCTGTGCTCCAAACCGATTCCTTCTGCCAAATGTGTGGCCTAAAAATTGCAACCGAAGTGAAACCGTCTCTATCGCAAAAGTTTGTAAATACAGACACACACACATAAGGGTGGGGGATGTGGTCCATCAGTTCGCCTTACCTAGGTATGTTGATGAAGTAGCTGACGACCCGCTTGATGTCTTCCGGCTTGATCCGCTCGCGCTTGGTCGTGGCCGGGAAGCAGATGATCGGACCGCCGCGATTGTCCCGCCCGCCGGACAGCAGGGCGAACCGTTCGTTCAGCAGCGGCAAGATGTCCAGCGCCCTTACCCCATCCATGGCTGCTGAACTGTGGTTGTGGTGTTTGTTGCGCTCTGACCTGGCCTTATCTCTTCCAGAGGCTTTTAATTAATGAGCTTCTTGACTCACTGTGACTCCGTCTCCCGTTCTCTCGATGAGTCACCCTCGGTCGCGGAAAAATGCAAATAAATGTGTATAGAACGGGGTGTTTCTCTGTTGGTGTTTTTCGTTGATCGCTGCTTGTGTTATCACTTTGTGGCGGGGGTTTTGGTCGTGTGTCGTCGTGTCACTGCTACGATAGATTCAAAACGAGGTGCCCGGACCTCGGTATGATTTAACTTCACTGTACACAATATTTATTTACGTTCACTGTACACACACACACACATATTCACATTCACACTATGTATATGAGAGTAACTTCTTCCGGTACTCGATAATAATGCTCTCGCGGCACGTGTTTTCACTAATGCGGTTCTATCTGCTCCACTGAACCTTTTGCTTATTTTTGTTTTATTTATTCTTTCTTCTTTTTTCGTTCAAAAAGATTGACCGCTAGATGCACAACAATTCACTATCACTTTCCCGGTCTGCCCGGTCCGCAACGCTGATGATAACGATGGTCAACAAGCGAAGCTGCGCACGCCGATGGCGTACGATCGTTTTCTCTGCTGTTGAGACGCGTTTTGATTACCGTTTCGATCGGATTCTCCACCCCTTGCCTTGTCGATCCGGTGCGCTAGCGGCCGGTGAGGGAGAGGAACGGGGGCTGGCGGGCGGTACGATCCATACCATCCTCGTCACCGCGGCCACCAACGATCGATGACGGCCGGGCGGCGGCGGCGGCGGCGGCGTCGTCGTCACAGGTGTCAACCACCATCCGCGGCGTCGATCGACTCGCGCCAAACCACAGACGACACGCCAATGACGTTGATGCGGCGACGGCGGCGGCTACGGGAACGATGATCTTGCTGCTGTTGCTGCTACGATCGGACGCGCGGGACGATTGCTGCATCTCTCGTATTTGACGCGACGCCTGATCGGTTTCCGGTTACTCCGGGTAGCGAGAGATGAAGCGGGCGCGCTCGCACACACACGGGATATCAACGCGGGTTGCGCAACGGCCTCCTCCTACTTCTCGAACTGTTGTGGAGGAAGTGTGCACAGCGGGCTCTTCCTGTGCTGGCCCTTTTTTCAAACGTACGATTGCGCTTGCTTATTTCTATATTTGAACCACCCTTTGCTTTTTCACACGATCGCGCACTAGCAGAATATTGGCTTCATTGGCGCGGCACAGACACCAGAACACCTGGCGTGCGTGGGGAGGACTTGCCACCCATTTTTTTTTTTTTGCTTTTTTTGCTGCCCACTTTTATGTACAAACGGACCACATACACGTTTAACAGACACACACAAATGCTATGGTAGTCGAAACGATGTTAGGCGCGTGTTGCGTGCACCAAAAAACGGGATTCTAAGAAGCGAAGAAACACACACACAATGGTATTCACAATGGCGCAAGGGTCTGTCGCTTTCTAAACACTGTTATGCTAGTTATGAGTTTCATGTATAATAGAGGGGATTATTAACACGCCGTAGGAATGGATAAAATAGTGATTGGGATGATTTTCCTAAAATCGATAAGAAAAGAGATAATTAAAATTAATTTTAAAAAACAAAACCTGTCATATCAAAGGAAATAAAATTGATTTAAAAAACAAAACCTGTCATATCAAAGGGGGTTTGTTTTTAAATTACACAACCCATTTTGCTTCTCCCCTTACTCCGGCAGCTTATTTATGGAGCATAATAAGTTGTTCCGCCACTACTTCACTGGCAGCTAATCCCGGGCGTAATCTCGCGCAAATGGATTGATAATCCGCAATGCAATTTGCACTTAAAACATACTCCCCCCCACACCCAAAACGCCACATTACGTGCGATTATATTTCCCCGCAGTATGTTATCTTCGTGGCAGGGTGATACTGCCAACAACAACAGTGAACTGATAAATTGAAAATCATAAATCCAAAAGCACAGCATACGCGTGCTTTATCTCGCTTTTCCACCGGCATTTTCATGCACAGTTTATGGTTGTTGCGCCCACAACAAAGAAGCATCATGTGCGGGGGGGAGGGGGGTGTTAAATCGATGGTAATTTTTCGAAATCTTTCACACCCGGCCATTCATATCTGCGATCTATTTTCCTCCTGCGCCCGAACGTGCACACGATCGATTTTCCGCTGCCGCTGCCGCGGACAAAGAGAGATCATCTCGAACAAATCGTCAAATGTCAAAACCAAAGTAACCGTTGGCAGGACACAGCGGGACAGCTCCTCTTCTTCACCAGATGAACCGCTCTAAAATGAGGGAAAACAAATTATTCGACAATGAACAGCCGGAAGAAATGAAAGGAAAAAAATCCAATTAGAAAGAACCTACAAATGTCAACTCTACCGTTGGCCTTCAGGTTCAAATGCTCCGTGTAGCGTGTGTGTTGGTGAGCACACCACCTTTGAAGCTTTTACCAACATCACACAGCTGTTCTTAGCGTCGATACACTTCCCAGCCTGCACAGGCTGCTGACTTCACGAACCGTGGAAAAAAGGGGAAATTTTCCTCGGGAAATTCGGGGGGGGGGGGGAGCGTTTCGCAACCCCGTCCCCCAAACACCGAACGTGCTCGCTCGCAAGAATTTAGTGCAGATGATGATGAGGTAGCAACCAACATAACTCTCGCAGCAGACGCACGCTTCGCTGATTAGCGACCACCGCCAGCGAGTCGGGACGGAAAACGGACGGACGGTGCATTACTATTGCTGCTGGCCTGCCGGAGAACAACACTCAGCCAGCTCATCATCCCCGGAAGCAAGTAGGCTGTAACGTCCTCCTCTCCCCCCAGTGCTCATTACTTCATAAAAGCGGCTGCAAGCGGAAATGTGCATAGGAAGCCCCGCGTTGCTACGTTCCTTTTGCCTCTCTTTTTGCAAAATGTTGTGTTCTTCGTTCTTCGTCGTCGCTCTCTTCGTAGCAAAGGGGCAGCAGAGGCAAGCCCACCGCACTACACACACCCGCCGTTTGTTATGCTTTCTTTCCGTTCTTCCGCACAGAGACACACAGGCACATCGGCACCTTTTGCGGTGTGCAGTTTCGTGCACATTTTCACCTGCAACGGGGAGCACTTTTCTTCACTTCCAATTCCACAATATCAAGGCAGCACTAATTTCGATTCTACCTTTCATCGCACGCACGCACTGTCACTATCCGCGCTGCTGTCCGGTTTTCGTTCGCTCGTCTGCGGTATACGACGTCTGTGTGGTTGTTGCTTGGAGAGCCAACCAAAACAAAGCCATCGTCGTGCGGCGCGCTAGGGTTAGCGGCTAGCAGCACACACGCACACACCGGCACACACCACCGCCGTATTGTGCGCTCTCGTCCTCTGTGTGCGTGTTGCTGTGTGAGTCTGTGTGTTGTGTTTGCTACCATAAATGTGACAGTACGCGTACCCAAAGCAGGAGAAGATGAATAAAGAGAGCTGTCATCTTGTCGATTTCATTTTTCCTACCGTGCGCTCTCTCTCTCACTCTCTCACACACATGCGTTCACTCTCTTTCGTTCAATCGCCCTCCTCTTCTCTCTTCTTTTCTCACTGCCTACTGGCTTCTGGTGCAGCAGTTTGTTTCCCGTTTTTTTTGCTTCCTGTTGCCGCCGGGTGGATGCCAATTTCCGGAATGTCGGCTACAACACCCCCCCCCCCCCACTCCCCTCTCTGGCCACCAGTCCCTCCTGATGCAACGAGGCGTGCACTTGCAGCGGCGGGGAGATTGAAGCACAACGATTCACACAGCCTCACACAGCCTTCTTTCTATCTCGCTCGCTCTCTCTCTTCTGCACACTGAACCCTCCCTATCCACCCAACAACACCATTCCTAATCTTGAGCGAAGTTAGTGAAGCGAAAAACACAAGACGAAGGATTCTTCTCCGGCACGATCGGCTTCGCAACGCCTTTTTTGTGGCCACCGCAACACGGCCAACCCGCCGACGAGTGCCCAGTGGCCGACCACAACACTGCAGAACGATGTTACTGCTCCATATTGCCCTTGCGGGGACCAGCATCCACCACCTTTCTTATACACGCACACACACAGGTCACGGCATCCATCAACACACCCAACACAGCGAAGCCGCTAACCGAATGGAAACACACTAAAAACAATTACACTTCTCGGTTCATTTTCCCGTCACTTGTGTGTGTGTGTGAGAGTGATGTGTCCAACAAAAAACAAATGTATTTTGGCCAATTTCTATTGCTACACGTTCTCGGTCACCTCCGTTCGATGGCTGATGTTGCTTGCAACTACACACAACACAACACAGCGACGACGTTTTCCGTCAAAATAATCGACCGAGAAATCGAACTCTACCCATCTCTCTCTCACTCACTCTCTCAGCGACACACAAGCACGCAACACACACACACACACACACATGCACACGCGTAGTTGCGCTTCCTTTGCAGAACGCGCATATCTTTATGCTCTCGCTCTTACTCTCCCTATCTTTCTTCCGCATTTTCTTCTTCGCAGACACAGTCGCGCTCTCTTTCTTTCGCTTCTTCTCGTGCCTTTTCTGCCTTTCTTTCTCTATCGCTGGTACGCATGTGTGTGTCAGTGTGTGCGTTTAATGTCGAAACATTATGCTCGAACAAACAGCACACTTCCGATGATGATGGCGAAAATTCGGCCTGCACTGAAGAATGTGGGACAGAAATTGGAGGAAAAATGGATCTTTGCACTCAAAAACATGGAATTTTGTTCATTTGCTGTTTTTAAAATGGTTTTTTTTTGTCGGTGAAAGATTTTTTTGCCCACAACACAATTATCCTTCCACGCCCCTTCTTCCTTTGCTCGTCTACACCCCCACTATATCCCCCCTGCAAAAATACGATTTATGTGACTTTTGCTGCACGTTAAAACACTCACAATTTGCACATACACACACACACACCACTTCCGATTCGCCTTGCTCCGGATACGTTTTGCAGAAATAGTACTTTTGCACCGAAATCGCTGCGAAAGGATAGGAAGCAATGTGCCCCTTTCCTTCTTCCCACTCTCCTTTATTCACACGGGAAGGTTCTGTGTAACACACGCGCCTACTGCAATCCTTTCCACCGTGTCTCCTCTGTTGTTGATGTCAAACGGAAGGACGGAAGGTGGGTTGCAACTCCCCCCCAAAAGCTGGCCATTACCATCGATTACCCCACCCGCGCGCCCAAGCAAACGGTAGCCAACGCTTTACGCTTTCACCCTTTGTGGCCCAGGACGTGGAGGCAGACGGAAAACCAAAACGGAGAAGAAAGCACACACACGCACGCGGGTTCTGCGGTAGTTGATTTTGGGATGCAATTTTAACGCGACCCGCCAGCCAGCACGCGCGCCCGCTGCCCGACAATGCACGCGGAAACACGCGTATACGCAGCCACACACGGGACGCGGATGGTTCTTTCTTAAAAAAAAACAAACCCACTAGCCCGCTAGTAAAAGTGTGTTTGGAAGGGTGGAAAAAATACACTACACTGCACTTGGGTCGCTGCTGCTGTCGCAGGAGAAAATTTCCGCTTTTCCGCGGAAAAGTTGTTGGACTGACTGACTGACTGACTGCACGGCGAGATGCGCGAGAGCGTGCGAGCGAGTGAGTGAGTGAGAGCCATTTTCTCCTTGTTGTAGCGGATGGTGGGAGCTTTGTCGGTCATGGCAGGTGACGTTGGGGATTTTATTATTCTTTTTTTGCATGAAGTGAAGCCCACTGTGCTTTGGCTGTGATTTTGAACGCGGGTTTACCGGTTCGAGTTCTAATTGTATGGTGGTTGATTGTTGACAATAAAAGTGCAATTGAAGCGGAAAGTAAAATTTTGTG
This sequence comes from Anopheles quadriannulatus, assembly GCA_000349065.1. Classification (NCBI taxonomy): domain Eukaryota; kingdom Metazoa; phylum Arthropoda; class Insecta; order Diptera; family Culicidae; genus Anopheles; species Anopheles quadriannulatus. The sequence continues at coordinate 299,445 of KB667900.1, read as the reverse complement.
AATTTGTGCGTTTCAGAGTTTTACGAATCAAACAGATTGCTCAACAAACATTTTAAGGATAATTTTGACATATTGTTTTGATGATTGGTTATTTCAAAAAGAAGAAAAACATTCAGAAATCAGATAAAATACAGAATATAATAACAACTTAAATGTGTGCTTCTCTGTTCATTTTTATCTTCAAATATTGGATCAATTTAGAAACGGTTTTACCGCTTCGTTTAGATCGCTTTAAACGGTACACCTTAGCTTGTGCACCTTGGTCGAACGCACTGTCAAACGATGTTGTAAATACAAACACCAACTGACAACAAAAGAACGCCTAAAAAAATACGTTGTACGCGTCCGAAAGCACCAGTTCTTTACTGTATCGTAAATGTTGTTCTATTGAAATGGCAAAAGCCCCGGCGAAAGAAGAGTACGAGCTGCAGCACTTTAACTTCTCTTTGGAGGAATTAGTGGCTCAAAGTAAACAGACCGATCCGCCCTGCAGACCCTTTTCAACCACATTCATGCAATTTTTTTCACTTTTCCCACACAGATGCCGAAATGGTACAGTCCTTGCAGAGCAAACTGCTGTCCCGCTTTACCGAAAAGCTGATCGAGAAGCGACAGATCCCGCCGGAACCGGCAGAACGATTGCGGGCCAGCTGCAACAAAACGGCGCTCGCCATGTACAGCGACTGCCAGCCCGCGCTGGACCGCTTGAATGCCCTGTTCCGCCAAACCTTCGCCATCCCGGACAGCGTGCTGCTGCCGACGGATGTGCTACAGTCGCGCGGCTACACGGAGGAGCTGGTCGGTTCGCTCGAGCAGGAGGTACGGTCGGCCAAGGATGCCGTAATGCAGGGGGCGGTGTTTATCGCCTCGCTCGACGCGGAAATGGAGCTGCATCGGGCGCTGGAACCGTGCTACCAGGCGGAAGAGGACGTCGTCGAGCTGCTGAAGGAGCTGCAGGAGGAAGAGATCGACCCGCAGGATGTGTTCGATATGGTGAAACGGATGGAAATCGCCGGCATCGTGGAGGGTGCTGACAGCCAAGTGGATAGTTTGGAGTTTGAATAGATCAGCAGAGAGAGAGAGAGAGAGAAAGAGCGCAGTTTAGTGTCAACTTGTTTTTTTATTACAAAAATTACAGAAACGGATGCTGCATCGCGATTGTGATTGGCGTTCCCTTAGCAACCCTGCCCAGCAAGTGCATGTTTTTGTGTGAGTCTTTTTCATATGATTTTGTCCACTGCTCTGTATGTAAAGCTTCGAGAGACAGAGAGACAGAGACTGAGGTCACAATGTACGGTGTTCAAAACGAAGAAGAAAAAAAAGGAGCGTGATAATACAAACTCGGTAACAAAAAGGGGTACGAAAACGTGTTAACAAACCAAAAACCACTCTAGGAGGCAGTGTAAAACCCTATCCCTTTCCCCCTGCAAGGATGATTGCACTTTTGAGACCCTTCCGTCCTCCATTCCGTTTTACAGCCCTGGTGCAACGACGTTCAGGAACTTCATGAACACTTCCACCCCGATGAAGCAGGCCGCATTGGCCGGGAACGCACGCAACATCACCGGCGTCACACCCTTGTACAGCGCGAGCGGTCCCTCCCGGCGCATCAGCTCCCGGAACACGTCCCGGATGCCGTTCGGGTACGAGCCCTCGGGGGCCGTCTGCAGCCGCGACTTCAGCACGTCGGCCGGCATGCCGATCGCCCAGTTCGCGATGCCCGCCATCCCGCCGGCAAAGATCGTGCCGAGCAGCCCGATCGATGCGTCCTTCTGTTCGCCCGCCTTCGGTGCCAGCGCCCGCTGGATGTACTCGTACGTGAGGAAGTACATGCCCGAGGCGGGCACATCGCGCAGCAGCGTCGCGAACGCGCCCTTGTAGATGCTGCGCATCCCGCCCTCGGCGTACAGCTGCTTCGCGCAGTCCACCATGCCGCTGTACTTCTGGGGCGAGTTGCCGCCCTGCTGGATCTGCAGCAGACACTTGATCCGCTCGCCCGGCGCCATCACGGTCGTGGTGAAGATGCCCGAAAACGCACCCGCCGCAAAGAGCTGCGTGTAGTTGAGCTCCTCGTCGGGCGTTTTCTGCTGCAGCCGCTTGCCCAGCCCGAATCCGAAGAAGCTAACGGCGAAGATCGGTGCGACGCCCGTGATCGGGGCCGACATGCCCTTGTACAGCCCCCGGAAGCCTTCGCGGGCGATCGTCTTCTTGGCGCAGTCGAGCGTGCCCGCGTACAGCGGTGCCTGGCCGGCGGCGGGCAGGGGCATCGTCTGCAGCCGCACCTTGATCGTGTCGAGCGGGTGGCCCGCCAGCACGGTACAGATGCCACCGAACCCGCCGGACAGGAAATACTTGATTGGGCTCTTGTTTTCCGACATTGCGTGGCACTAAGACACACACACACACACACACGGTTTGCTGTCCTTTCACCTTTCTCGGGTGTGATGTAAACGAACGAACGAACGAACGAAGGGAGAGAAGGCAGGGGGTAAACACAATGAACGGTATTGTGAGGTGGACGGGTTCTAAAGGCCTCGGGAACGAAGGGAAACTGTAACTTAAAAATGGAACGGAAACTAAACGCACCGGGCACGATTAGAAGCGCGTCGATGATATCGTACTGGTTCGGCGAAAATATCAACCGTGATATCGCGACGACCGACGGATTAATGCGAGTCTCTTCCTATTCGTCCCGGAGTTCAAAGTACGCCAAGATAACCAAAATATTATGACATTTCACTGTGTGGACGTCACACGCGGCTCGCACAGTAGGCGCTGGTGCAGGAAGCCGTTGACCAAAAGATTTGAATAACGTTTTCTGTGAAAGTTAACGGAGGAGCGGGAGTTTTTCGTAAATGTGTTCAGGTTTCGTGGTCTGGGCATGACCAACAGCTTGATACAACTGCAGACAGTGAGAGTGATGCTTTGGACAATTTTTAAAAGATGTTTTAAATCTTCAAGATATCGTGTTTTTGATGAAAAGAGAGTGACAATCTTCCAGATCATCCAGTTTATGGTTCGTTTCTTTCGAAAGATTCAATTTAAAGTTACTAAAAATGAACCCTATAATAATACACACTTTTCCTTATTATTATTTTACTTTTAGTCGGTTTGGTATGTTCAGTACTTACCCTAATTTGCATTTCCAGTTAGAATTCTAATGGATCTGTTGAAGATGTTCCATTTGTTTCTTCTATAATACGCTTCAAGCGATCTGCTGATAGACATCTTCTTGGTGGGACATGGACCAGTCAGCTTCGAAATGCAAACAGACAATCAATTTCTTCTGAACTTCGTTACAGGTAGAATGTCTAGAAGTAGACAGTAAGATGCGGGTTAGGATGCTATTAAACCAGCAAAGGGAGATATTCAATTTCTTCTCATAACATACCCAGAATACTGTTCGGTAACT
>KB667900.1:281109-295068 GCA_000349065.1 Anopheles quadriannulatus | reverse complement strand
ACCGGATTTCGCTGCTGATGTCGATGTCCGAAGTAACGACCGTTCTGAGATAGCAGAACTCCTTTACTACCTCGAGTTTGTCGCCGTCAACTCATACGCTGCTTCCCAGATAGTCTGAGTCTCCGGCAAGCAGGTACTTCGTCTTCGTTGCATTGATTCTCAATCCTGCCGATGATGTCGATGTCATCCGGATTGGAGAGACCGTCAGAGAATCCATTAAGATCCATAAAAATTGGCGATTAAAGAGGGATGATATTTCCAATTTCATATATTCTCATAAGCTTCTGTAAGGGATGTAAGGGGGCGTAGGAAGCCCACTGCAGACCATCTACTGTTATCATCTTGAAGTTAGATAAATACTTCTTTGTTTCGGTGCGATTGATTATGAATCCTTCTATCGGCATCGAACCCGTCAATGAATTCCTTCAAGATTTTAGGGACGAAAAATTGTATTCAGGATGTTGTCCACGTTCGTCCAAAGTCATCGCGTTACTTTTCTATGAGGTGATCATCGCAAGCAAATTGAACCATCAAGTACACCCCCCACTAGATGACGCACTTACTCCTGGATGCAATCTATATTCCTCACTCTTTCCTTATCATTGCAGCTATGAATTCGGATGCCAAAAGGTGAACTACGGGCCCGCACGAACAATTACAATCAACAGCTTGCTACTCCTACCATTTATTACCCGAAAATCACACCATCCATATCAATCAAGCCCTACCGACTGCCGCCAGTAGTGCCTTTATCGAATGCACAGCACCTCGTAATCGGTGACGCTTACCTCAGCCCCATCGAACGGCAGGTAGCAGCAACCGTGCGACGGATGCACCTTGCCGGGCGTTTGCGACCCACTGTAGATGGCGCGCCCCATGTACAGCGGCTCCCCGTCCATCGTCTGGCCAATCTTCATGGCCGTTTCCGGCACCGATCCGTTCGAGGAGTACTCCCACACGAACGCACCGTAGCGCAGCACTTCGAAGTCTTCCTTCAGCACCTCCTCGCCGCCGTGGCACACGAACGCCACGTTCTTGGTGGGGATCACCTTGGCCGGCACCATGTCGCCCTCGTGAAAGGCGCGCCCCACGTAGATCACCTCACCGTCGCTATCGACGCCGGCGCGCACCATGTTCGGCGGGAACGGTCCATTGACGTTGCAGTGTTGCCAGCAGCCAGCTAAAGAGGGACGATAAAGATAGTGTTTAGACACGGCCATGATAGTACTACGCACGGTTGAATGATAAACGTTAGTTGGTGGGAAGTGATAAAGTTGAGAGGTTAGGATTAAACAAATAGTTACATTCAATCGAGCTAATATCCATGACGCAACAACAGTGTGATTTGTATTAAAAACGAGTAAGGGAGAGAGAGAGAGACACCCCGAGCCAAAGTTAGTGTACCAGAAAGCCCACACCACACGAGTAACTGAGTAACGGTGTAAAGCGGAATGCAATTTATTAACAGGCGCAACTTATCATTTTATCCGCCGACTACCCCGTACCAAAGTCGCTCGATATTAGCCCATAACCCGGTGGCTTACACTCGCTACCTCCCGATAAAGCGGAGCAAGAAGCCCGTGAAGAATCGGAGGACGATGAGCTGGATTTTCGTTGACTAACCAATGCGGACGACGGCGGTGGTGGTGCCGTCGGTTCGGTTGGGTCATACGATAAGTCCGCCGGATTAGACAAGTAATCGGGATGGAAGCCGTAATGAGGATAACCTGAAGAGTAAAACCGAAAGAGCCGTGTGTCAGCGTGGTACCGCCAAAGGGGGGCGAAAACACAGGGAAGCCTGGCGCTGCTTTAACATCAACGCAGGGGGTATGTGAGTATGTGCGGGGTGCGTGTTGCACGTACGTTGCACCGACGCATCATCTATATTTATAGCTTTATATACGGGGCGACTAAGACTGATAACGGATAACGATACGGAAGGGGAAGAACGGATTATCAAACTGAACGTCTGTGGAAAGCAATGTTGAAATGAACCGTTTAGCTGTAATCCCTATCACAAAGAGTAGTGTAATAATGATATTTGTTTTTTTAAGATCCAACAGTTAGATTGAAATATAAATGAAAATGACAAAGAAGTCTAACTTGAAACTAAAAATACACTAAAAACCAAAATATAACTAATTCCTATTGGATTGTAATAGTATCACAACAGAGATTTTGCATTTTCCTATTCTATTTCACGCGTTTACAACACAATGCGCCTCAAGATTGGTCACTTGCGTACGTGATTGCGTATCACCTTTCAAAACCACGGCACAGTGCTAGCGCACATTTTCTACCCCAACTTTGTCTACTCACGCCAACACAAATTTGCCCGTGGAGAAGCACAATCATCTTCACTGTCACACAAGGTAGAAGGTGGTGATGTGTTTCTGTTGGCTCAGCTGTCTACGCTTTCTTACCTCCGGGAGAGGAGGCTTTGAGGATGGAATGGACTCTCACTGGAAGAACCGGCGTAAAGCTGCGTTTGCTAAACAAAACCGCTCGGATGATATCACTTACCTCCGCTCATGATGATGACGATGATGACGTGCCGTGTGTCGTACGATGGAAAATGAAGATCCTAAAGATGTGGTACTGCTTGCTTGCTATCTGGATCAACGCCGCCTAGATCGGTTGATGGGCAAATGCACTGTAAAGTGGGGCCCGCTCATTCGGCTTCCATTTATTAGCAAGCCTAAAACTGCCTAAGAAGCACGAAGCTTGTTGGTGGTAGTGGTGCTGCTACTTGTTGGATGGGTTGGTCATATCATATTTGAGATAAGTTTATCAGCTTGAATTTCTATGTGCTTCTTGTTCCTAGAATCGATGGCACCAACACTCTAGCCAACGGGGTTGTTTTTTGTTGTTGTTGTGTATTCTGCATGTCGTATGCACTTTCCGGTTGAAATACAAATTCGGAAACAATGCTGGGTTTTTTTGCTGCATATTTTTGTGCCACACATGACACACATGGTGACTCATGTTTGTTCTTCAGCTCCATATTTGTTTTTGTTCCGTTACAGAAAACAAAAATTCGAGCGCCCTCCGCTCTAATGGAATACAAACAGGTTCTTTCAATACAATCTGCAGAAACAATTTGAACAAACGGAAGACGCTATTCCGTACCATCTAGAACAATCGAGCCGAACCTCGTCTATCTCTTCGTACCATCTGTTTGCGTGGCCTTTTTACACACACACAAGTGATAACGAAAGGTAAGGTGATACTACTTCACATCGCTGATAACAACACACCTTTACACAAAGAAGCCGTTAGAGAATAACGATAAAGGGAAGCGGCGCGACGCTCGAAACCAAAAGCGTAACCTAGCCCCTTCATTTCGCCAACAATCAATGCGCGAAAGTAGGCAAATCCGATAACCGATCAATCACGGTGCCACGGAGGGTAAGATCTATATAAGCCCCGGGAAAATCTTATCTACTGCTCACAATATCGCGCCCAAGGTCGGGGCTTACTGATTCGGATGTAGTAGAAATTGCAATGAAACTGTTACACAAGCACGGCTTCATTTGTACCACCACCTGTGGCCTTCAGTCAGTCCGTGGTTGTAGCTTATTAACTGCCATGTTAAAAAGTAAATTCCAAAATGTGCTGTCCCAACGTTTACCCATTGCCTTCCGCTTGTGTTTTATCGCTCGCACAGCACCTCATAGGTAGGGACGGACACTTCCGCACCACCGTACGGGATGTAGATGCAGTTGTGCGAGCACTGCACCTTGCCGATCGTTTGCGATCCCTCGTGGTAGGCGCGGCCAACGTACAGCATCTCCCCATCGGACGTGTGGCCACCGACGACAGCGCCGAGCGGTACCTGGCCGGACGAAGCCGTATCCCAGATCAGCTGCTTGTGGACCAGCACCTCTACGTGCTCGACCAGCGTCTCCTGGCCACCGTACGCAACGTACGCGGCGGTCTTGTCCGGAATCACTTTCGCGGGCAGCAGATCCCCGCCATGGTGTGCCCGGCCGACGAAGATCTGCGCACCGTCACTGTCCACACCGCCCGGCACCATGTGGGATGGGTACGGTCCATGCACGCTGGTCGGGATCCATGTGGTTGCTGAAAGAGAGAAAAGGAGTTAGAGCTTGCGTTTACTAAGAGGCAAAGGGGTTTAATTCTTACCCATTTTTCCGGTTTGTTTCGGTCCTGAAGAAGCACTTCGTAAGCGAACAGCGAACGGGCAAGAGTACACAGTGCACAGATACTCGCTCAGGGTAGTATCGGTCGATAACGATCGTTAGTCGAAGTGTGAATGATGGAAACATGTTTATATACGGGTGTTTTTATCTCCTAACGGGGGGTTGTGCAAACCAATACACACGCGTGCCTGACTTCGTTGTAAGTGTAAAACAATGTCGTTAAACAAACCTTACCTCTATCGTCTCTGTTGATTGAGTCCTACAGCCTCGAAAGGTGTGCGTGTGTTCCTTACCCACCCACCGGTAGCGTAGGTTATCGCTCAAGGAAGCCTACGGTGGAACCGTGGATTGCTTCAGGTGCTGTGTTGCCCGGCGGTTGTGTATGTTTTAGTAACATTTCCACCTGTGTTTATGATTCATTCAGTCTCTCTTTCTAGGAAGGAAAGCTAGGTTAACACCGAATGATCAACTACACGCAACCAACTATCCAGTTAAGTCCACTTCCTCCGATAACGGTATCTGTGGTTGTGTGGTTTCGGACGTTTCGGGTCGGATCGCAGTGGAATGCAAGTTTCGTCACCGGGTTTCACTTTCAATAAATGTTCATCTTCAGTTTGTTTGTTTTATTACTCTTCCTTTTTTTTATATCTGACCTAGCCAAAGCCTTCGGTCGTGCTTCCGTGTGTGCCATGTGGCCACCACCTGTGACATCTCAGGCCGTTTTATTTTAAATCGGGAGCTTGCTGCAGCTTGTCCCTCACCACCAGCACTGATTTATAAACGTATGTGTGTGTGTGTCTTTTTGTAATGCATTTTCCAGTTTTCCCATCATCTCCCATGCCCTGGTATATGGATATAGCTTTGTTTTGCTTTCTTTGCTTTTTCTCTTTTGTTTGTGTTTAATGAAGAATACATGTATATATATAGAGTGTGAATCGCTTTCCATACGATCCATACGTACCTACACACACACACACAGGTTCGTTCCTTACGGGCCACTTCACCACTTCCCGTTACATACCTTTTGCTCCCCGTTACAACTGTCCCACCACTTCCTATGTTATCATCACGGTGTGCTACACCACGGCTTACATGCACAGAATTAAATGCTTTTTAACTTTTCTTCTTTGCCTTGCATCACCGATTGGGAAGTGGAACTAGATTTTTTGAACGAATCCAGAAATAGTTCTAGCCCATCTAATCACTTCCAACTATCTCTCTCTGTATCTTTCCTGTTCTATGTTTAATCGTTTGCAGATTTTGCATATTGACGGCGAAACAGCTTGTGTGTTTTGTGTAGTTTGTTTTTATCATCTCTTTTGTTCTATTTCCTCATAACTCCCCTCTTCCATTATTTCCTTCTTGTTTTGGCATACTATATATAATGTATATATATATTATAAAGCACACTAACTAGACCGCCCCGCTTTTTTCTCTACACCAGTACATTTTTCCCCATTCAGTTAGTTTTTGTTTTATGGTTGTTGTGGCTCTTTTAAAAGTATTTATCCGTTCCTCTCCGTTGTATTTAATTCTCTTTTGCTCATTCGCTTATGAACTGGAAAAGCATCCGGATTTGTTTTTGTATTTTCCACTACACTTGTGTCAGTTTCTGTTCATATTTCCTTTGTATATGTTAACAACAATATTGCCCATGCTGCTGCAGCAGTTGCGAGCAGTTGCAGGATATTCTTAAGAGGCGAGTGCCGGCAGCTAGCACGCAACCCTGCGCCTCGCTGCTGTCTGCGCCAGAGGGAGTTAAACCACATAAACATCGATTAGATCGCAAAGTTTTGGCCTGATTAGCATGCTGCAAGTTGCACAATACACGGATGGGTGTGTGTGGTGGTGATGGTTGAGGCTGATGTATGATGAATGGTTTCCTTCACTTAAAGCTTTGCGGATCATTCCCTCCATCGTTGCCACGCGCATTTGGCTACTATTCTTTCGCTATCTCTCTCTCTCTCTCTATCGTTGAGAACCATTAATTCCGTATGATTTGTTTAAATGAAAAAAACACACACACACTTTAAGAATTATTGACATTTCCGCTACGAATTTGGCTTCCCCTCTCCGCTATAGTATAGAACAGTAGATTTCAGTATTGATGCCACTTTGACGGAATCGTTTAGAGAACCAGTGGGGGAGAATAGCACTCCCTTTACACGTTACTCTTCCCTTTACTGGGTAAAGTACAGGTTGTTTGGGTGGTGTGTCTGTAGTGTCACAAAAATGGCAGGATTATTGTACTGTATTTCGGTTTCCTTTCGACTTCTGTTCTGTACTGGTTTTACCCTTTCATCTTGCCATTTCCTCTGCTTTAGAGATTGTTTTGTTTTGTTTTACTGTTCTCACTACTACAATTGCTGCCTGCGTTTTCAGTTCAGTACTGGTTGTGATGGAGCAGTTATGTATGGTGTGTGCTAGGTACGCAGATTAGGTCTATGCTTTTTTGAATTTTGATTTGAATGCACACGCAGTGGCGTTTGCTAAGCGTGAATTGATTTGCTCAGTTTTTGCCTACAAACCCGTCACCGTTTTTTTTTTTCTTTCTTGCTCATCTCAATTTACAGAGGTGAAAAGGAGAAATGCCATTACATTTAAAATTAAAACCGATACATGTGCCATTTAGAGCTGCAGACATGCAACGAATACAGGTGTATGTTACACTAACGATAATGATACAAAAAAGAACATTACGCTCGCTCCCTATGTTGGCGTGCATACACACACACACACACGTACAACGACTCTACCAAGAGGCGCGCACCGAACACCGAAACGAGCTCTCCTGTGCTCCTCTCACCCTGGAAGGAGGAGAGAAATTAATCGAACAAGAGCACTACAACGGTGGTTTGCCACCATGAAACACCCTCATATCCCTGCTCAGCATTGGTGCTAGTATGGTGGTCCAGGCTTACTGATACTCGTCATCGCTGGACAGTAGCATCGTTTTCTCATTGTAATTCTGACTGATGGTTGACACCTTCTGGGGCACGACACTCGCGCCGGGCATAAATTTCCGCTGGCTGCCAAGCGTCGGTGGCGCAATGTAGCTGCCACCGTGTCCACCGCTACCGTTGCCGCTGGCACCATTGCCATTGTACGAGCCGGTCGTTGCACCGCTACCGACACCGTGTCCCTGCTGACCGTGTCCCGTCAGCTGATGGCTCGGATCGTCCGGATCGTACGAGGACACACGAATACCGCGCGGGTTTTTACCACCTGCAAGGGAATGGAACAGAGAAGAAGAGAAACAGCACGTTGGATTAGTATTTTACATCACACGAATGGTTGCAAAAACAAAGCATGTTGTTTTGGATATTATAGCGACAAACATAGCGCATTGAATTAGAGAGAGAAAACATTGCAACATATTGCTGAGAACAGTAAGGAGTAAAGATTTTAATTTAACAAAGTACCGAACGTTTAACCATGCTTACAGCCACAAACAAAAGAACAAACTAACCATACTTACCCCGTGGGATCATTTACAATTTCAGGCAGAAATTCATGCATATTGTCGCTGGCTCTTCGATCTACTTAGTAGGAAGTCCTATCCTTAATCACTGTCAGAGTTGTGTGTAAATTTTCTTTCTTTATGGTCCTCTAAATTTTCGTTTCAATAAACTGATCCGTAATAGTATAACTACATGAAAAAATACGATTTATTATGTAGTTTTGTTTTTGTTGTTGTTATCATGTACGTTCCTTGCTTTTCTCCTATTTCCTATTTCTTTCCGCAATCCAGCTCTAAACACTACTTCGCTCCCCTATTCCGCTTCGTGGCAGGCCGTTATTATGTATCCCTAATCCGTCGTCCGTAGTCTTGAGCGATCTCTAATACAGTCACAAGGAAAAATTGGATTTCCAATAAGAAAAAAAAAGTCAAATCGCTATCTGGTTGTTTCGCTGTCACAAGCCCCATTAAAATAGACTGCTGCTTCCTGTCTGTCTGATTGGGAAATCACATCCGGCTTTTTGCTGTTCTGCTTGTTCTGCTTCCTGATGATCCCACACGAAGAAGGAACATTCACTTTTTCACAGCATAAAATCTCTATTTCTCTCTGCATTCGAAACAAGTACACAGCATAGTCTAAAAAACCGCACAAACGCAACACGCACACACACGCACACAACAACCACAAGGCACCGCGCTACTAGTTTGCTGCTCTATCGCAAAAATAAAGAAAGTGTGTTAACCGCTTCTTCTACAGCACAAGCCAACGATACATGCAGGTACTCTCATGGGGCGAGCGGGAGTGGGATGCACAGATTAATAAACATTCGGCAACATTCACACAAGCAGTGTGTCTGTGTGTCCTGTGGGGTATTATATGCTTTTGTTGTTGTTTGTATTCTATACATTTACTATTTACAGTCACATTGAGCAGCAGCGGGAACGAATAAAATATAATACTTTTTTCTTTTCTTTTTTAGTTGCTGATCAACAACAACAGATTTGCAAATCAAAAGGCCGAAATAACGAAGGCACTTGGAAGCTGCATGCAGAGCGTACAAAGCGACGCGTGCATTGCAACACGGGCGGGCGAATGGTTACGTGTATTGCATCCTGCTGCTGCTGCTGCTGTTGTTTGCTGCTGTTGGTGGCATGTATCGTCGGATGTCTGCAGCTGACCGGCTGCTGCTGTAGGCATGAGAGCGCGATCGTTGTGGCGAAAAGGTGTAGCGCTTATGCTCTATATTACCCATCGATGTTTCTCTGTTTAAGTACTGTCTGTCTACGCTACATGTGGGGCGAATTATCTTTACGCCTTTTCGCCTTCTTGTCTTGAGCCAAATAGTAGTTAAAAATGAACCGTTTTCCGTGTACCATTTTTGGTAAAATATTCAAACTCGATTAAAAATATCATTTTTCGTTATTTAATAAAAAAAAAAAGAAGTACATTCACAAAGAAAATAAGAAGGAACCGTAATAAATGGTGTCTGAAATTTGTGTTCCGCTTAAAGTCACTCGTCAAAGGTACTGGTGTATTGATTTCGTTTTCATCTTCTTCTACGCTCTCCTCCTTTTGTGTGTTTTGTTGTGTTTCCTTTCAGTTTGCTTTTTTTTGTATGTAAATAAAAATAATGCTTCTCTTCTCAAGTACAATACAGTAAGTGTGGGGTACTTGAAGCAATCCTATCCGTTCACCGATCGTGTGCAAAAGGTTCGTCTCGGAAAAATGTCCGCTTCCGGTTGTTCTTTGTAATTGTACTCGCTGTACTGTTGCTTACTCTCGCTTTCCCACCACACTCCCTCTCTTCTGGCTCGTGTATCACGTATTACTAGATTACTTTAATATCTAAAGATAAAAAAAAGAGTGTATTACGCTTTCCATCATCGACCCTCCTCCCCCCTCTCTCTGTCTCTGTTGGGAACAAACGATTTAGAGTCTCTCGTAAGGCATCTGCGAAACAACTTCTGAAAAGTGGAAAAAGGGGTGGAAATTTAACAAATTTGCACAACACCATTGTTGCAACATCGATAAGGAGCTCCTTGTCAATTGTGAAATGGTTGATGTTCACACGTGTTATTCTCGCTGTTGGGAAAATCCCATCAAAATCGTGTATTGGCGGTGGATTGCATTAACACACACTTACACACACACACTCACACACCAGAAGCAGCGGCGTGCGCACAGCTGAACGGTGAAAATGTTAGTCAGTGCATCGCGATTGCGTGAGCAAAGGGCGAAAGAAAAATTGCAGGTGCCACCACTGTGCCAGGACGGACCGTGCACCAAAGGAAGGAAGAAACTGTTGGCCACACTCATTGATCATTGCTATGCTAAGATAGCTAACACTGTAACACAACATTTAGCCAGTTAAAAGGGATTGCCCGTGTATGGTAGACCGTGCGGGTGGTGATGGTGCTGCTGCTGCTGCTGGCCATTCGGTAGGACGTGCAGTTCTTCCTCGCGCAGCTGGTAATAGCTTTTCAGGTACTGCGGGGCCTGAAATTGCTTCGTATCGTTGCGCTTCCGGTCGATCGGAGATGGGCAGTCTGCAAGTGAGTTTAGTGGAATTATAATTTCCAAACCGTTTTTCGTGTGTCTTCACTCTCAGCCTGAACGATGTACTTGTGACCGGGCGTGTATTTATAGCGATTTGATTGTACCAGTGCCTAAATGTATCATCAAGCGGCTTTGAGGATCTAATACATTTTGTTTTTTATGTGTGTGTATGGCACCTCAGAAATGTGTGTTGGTATGTATTTTCTATCGAGCTTTTCAAAAACGTCAAATAGCTATTACAGTTTAAAAAACAAAATTCGTACCAAATCAAAGTTGTGGTACGAAATGAAATTGTCATGCATCTGTTTTACATCATAACAACAACGAAGAAAGAATTAGCCATCCATAAAAAAGCCACATAACAAAAATAAAAAAAGCACTAGCAAAAAAGATAAAATGACACGTTGAAAGAGAAATAAAATACAGCAAAAATAATAAAACAACAGCGGTACAACATTCGTGCATTCACAATCAGCGAGCATATAACATGTAACGACAAGATATTTTGAGCATCGATTGAGCAACTGTAATACACAGCGATTAATGTGCGAAACGCACGCCATACCTGAGCTGTACTGAGTGTACTGTTGATACTGCGGGTGGAAGTTGTGTATCGCGTCGGTCATAATATCTTTCGGGTTCATAGTTTCCTGCGGAGCAAACACAAAACCGGTAAGGTGAGTTTGTGAGCTGGGAAAACTTTCTTTCACAAGCACTACAACACTCTCAGGCACCACCTACCTTTAAACTGCTTGAAATTGATTGCATCGTGACGGATCGACCGTGCGCATCGGTCATGCAGCTTTGGGCGTACACCTGCAAAAAGACGGAAACAATACATGAGCATGTGTCGAGCGCGCGCTATTGAGTGTGGACTCAAGACTTCTTTTCCTTTCCCGATGCACCTACCTGGTACGGGAAAGCGTACCGCAGCGCGATGGCCGCGAACAGCATTTCGATGCAGATGAAAAAGTTCTGATAGCCGGCGGACACCGTACCGGCGGACGTGGTCGAACCACCCGCATCGACGATCGGCGAAATGACCTCCGCCTTTTCCAGAATGGCCAGTCCCACGCCTAAAATGGAAAGAAGAGGAGGAGGAGGAGATTAGCCCTTCTGTCGGTACAGTATACAAAGCCTTTACATCATCCCTCATCTCCCCAGCCCTCTTTCGAGAGCCTCTCGGAGACTCGTGTGCTCTCCCTCCGGGAGCGCGTTCGAGTGTGCCGCCACCACTTACCTTGCCAGAAGGACAGGAAGATAACGGATTTGACGGTGCAGAACTTCAGCACGGGATCGAAGGGCGTCAGCAGGTCGCGGGTGGCGAAGTAGAACAGATACAGCCCGTACAGTGCCAGCGAGACCGAGATGTTGTAGATGACGGTGATGTAAATGTAGCCTCCATCAGCACTGCGTTATGAATTGTGTGTGTGTGTGTGTGTGGTGGTTGTGGTTTGGGGCAAAACGGGAAAGAGAAAGAAGAAAGAAACCATGAAAATTCAGCCACACTCCATGGGGTGCTCAACAGCAGTGGCAACGCACACAGGATTGCGTTCTCGTTGTTATTTATAGCAAAAAGGAAACCAACTAACTTTCCTGTTTGCGCTAGGAAGACGTAATCTAATGTTGAAGCATCGTAAAAAAAAATATGGAAGGTAAAGCTCTAATGCGATGCATGTCAATCATGCACATTTGTTCGTTATTGATTTACAGGGTTTTCCAGGGGTTCTCATAGTTGTGGGACACTTCCTTGATTCTTTCTAATGGATAATGAACTTCATATGATGGAAATTGGACTCTACGGCACCCTGTTTGACCAGCTCCAATTGGAAATTCCTATTAGATTTGTCCAACAAGGGTACTATAGTATCCCATTACATTATGTTCATTTCACGTAAGAAGGAGTCAATAAAGTGTCCCACAGCTAATGATAACTCCTGGAAAACCCTGTAAGTACACATTACATAGACACTACCATCGATTTTAAAAGCACACATTTTGCACAATCTGTAGTAACGGTTACACCTTGAGTATTATTACGAAAATGTCTCAATACCCTTACGTTGCTTCTCGTGCACAGTACATTATATGAGTTCTGCGCTGTGTTTACCTAACAAAAGCACGGGACTCAATATGCAACCGCTCAACGTGAGACCTGTGTGCAGTGACCTACTCTTCGCCCGTAAAACTGCACCACCAGTGGTGACCATGAAAGTGTTCTAATCGATAACATTTCTCCATTTACAGCTCGCTCCTGGCTCCCTTTCCTCTCCCCAAAAAGGATTACTACACGACCTTCGCCAGTCTCGTGTGGACCAACAACAACCACAACAACAGTGACGTACCTCCAATCGCCATCGTGGTAGTGGTTGAACGCCTGCAGGAAGATGATGATGAACGCCATCAGTGGCTTGACCAAGCAGAACTGCAGCGTCGCCTGCTTGCAGAAGCGCAGGAATCCGATCGTGTAGGTTTTGCCCGCCAGGCAGCACGTGCCGTACAGGCAGGACGATTTGATCGGCTTGCCGCGGATCTCCGACATAATGTTGCCCTCGCCGCCCAGGTACTCGTAGCACAGCGAAAGGAAGTTGTAGATTACGAACGCTGCAAAGAGAATGTGGTAAGTGTGTGTGTGTGTGTTGCGGTTAGAAGCAGTGGTTTGGCCTTTTTAAAATGAAATTGGTGGTACCACCTTACCTTCGTAGCAATCGCGCACGGTGAAGAAGTATACGTAAACGCTTTCCGAGTTGAAGAACAGTAAGCTGACCCAGGAGTACGTGGCATAGATCGGCACGATGAACAGTATTCGGACGATCCATCGCTGTTCCTGTGGGTTCGTGTACCATCGCAGGTGCTGATAGATCTGGGCAGGGGATAGAAATAGATGATTAGTTATTACTTGATGCATACAAAACATTATAAAAAAACACACACATTTAGTATTATTTTTGAACACCTATTTAACAGTCTACAGTCACCATCGACTCCCCGTGAGCCAAACATACTTCTGCAGTGGAAAAAAACATTAATTTTATTATTGCTTTCCGTGACCACACCTCCCCAAATCCTTATTCCCAACGGTGGCTGCCGCACCCCGAAAAAAAGAAACACAACCATTTGGCGCAAACTGACCATCCGGCGGCACTCTTGTTTTGCTGGTGTGCGTTGACCTGCAGTCAAACTTTGCCAATCCAACATAAACTAAGCGACTAAAGGAAAGGTGTCGCCTGTAAGGGACGCGAGGCGCAAACGCTTCCCTCACTACTAGCGCTTGATTAAACATTCATCACACTGCAAGTGAAACATGCGACCACTAGATGGAAACCGAGCGGAAGGCTGCCGCTTTCTACGTCAAGAGAGACAAATATTTGTCCATAGTAGGCTGAGATGGTTGCCGGCTGCCGATCGTTTCTAACTTAGGTAGAGTGTTGATGCCACTGCGTGTGTATAAAAATGGACGACACAATAGAAAATGACATGATTTTCGGTGCGCCACCGTATGCTTCTGTATACAGGGGGGGGGGGGAAATCAAGCTATCCTCTCCATTAACGAAACCGTTGCGGTTCGGGGTTCCCTCATTGAGCCTTAAAGTGTGTCTTGCAAGACACAAATAGCAACACGGCAGAGCGTGCTCTAATCGAGGTGGGAGGATAATGTAATAATATTTTTTGTTACATCCGACTTTTCCACCGTGCTTTTCAGAGCAGCAGCGCGCTTTAAAATAGCGCATTTTGGGGCGGGGGTTTTCCCTTTCGGAACACAATCTTCCCACCGGCCC
>KB667900.1:235239-258359 GCA_000349065.1 Anopheles quadriannulatus | reverse complement strand
ACGATCAATGTAGCCCGGCCTTAACGCTTCGATTCAATTGGCTTCTCTTTAATTGATGGTTTCAAGCCGACCGACCGTACGCCAAGTAGGAAACGAAATGGGCCAAGAATCCTACACCCGGGGTAAGTGAAACCTTCCACAGTAATATATGGGGCTTTAAGCTCGTCGTAAGGCCCTCTAAACACAACCACATAAAGCAGCGGCGATCGATTTATCGCGTGCTGCCACCAGTCCAGCTATATGTACTGTTGTTTTCCTCACCAAAGACAACACACCAGCAGACGGAACGGAGAGACCGGGGATTGACATGACGCACAACAACAACATGGGAGTGAGTGGATTCCACGTGCTTCCGTAACTAACTATATCGCGCATTAATGACGCGTAGCCCGCATCTCAACACAACAGGCCGGTGGGTGGTGGTAAGCCATAATTCATTCATAATTCAATACTGCTCCAGGGACTGACAGGGAGTCTAACTCTCCCGCAAAGAAGTTGCTCGGTGTCTAATTACCGGCATGAGACTGCTCGCTGCTGCTGCTGCCTTGATTACTGGGGCTCGAGCTGTGGTGGAGAGCTTTACTGCTCGAAAGTTCTTTAGCATCTAGTGATTAGAGATGTGATACTCTTGACGACGCACCAACTAATCAGTGTTCTTCTAAGCTCTCGGTCGAGAGCTGTCAGCGTGACACCGCTACCGAAACTTTTTGAGTTCATTTTGTAGGGTGTGTTTGATAAACGAGCTATTTTTTTTCTAATGGCGTTTAAATTTCACTTTCATTAGTCATCTCATTGACATCGAACCGATGAAAGAGGTAAACGCCAAACCTCCAAATCGATATTATCGATTGCGAAGCGCCACTCCTCTGCTGTACTGCCGTTAAGCGCAGCATATGGCATAGGGTGTAAGTGACGCGGTATATCACACCTCAACAAACACACACACACCTCGATGTGACGTGATAGTAGATGATTCACGCACGTGTAAAGGCTTTTTACACGGAGGCAATTTTGTGGTTAAGCACACAGACACATATGAAAATTAAAAGGTAAGGCTCTCCTTTAATTCTTTTCTGATACGCAGCTTGAATCCTTCATGGGCACTATATTTAAAGGATTTAGGTTTTAAAAGCCAATCAGATTTTAATATCTCGCCAATATCAAACTATCTTGGTCCTGAAATTCTTATTGAAATTGAGAGTTCGAGATTCAAAGATTTGAGGATCTGAAACCTTAGAAATAAATATCCTCTTAAGAACTCGGATCGACAAGTTAGACTGACCTCCTGATATAGGCCTGTGTAGTAATTCCGATCTCCAGACAACAAAATGTAAGGCCTCTCAAGGATTTACAATCCTGATAGACACATTTGATACCCTGTAAGGTCCACTCACTGAGGAACTAACTTTGAGAACCATTTGAAGACAAACTATCACACAAACAGTCAACACGAAGAAAGGAAAACTTCGTCGAAATTGTCATTTACTATTGCTATTAAAATAAAAGGCGCAGATATTATTCTCCGTACCGTGTTTGTTGCTCATCCTTCTTGCTAAATGTCTCTGCACTATGTCAAACATTGCTCCAATGTCTCCAGTGCGTGGCAACTATCATAGACCACAGGACACACAGTCACAGTGTTTCATGTCAACAACAAAAAAAACGTCATCATAGACAAAAAAAAACATACCCATCGTCACACAAACAGCCCAAACCCGGCCCAAATGACATCAAAGAACGCAATGTGAATTAATCTCCATCTGCATGGGTACAAAACGACAGCCCCTCCTTCGCGTTTCGCCAACTAGCAAAACTAAAACATCGAAGTGGAAAGTTTTTAGAGGAAAGAATTGTTGTCATTTGACTTTGGCGTTAGGTCACCAGAACGAACCTGCAGCACAAAACAAATCGCACGTCCTTTTCACACAACCTCTTCTCTCGTGCGCCAAGCCAGCGCGGCGTGTTGTGCCCAGAATTGTGCTGACAGCGCCAATGAAACGCCACGAATATTCTCCGCAGCCATATAAAAGCACCACACACAAACGGCGGCGGCGCGCGGTATTTTTGCGCTCCCAAATTCAACCCCCAGAACAGACCGACCCCCGAGTCCCGGCCACACAAAACCGCACCACAAAACCGTTAGCAGCAGCAACCTTTGGGAGTGGTGAAGCGTGAACAAATTGATTGTTTCTTGATTCAAATTATATCGCAATTTATCGCCGCGCTAGTTAGGAAATTGCCTGAAAGCCGCAGCTCGGGGAAGGCTCCGCGCACATGCGTGAATAATTATGTTTCGGGTAAGTATGCTTTGGGTGAAGGTGGTGTAGTTTATTTGGGTGGATGTTGGTGAGCAGCACACCAAGTTACAATGAGCAAACCGACGAAACAAGTGTTGGTAGGATTGAAAAGTAAGTGCTCGCTGCGTAGCACACCAAAACGGCGAGTTTAGTTCATTTAGATATTGCCAAATTGTTCACTACTACTTCTGCAGGCAAGCAACCAGGGGGGCGCAGGGAAAGCGAACAATTACATTTCCCCCATTCTACGCCCTTTCCCGGTCGTTAAATCGATGAACCACTGCGGGCAGCAAATCCAAAACGCAGAGCAGATTGTACATTCCGGAGCATCGCAACACTCCTCTCTCCCTAGCAGTCTGCTGATCGTTGTGCCCACCAAAGCGTGTAATGATGAACATAATTATGTTCACCCTTTCGCCCACACACGTGCGAACTCACTAAGAAAAATACGGGCGCGAATGGAAGGCGCTTTTCCCTGTAACAATGAGACGCACAAAACAACAGGAGTGGAAAAATGACTGGCAGGAAAAATACGGCAATGTAATCATTAGATCAAATCACATTTCATTCGCTTCTGATAACACTTGTTACACACCCGGCCCCCTCCTTAGGGGACACACCGGCTTTTGCAGGTAGCATGGTAGGCACGTAGAACACACCTACACACCTACACATTTACAGCAAAACACAATCGCTTCTACTACTTTTAATGATCGAGCAGTGTGCCGTAGAGCTGTGCGGGGTTCCAACGCGCGCGCTGACAAGCGTAACTCGTGGTGCGTGTATGATGAATCATTGCTTTTTTGCTGTACGGATTTGTCACGCGCCTTACTGGAGCTGGAAGTGACGAGGTGTACTGCTGATTAGGAATGCTTTTGTTTACTACCATTTTTAATACACTGGTACACTTCCTTCCTGCTGATTAAGGGGTAAAGCGTCACAGAGAAAACGTTAAGAAATGGACGTTAAATCAAGTGGCCCAATTTCTGTGCATCAAACACTTTCCCCATTTTTAAGTTCATAAGAGTGGGTTGACTTTTTTGCAGTATAATTTCTGGGGTGACGTTTTCCAACATAGTGCAATTCATAAATGGAGCATCTGCAACACACAGGCGCTCGGATCTAACATTCATTTCAAGCATATGTTTCTAACATTTCGCGACTCCTCTAAGTCGGCCATGACCCTGATTGGGGCGACATTTCTATTTCGTCGCCGCGACCTATGTGGTCACGTGCATCAGCGACGACACACACATGCTCACTTCTTTGCTGTTGGTGGTGGTGGTAGTGAAATGGTGCGAAATGTATGTTGCTCGCGATCGTCGTGGTAAGCGCGATCGTGTCTCCAGTATCAAGACACACGGTGAAGAAGAAAATAAACGGCAAACAGCACACGCATCTCACGATCGAAACGAACGGCCTACTAGTAGCTAGCTGCTGATATCTGGAAATTTAGTGTATATGTCACGCACAGAAAAAAAACAACGTATTTTTAGCTTACGCAAACACATACGCGTGTGATGGATGCGCTAAACGGCACGTGCATCGCTGCAGCGATTGAAACTTGGCAAGATTGTTGAACAAGCAACTCAAGATGGAAAGAAAGGGAACGATTGCTTTAAGGACGATGAAGCTATTGGGTGGGGTAAAAGTGGAGCAACGCAACACACGACATTTATATGGATTCGGAAAGGTCGCACCGTTGGCTGACCTTGTAGCGCAGACGTCAACACGCGGGTACTAACGACATCACGCAACTCCAATACATGGGTTCAATTCTCGAATGAACTGAAGTTTTACAGGTCACACACATCAGCTAAAATCACCCTTTCTGCAGAATCAACAGGTGTGTTATTATATTCCTCGTATGCTTTCTGTTTAAGTGAACCATGTAGCTCAGTATTTACTTCGTCGTAAAAAACAAAAAAAGCTCTCCCATGCGCTATGCACACACCCTCTTCCGGGGGAGAGCTTTTTTTTGCAATGATGCTGTAATCGTACCTCCGCCCTCTCAGAGGTCCCACTGGAAGAACTAACCCATCAGTTAGGCTTGATTGGTTTCTCTCTTTCCTTCGGCGCACCAGTGATGCGTAATAACAGCATTTACATTTCGTGCACTCTCCACCACCTAAAGGTATTGAACCTAACAACAATAACAGCAAAAAAGAAGCACAAAGCCGCCTTTTCTTTACGTTCGATCAGGTGGTTGCAGGCCGCCCCTTTCCTTCTTTCATTCCCCAATCGTGAGTCGATATTGGCACAACTTGTCTTCTCCCTTCCAACTTTTCTACGCGCCCGCGAGGTGCTTGTCCTCACTGAAGTTGCGCCCACAAGAAAAGGGCACCATATTAACTCTGCACAAGCTGGTTACCAAGCATTCTGCTACAACGAAAGCGTTGTTTAAGATGATATTTTGAGCAACAACAACAAAAAACCATACACACACACCATCTTTTTAGCCACAAAGTTAAAAGGGGAGCAAAAATGTAAAGCAAAAGCAAGATGCACGAACTTTAGCATGAAAAGGTGGCTCCGGCGGCCACAGGAAACGTTCCTTCTTTCTTCGTGTAGTTTCCTTCTCGGTGGTTCATAATCGAAACCGGTTCATAAACACGACCTGCTCTCTCTCTGCTGCTCGAAGAGCTGCTCTATGCTCGATAAGTAAAACTCCGAGCGGTGTGGGTCGTCTTCGTACGATCGACTTTAGTTCGCAAGATACAGACGGTGGAGGGTTCGGCTAAAGTTCAAATAGCCTCAGGTCGCGAAATCGTGAGTATCATTCTGTGTGCTCATCTTTTCAGTTTGCGTTCACTTCAAAATTGTACATACTTTCTTGTAGAAAGACTTTTATAAGGATTAAGAAGCAATGATGCAAATGATTTAGTGAATATAAACATCCGCTGCAAAAGTTAATCAGAATTACTTTCGCCCTCCGAAACAAAAACATATTCAGAAGCTTAGTTGAATGTGCGATACACGTTCACCGTTGGTTGTGAATAGAATCGAATAAAGGGAGAAATAAAACGATTCTCAACGCAGCATTCTGTTCCCACGCCCTCGAACAACAGCCCAAGGAGAATGCCTCGTTTTCAGGGTTAATGTTCCATAAGCTGATGCGGTTAATGCGACTGTGTGCATGATGGGATATGATCGATACGAGGTTATTGCACATTAAAACCAGAACGGTTTAGACAAAAAGGTACATTCATTTATAGGTTTAAAGTCGAAGTTCTTCTTGGATTCTCTCCTAATTTACAATTCTAGAGATGTCTAAATCCCCGTCTAAAAGAACTCAGATTGATATGGATGTTATGCACTTTTGCCATCTTGAAATTTAAGCGCTTGCATAAAGAACATTCATCTCCAAGACGTTTGTGTCCCTTATTTTACCCTCTTCAACTATCATGGTGGTCGTGTGGTATGGACTAGCTCCTGTTCCAACGCTAATACGACAACCACGAACAACACTGGTTGGTTTGTGTGCAAAGAAAGAAAGGAATCCAGAAAGAAGCCAAACAGTGTCGCTTAATCACCGCTTATTCAGATGATTTATGAGTGCAAAACGATGCACTTCTATTCACTGCTTGATGTTTCTGGGCAGCTCCAAGGCATCGTCGTCTGTTCGTGACACGAAAGACTGATCGTCGACCATTTTTACGTGCAGCCAGGGTAGCAACCGACCTCCAGGGGGCTAGACAGATGGGATGGTGGTATGAAGCGAAAGCGTATGTTAACAAGCGCCCATGGATGTCGCCCCTTTTCTGGGAGATGGTTCAATATGCGCACTGGGAGGAATGGCACACAACACAGGCAACAGCATGGTTGCTTGGTGCATTATGTTCTTATTGCTTTAATAGAATAGGTTTTTGAGGTTTATCATATATACCAGTTTGATATGGCAAAATATAACAAAATTCTTCAATTCAACAATAAAAATTGTTCTCCTCGCTTTCCAGACAATTCCCAGCAAATAAACCCAACTTCCAGATAATAAATTGGGAAAGACAGATTTAAAGCAAGATTTCTTGCGTCATTTGTATGCATTTTGCTCTGCAGATCTTGCTTGCAAACCCCCAAACACATTGCATGCACCGCAGTGTGTCCCATTGCCAGCAGAGCGGAAGTTGTTATGTGTGAATGCGGAAAATCGGAGAAATAACGTCCCCGTCCGAACTACTCTGCCGGCGACAACAGCATATCAGCAGCGAATTTACATATTGGCAAACATAAAGCGCATCTCTGCGGAGAAAAAAAGCATACCCGATTGTACCCCCTCCTTCTGTTTGTATCACGACCATCTTGTTGAATGGCAGACGTTGCAAAAATAGAGGGAAAACCCGTGTGTGATTTTATTCTTTTTTCTCTTCCCTCCCAACAAAATGATGCCCTTCTTCTTCTCGGTGGCTTAATAAATTGTGTTCGTGTGCACGACGAAAATACAGAGGTGGAATTTTATGTTTTCTGTGCAAACTTAACTTTATGTAACAAGGTGAGAAAGGTGATTGAAGAAATACGGTCCCCCAATCAGCAAAGTGACAAATAAAATTATAATAAAAACTCCCTCTATCTCGCTTTCTCTCGACTCCAAACGCAATTCAAGCGGTTTCTGTTCATGTGTAGCCAATTATGATTGCATAGAAACCCTTTTCACGCCTTTCTGAGTTTGGCTTTGGCGTTGGCAATCACTGCAGCTGCCAGCGCAATTCAGCGCAAGACAAACACACACAGACAAAAAAAAAACACGACCAGACACTCACGGACACTTTCCGTCATGATTGATTTGGTTCATTCATTTAGTTTTGCAAGAGACCTTGACATTTTTCATCATTAAAGCCGTCACTTCTCTCCCTCTCTCACATCTTTTTGGCTTGAAATTGCCATCCAAAAAACGGTCTCAGCAAAAACAAATCGCAATTGATTAACAAACTCATCGAAAAGCGCTCATTCGTTGCACTATTATTGCCTTTTTCGACGGATCATATCGATGATTTGTTGACAGGAAATAAAACAAAACTTAAATAAGCATCGAACCCAGCTACTGACTCTTATCAACACGCCCACCGCTGTGTTACACATAACGTTTCGGTATCGGTAAACAAAACATTAACACATACCACACAGCTTTTTATTGATCCCTTCACTTGATGCCAATAAAAAAACCGATACTACCCACAATCCACTAATGGGAAGGGGGTTCAATTAGCAGCTTCGGCTTATTAACCATCTCCTTGAGGGGTGAGGAGCAAGCCCCTGGCCGACCCCTTTCAGCGGTGGGTGGATGGGTATTTGAAAAAACTGTTCCACAACCAGATGAAAATTCACTTGCCAATTATCCAACCCACACGTGCACACCCACCGCCTCTGCATTCAAAAGCTCGCTTGAAGGAAACCATTTAAATAAATTTCCTCTCTTACGTGAGCATCAGCAGCAGCATCAGCAGCAGGTGTAGATAAATCAATGGCCAGGACACGACATAACCCTCCTCTCCTTTGCATCATGGTCGATTTTCTTTTCCGGCAGCTCGTTTAGTAGCTCGTGCGTGTTAATTGCTTCTTTTTGAAAAGGACGTTGAATTATTTATTACCCTTTGCCAATGCGCCCGACAAACAGTTTGAGCATAGCGGCATTGGAGGGGAGAGAGAGAGGTTTGGATTGTACATTAATTTGGCTGAAGATCGAATAATGATGTTTCCACAACATATTTAGCAGCATACATGGACACACAATCATCAACCTCTACCTAACCTAAACAAGAATTTAAGCCAAACATGAATATGTAAATGAATGAGCGGTGTGAATATATTCGTCTGCATTAATAACGAGCCATTAAAGGATATTTTAAGACTTTGAACTTAGTTGAGCTTAAAAAGCGCATCATGAATACCTCCCAACTTAGTTATACGGTTTATATTCCATTCCCAATATAAAGTATAATCCAAATTTCCACTCCCTTGTATCATAAGCCTACAAGCAATTACACCCACCTTAGATACAACCATCTCATCACAGCGCTACTCGTAACGCCACCAGTTTCAACAGAGACTAGAGCACGCGATTTTCTCTTACTAAATCAACTGAGCAAACCGATCGTCCTGATTGATTGATCAAATGGGACACAACAACGGCGGAAGATGCAGGCCCTCTCGCCGTTTGCAAACGATCAACAGAGTCTCAACTGAGTATCGCCGTTTAGCGACGATTAGCGAAAGTGAGGAGCTGGTGAGAATGCAACCGGGAAAGTGAGGAGAAGATGCAACTATTTATTCACAGTGCACAGCAAAGAGAGAGCACAAGCAGCGGCCCAATTATGCACACCTCGTTAGGGACGCGAGCGAACGCAAAAGACGGTGGCGGTGGAAGACTTTATCGTACAAATGAGCATTTAATTCCAGATCATGGCAAGATCCACAAACGAAAGCGTCTGGCGTTTGGCAGGGGAAGGCGGACAACTACGTCTCCATCACCAATCATCAACTCAAATGAAAAACAAGCAAAACGAAGACATAGCGGTGAAAAGAAAAAATCATAATCAGTAGGCTTCGGGGATGAAACGAACATGGATACAGAGTGTGTAGTGTCCGCCCATTACCCCATCTTGTAGACGTTGCATCGTCCACAAGCGGACACACATACTCGGTTTGTTGAGCATCGCGACCAAATGGCAGCTTCCAGACAATTGGGCCATCGATTCGAGAAGGAAAAGCGGCAGCAGCGACGGCTTCAAGGTTACGTCTTGCCAATCGGAACACGATCAACCGTGTGTATCGAGAGCGTCGTCGAGAGGGCAGTGTTGTTTCGAGGTGACTTTGGGCGCCCTAGCTTTTATGAATGGCCCAATAAACGGTTCGATCATTTGCTGAAAGTGAAAACCTCGTTCCAGTTGAACTAGATTCCAGCTGTCGTCACAGTGCTGCTCAGGTTAGAGGTGGGAGCTCGGAATAGTAAGCACCGTTTTCGGAATCAATTCCAGAGCCGATTTCAGAGTAGATTCTGGAGCTAACTTCTATTCCGGAATTGGCTCCGGAGTCAGAATCAGCTTGATTGTTAGTAAATTTGGGGTTTTTGGCGGCTATCGATACAATCGTATTTGCATAGGATCAAAACACCTATTCTCATGGAGATCTAATTTAACCGAAATCTAATTTGATTTCAGAGCCAATTCTGATTGCGTTGCCGACTCCGATTCCGAAACCGGTTCCTAAGCCGATTTCAATTCCGAAGCCGAATACGATTCCGGAGTCAATTCCTAATCCGGAGCGGATTCCCGAAACAGATTCCAGACCTACTAATGGGAATCGATTGCACAAAAATTCGGAGCCGATTCCGACCAAAACTTCGCTTTTCCCCATCACTAATGCTGATATGTTGAAAATTGTGTTTCAATGCATGTACTGTGCATTTTTCTTATAAACTATTCCTTCATCGACGTAAATGTTCATCCATTCATGAGCTAAAATTCATTAGAAAACGTAGAAAAAATAGTTTTGAACGATTTTGCAAAACAAAAATGTCCCAATGTACGTCATAGCATCGATTTCCACTCCCAGGTCGATTTCTGGTTTGACAGCTGTGGTGGTTTAATCTAATTAGCCCGATAGTCACACTTCCCATTCCGCCCAAAACAACGCATTCGCACGAAAGAGAATCTAACCCACACCACCACGTATCGACTCAACGTGTGCATCAAAGGACATCATTCCCCTTTCGCCTACACTCTCCCGCGCAAACCTTTTCCTTATCTTACCCTTATAACCCACCACATTCATCGCTCAATGGCACGGAGCAGAAAATAAATTAAAACTTTTCCTATTTCCGGAAGCGGGCATAGTAAAATAACCGATCAATTCATGCGGCCTCTAGTCCGCAAAACAGTGGTCTCAAAAATTGATGTCCTTCCAAAAACGCTACACGCAGAGGAGACACAAAAGTTTTCGCTTGCGTCTATGCAATCGTGTTCTGCCGCAACCGGGGCAAAAGAGATAACAGCACACGCTTGACGGACAGAGGAGTGGCACTACAAGTGGTGGTACCGTTAAAGCCAAAGTTCTCCTTCTGCAGCTAATATACTCACAGCCACACATACTGCTATGGTACACGGAACCACAGTCAAGTTTTTTTTTGTGGGCTGCTTCTTGACACTTTTCAGTCACGTGTCGGTCATATCTTCCCTTCGGTGCGGGGTGGCTAATTTATTAGCTCTTTTAAGTATTGATCTGCTTTTAATTTAAATTTCTCGTTTTATTACTTTTCAAGGCATGGCTCATTTTACTTTTGCAAATTAATAACTTTGTGCTATGAAACACATTCAGTAAATTTCAATCTTCATTAAAATTCCTATATTTATAAAACCAAGAGGTATGCTGTAGTGTGGCACAAGCACAACACAACATCTCAACGCTGAATATAAAGATACATTTTGCTCACATTTTACCCCCATGTTGTTGTTAGTATGGTTTAGAGAGGCTTTGGCTCCTGCGGAGTTCTTTCGCCTCTAATTTTACCCCCATTCATCGCTCCACATACGACGCTAGGCAGAAATCTTATCGTTGCACCAACAGCATAAAGTATCGTACAGGTGAACAACTACTCAACGTACCGCGCGAAATAGACAGGATTGTAGGTTGTCACCGCATTAAAGAGGGCACGTGAAAGCAAGGTGTGGGGGGGGAAGGAACTGGGATACAATTAGCGGCAAACCTGTCCCAGACATGTCTCGCCCAGCAGTCAAGGACCTGAAAAGAGACACCAGCAGACTAGGACCAGTCTGAATTGCAAGTGCTACGCGTATATTCGAGGTTATTGCACGAAACTACACAATATATTCCATGCACTCAGCATACATTCAGCATACAATGAAACGTACACATGTACAATAGGGACACAAACCCACTTGTTTAGTATTTTGACTTTACAATTACAACAGACATGGGAGAACAATACAACAAGGGGTACCCTTTTCACTATGCTTTTCAACATTCTTTGTACTGTTAAATTTATATTAAAATTGTACAAAAATATTTCCTTTTACATTGGTGTAATTTACAGCACAAGCAAAAGCACACAACGACGATATAGCAATAAATCGATCGCAAATGTTTGCATCGGAATCTGCATGCGGCATGCGTTCAGTTCGGGCGCATGCTTGAGCTCAGTAGGTATGCTATGCTACCACCACCACCAACACACGCGCGGGCCATGCTAATGCTACAATAATAGCATCAGAAAACAATGCGGTACACACAGTACACGCCGACACGCACGACCAGGTGCCCGCCGGTCCATGACCGAGCGACCAAAACCGAGGACAACGGCAACGGCGGTCAGGACAAAAAACGGATGAATTTTCGCCATTTCCGCATGTCACGCACGGTGGCTCCCGAAACGGTTCTGTACATGCAGTGTGCTGTGCTTGACTTTTGCTGGTTGTTTGAGGCATTTGATGTTTGGGGCATAAAACAGTAGAAGCAAGAACGACAACAAAACAAAAACGGAAAACAAAACATACAAACAATACAAACACAGTTTTTTCGCCTCCGTTTTCGGCTTTGTGGGTTCATTACGGTGGTGCAATTCATTTGAGAAGTTTATTGGCACGACGGCTCAGTAACGAAGAGAAAAAAAAAGATTCTAATGTCAATGGGGAAATATTCATGAGCTGAGATAGTTTGGCAATTAAAGTTCTTTAAGAACAAAATACCAAAAATAGACAACTAAATAGAAGATAGAAGAACCTAAGAGCAAACACAAGCTCACCTGCTGGCAAGTGATGAACAGTGCCATCCAGACGCAAATCCCTGCAAAGATCTGGGCCGTCTTGGCCTGCAGGAAGATGCCGTCCCCGACGTGGTTGATGATCGGATCGATCGCGAGCGCCGCGGCCGGGGCCGCCTCCGTGACGCGCACGGCAATGTTCGCCTTGGCCGTGCTGCCGCTGACGGCGGCGACCGTGGCAGCGGTAGCATTGGCCAGCAGCTCACTCGCTGCCGGATGTTCCGTACTCATCGTGGCGCTCGGTGCTGCTACTGCTGCTGCGTGCACACGCAAACCCACCGCCGACTGAGATGTGTGTGCTTGTGCGCCTGTTGTTCGTTCTTATGTGCGGCACCAACCACGACCGAATCTCTCCACGCTGATGTGCTCGGTGCTTCACGGTTCGTTGACGTTGCGCTGGCGGGTGAAGCTGTGCCGGCGCCTGCCAGCCCTATATCCAGCCACTCTCGCCAACCGTACTGTAGTGCAACAATGATCTCTCTCTCTCTCCGGTAGCCAATTTTTGCTCGTTCAACTACCCCTCGTGCGTACCACCAGCGCAAGTGCGTGGGGAGGTAGTTTTCACAATTTCACGAACAGTTTTCACTGCCACACACACCGCCACTTTCGTCACAACTGATCTCACACCTAGCACCAATTAACAATTACACTCATACACTGCTGCACTCACATGAAGGCTTTTCTGGTTCATTCGAAAAAAACGCATATGCACCACTACTTGTGCGAACACTTCCACTAAAAAAACAAAACAAAACATTACCAAATTAAAGCACGAGAAAGAGAGAGAGAGAGAGAGAGGGGGGGGGGGGGGAAGCACACACGTACACATGAAGGGGGATTAGAAATCGAAATGAAACAAGCCGAAAAATGGAAATTGTTCAATCGCAACACTTTTTAAAAATGCGCCCGCCACACTGGTGGATGATCAATTTCACTTTCTCACGTGCAGGAGATGATTTGCCGCCCCAATTGTAATGGCTTGTAACGTTCAATAAACATAAACCAACGGAGTAAGAAATTATTGCCTGAAGGTTGCTCGCAGCAGCTCGTTTGGGGGGTAATCGTAATGAATTGAATGAAAGCAATAATAATAACGATCTTTTAAATGAATGAATGAATTAAAAAAAAATTGATGAAAAGAGCCAAAAGTACAATGAGCCCTTGCAATACTTAAAAGACAGAAAAGAATCATAAAACACGCCACTGCAAGCTTCCGTTGTCCCCCTACATTACAACGCATTCAATCAGTCCATCTGTCTGCCTATCCAACCCAACTGGAGGTGCAGTAAGTTAAGTGAAAAATTCAATTTTTCCACCACGCTGCACGACCACCATAAACATTGTAGGATTTGAACAAAAAAAAAACGTGACGGAGAAGCGCACAAAATGCTGCTGGTGCTGCAGCCGTTAAAATGGAACCGTGATTCCAACATTAAATCCTACGTTGCACCAGTTCCTAGTCGTTGGCATTTAAACTTCAGGCAACGCCGTTACCAACGGTGGAGTAGTTTGGCTTCTTCTTTTTTCACCACACCAAGACATGCTGGAAAGGCCAACACCAAACCTGCAACCTGTTTCTGTTACAGATCGGCAGTAGTAGTAGTAGTAGTAATAGTAGGAGCAGTGCAGCACGTGCAAAGGGCAATCACAGGAGATTTAATTATTTATACGTCAAAACAACCATCACTAGGCAGACGGACGGTTGCCGATTGTCCTGATTCCTTTCGTTTGATTATGGGTTACTGCAGGCGGTTGAAGTTTGTGTTCTTTTTTGTGAGTGCTTTGTCCCGCCAATTTGTTCGAATCTAAAAAGAAAAAGGAGAAAAAAAGCATAAATCAGTAAAAATGCAGAACACCATTATTTTAAAACTATTTTGTAGGGCATGAATTAACCGAAAACACCGAAAACTGTCTGTCCCTTTTAACGACTCCATCGATTTGTAAATTAACCATTGCCAGAGCATTCGATCATATCGGATCAGTTTCACTTGGCAGCGAACTTTTCCACAAAAAAAACATCACTTTTCAAACCACTCCGCTCCGCTCTGTATGATATTCTCGTCCAATTCGTTCTCCCTTCATTATTACATCCTGCGATAGTGAGTGGGCACATAAAAACAACCTCCCCGCCCCCTTACCCCCCAAAAAAAAACCATCCAACTCTGACGGTCAACATTTTGTAACGGTTAATGTTTTCATCGTGCCCTGTCGTAAGGCCGGATTGTTTGAAATCGAAATGGGCATTCCACCAACCCAGTCAACCGAGCTAAACGATCTTGATTAGACACACACACACACATACACAAGACTAAACGGGTGCTCCGAAAATTTCGCTCCCTTCACTCCGGAGTGGTTCGCTTACAAGCGCACACCGGAAGATGATGTTCCTCGAGCAAAAAAAAAAGAAAAAAACTCCATCCTCATCAATGAGGCAAGCTGTCGGAAGCTGTATGCAATATATTCGGCTTAGAACACGCCGGAAAATGGTGCCTTAGATCATTATAAAGCCTTGCCAAGTCGCTGCACAGTTTGCGTAATGTTATTTTATGCACTAATTCCCTAGAATTTCGTCCCTTTATTATCAACCATCTTCATAATGTGCTTTACAGCGAGAAAACCATCCAAAGCTCTCCGTTGGCAACGGAGTTTGTACCTCATAGTTCTAAATGTGCTAAAAGCGAAAAGGGGCAAACACACACGAGGCAAAGTAACGGACGGCGTGGGTCCACAGCCCGTGCTGCTCGTGGCCCCCGTGGCCTTCAAGGTAAATTACTAAAGTCCGGTTGCTGTGTGCGTACACGGTGGTGTGCCCCCCTTTGCACAACATTTACAATCTGCTCCCCGTTCGTGTCTCGTGGCGCAAAAGACACGTTTGTTGCATAGCGCAAACAAAACAACACAAAAAGAACGGCCCAAACAACGGCCTGCCACAGCCACGCGGGAACGACGGCGGTGTTTGGGGGGTGGCTGCGTTGTCTGACAACAATTATGGTTGATTGTTATTTTCCGCTGCTTCTCTCTATACGCCCGTGGTACGCGCAGACAGCGCAGGGTCAGCTCTGCACTATTTTTGCCATCCTTCAAGCTCATCTTATGCTTGGGGACGCTTTGCAGAAAAAAGGGGGAAAACATAAATGGCCACCGAAGGATCGCCTGTTCTTTGTTGCCTTTATGATGATGGTAATGCGCAATTTTCCTTCTACCGTGTGGACAGGTTGCTCTGCTGTAAAACGGATTGTAAGGGTGTACCACCATGTTATCTGGCCCTCGAGGGACCTGTGTTCAAACTGGTGTAATTTGTGAACAACTATCTCACGCCATCAATATCGATCGATTCGATGTTGTAATATACGAGCGCACCGTCTTTACAACTTACAAACTAAACCCTTTTTTAAATGTTACTTGTGCTTGCTTGATAATGAGCCGTTGGTGCAACAGTTGCTTCCCCCCAAAAACCATTCCATCAAATAGGCAATATTTGAACGGTTCGAACACTACACATCCTTCCAAGCAGATACCTGACGAGCACTTTACAGCTATTTTTGCTGATAAGATAACGAAGCAACCAACACCTACAACAGTTACCTTTCTGAGGGATGGTACCGCTTATCAGCATCTAATGTACAATAAAATACCAACGACCAATACCCGATGGAAACCTGATTCATGCTGAGGTGGCTCTGAAAAACGCCATCTTTGCCGACACTAAACCTTTCCATATGCCACGCGTTGTGTTTATTCCGCATTTCGTGAGGTCATCCTTCATTCCGCCGTCGTCAGTGGTCGTCGCATGAACTTTTGCTCAAATTTTCGAAGCCCACCCCCCAGCCCCGCTCTCCCAGTAGGGGATGAGATCTTTCGGCGGAGTCGTTATTTCGTTTGACGATTGGCCTACATCAACGCCAGCGAGAGCAAATGCGTGTGCGGGAAGGTCGGTAACGGAAAAATGGGATGAATGACGGTGGCGGTGTGAGGTAATGTGAGAGACAAGATCGCACTCCGTTACATCTTTCCCGACCGAGCAAAGTAGGCCGGTGACGGTCACATACTTTTCTCATACACTTTCCTAAACGAGACGAGCCTTCTCTCGAGCTTCATTTCCAATGGCAAGCAAATGTGGAAATGGTTTCCTTTTTTTGTGGAGGGAAAACTCGCACACAGTTTCGTTTTTGCTTCCCCGGGATAGGGGAAACCGGGATGAGCTTATGTGACGTGCGAGTTTGTTTTTTTAGCGAAAAGGATTGCTCACAAACGTAGGGGGACTGCCAGCAGGTGTGTGAAAGGAGTGTAGGCTCAAAAAAGACTCTATACAAAAACACACACACATTCATAACAGTACGCACAATTTGGCCTCGAGTGGAATGCTAACATATGGTCGCACGTGCCAAGCTCGCTGCCGTATGTTGCCGTTGCGGGAGGAGCACTATGGTTTCCCGGGCCTTTCTTGTCACACACTCACAATCGTCCTGTCCGAATGAGCAGAATGCTTGGCCACACTATTCGGGGGTGCTTGTAAGCTCAAAAATTTCACCGTCACCAACACAGGATGACGTAAGTACGGGCCTCCGCCGCACAGGGTAGAAAGTTTCGCATCCTTTTTCTTCTTCTTTTTCGCGATTCTGCACCAGTTTGTACTTCTCCAACTCTCTTCTCATATACACTTATTTCTTGACCAGCAGGAGCCTGTTTCTACTACGTTCTCATCCAACTGCTGTAAAGTACATTAAATCGCCCTTGTTAAATGCAGTGTCGTGGTAAAGCGTCAGCGAGGTACTTACATGCTTTTAACAATGCGCCACAAAAGTCCTTGCCCCGCGGTCGATCGAAACGCTTTTAATGTAAGCTGCCTCGGGGGTGCATCCGAGCTTGTGACGGAATTTTCTTTGTATCTACGGGCAATGGCGACACAGCATCTCCCCCCTGCTTTTGCCTGCCTGCTGTGATGTTGTGTATGTTGTTTTTTTTTCTTTTCTCCTAAACCTTTATCTTCCAGGGTCGACGAAAAGAAGTGTGGCTGTGTTGTTGTTGCCAATTTCCCGTCGCGCACACAAACACACAAACCGCTCCTCTTCGTCTCCTTTGATGCTGTTTGCTTACAATCTTTTCCCTTTGCACAAGTTTTTCACTTCCGTATGGTGCCCCTAAACCATGGGGGGGGAGTGCTTTTGTTGTTTGAACTTTAGCAACAACCCTCCACTACTACACACACAACGGACATAGAAGAACCACACGCACACTCCTGTGTACTGTCAACGCAGCAGCCCATTCGAAATGGTTTCACGGGAACTTTTGTTAGAAGTGGTGGGGATGGTGGGGGGGGGGATGGGAATCCCAGCGCTACGTTGGATTACCACCACCTTTCGAGAGCTTATCCGAGCAGAAGAAAATAGCTTTTCCAGCAACCTTCGCAATCATGCAGACACACACACGCACAAACATGCAAAAGCATCTCTTTTCAAATACGAAACATTTTGCACTGGCAAACGACGCAAGAGCGAAGAAAAAAAATACACACACTCAACAAACACATACACAGTCACAACAGCAACATTCACTTCAGCGCACCACACACAACCTTCAGAAGAATTGGTTCTGCTTTTCTGCCTACGCACTTTTGGGGGATAACACAATGCACAATGTTTTAAGGACCTTTACACCCACACACCCACACACACAGTAGTTCTAATGGCGCTTACAAACTAACCTTTTGGCTGCGGAAGCGCACGGAGCAGCGTTCAATATTGTGCAAACTTTGCGACACACTCACATAAAATGGAAACACGAATTGGAGCCTGCCACAGCAAACCACCTTCGACGTTCGCTCGGAGAAAATGTTGTGGGGGGTGAACGCGATACCTGTCAAAGCGCGCTCAAGGTGTGTTTCCACGTCACGCAAGTGCTGCTGTCAGTGGTGGAATTTCCGTTTGAAAACTGGCGGAACTGGCGGGTGGTTTTTGTGCAAATTTTGAGTTAATTTACAAAAACTAGAATTGAATAGGGTAGGTAATTTCACAGGAAATAATGAGGAATTCCATATGCATTTTCCACAATAAAGTATTTTTGTACGTTTTCATCTTCACTTTTCAAAAGCGCGCTTTGGGCAGAGTCGAGCAGCACACAGCTGACATTCGAACAGAGCTGCTCGATCGCTTTGTTGTTGTGTGTTTTCTTCATCGAGAAGACGATCGCCCTTATCAAAATAATTAAATTACTCATCATTTTCTGGCTGTGCGTAGTGGCCACTACACTTCCCTCCCCTCATCGAAAGCGTGACGTTGTCCTTCCACAAACCACTCCAAAATGGCTCTAATCAACATCGACGGTGATCCCTGGTAAAGAAGAGCAACAACGGTATACTTGTCGGGTTTCCTTATCACCTTTCTGTCATATCTGCCCTGCCAAAAGGCTCACCGAGCTGGATGCATGCGAAAATCTGAGCAACGATATACAGTCCCAGCTAGCGGCGCGCAATCGTGAAAATCAGCTCTCCCGCCAGTACAGCATCATTTCCGGCACGGTGCGCGTCCGGTTGAAGCAGCTCGGCAGCGAGCTGGACCAGCTGACCCGCAAGCTGGGCCTCCTCTCCAGCACGCTCACGGCGGGCGAGACCGAACGAAGGCAGCGCCGCATAGAGGCGCTACAGTCGAAGCTGATCCAGTTGCAGCGCCAGTTCCAGTACGTGGAGCCGGCGGCCGCCCGGTCCGCGCTGTTCGAAACGAACGGCAGTGGTCGCGGGCGAGGTGCAGTGGCGTTTGCCGACGATGACGAAGATGACGATCCGGCACTGATACCGACGAACAGCAACTATAGCGTGGCCGATTTGCGCAACCAGCAGACGCGCATTCTGGAGGATCAAAACGAGGGCCTGGAAGCGCTGTCGCAGGTGATCGCACGGCAAAAGGAGCTGGCGACAAGGATCGGCGGCGAGGTGGATCGTCACAATGGTGAGTGTGTGTGTGTTGGGGACGTTTAGTTTCAAACAAGGTAAAACATACTTTCCTTCCTTCGACAGACATCCTGGACGATCTGGCTCAAACGATGGAAACGACCGACGGGCGGATAAATCGAGAAACGCGCCAAATCGGAGCGATCACCACGCAGGACTCAACCTGGGGCTACTGGATCGTTATAGGGTTGCTTTTCGTTGCCATCGTTTTGGTGGGCATTTTCTGAAAGTAAGGCAGGGTTGAGGCAAAAGCTTCTTGTGTACACATTTATATAACCCCACTTGCAGTTGCGCCGTACCCTTATCTGCGATTTATCTCCGCCTGAGCATCATCACCAAAGTGTAGCCCCCAATAACGGTGCGGAGAAATAACGTGCGGGTGTACCGGCAAATGATTACACTCCATATCGCTATGTATTTAAAGCCTTAAACACTACTATGTATACTACCTTAATAAAGCAAAACTTATTTACAATTTTACGTAAAATCGTTTGTGAAATGAAGCAACAGAGAGGGAGATATTGGCTTTTATCCTATTTATTGAATAACTTGCTTGCACCATGAGTGGGTAGTACAGTAGCCTTTCCCTTTCACAAGGGGGGAGGCGCGATCGGCAGCGTAAAACACACTCTGTTCATGGTTGATGCCACACTAGCCAATTGACCCGCGAGGGGCCACACAGTACAAATACGGTATTTAATTTCGTTCCGACGAAGCGCTTGTTCTGGTTTTTTTGGGGATTGGTTTTGTTTTTGTGTCGTCCGATATTGTAAGTTTTGAATTATACTACAGCTTCTGCTATGCATGTTGCCCGGGGGACCGGTGTTGGGTGGTATTTGGGGCGAGCAACAGTTAAAGACGACTCCGGAAGGGAATGCCGCACAGACGGAAGAAACAAAAAATAGTAACAATTGTCCCCTCCGGGCGGGTGTGGTGGTGTTTAAAGGGATCTGCAGTCGTCTGTTCTTATTTTCCCAGGGATGTGAAGGATTTAGTGCAGTTCGCAAAGGTGCGGCACGTGGCTCAGATTGCCGACGGCACCGATGGCCAGCTTGCTGGAGGCAACCTTCCTGGCGGCCTAAATAGAAAGAAATAAAGAAAGTAAGTGTCATTCGTTCGTGCTTGGGAAACGTTTTGTCCCTCCCGTGTCCCGTGTAAAG
Organism: Anopheles quadriannulatus; assembly: GCA_000349065.1. Taxonomy (NCBI): domain Eukaryota; kingdom Metazoa; phylum Arthropoda; class Insecta; order Diptera; family Culicidae; genus Anopheles; species Anopheles quadriannulatus. The sequence goes on along the minus strand of KB667900.1, from coordinate 238,184 downwards.
CACAGCACTTACAGCTTGAACGTCACCAGTGGTGACGGCATTGACGGCAGCAAGCAGGTCACTCTTCTTGTACACCTGTCCGAGCAGGGCCGACTCCTCGCCAAGCTGGTGCAGCAGCGTGCTCTGGTTCTCGGTGTACTCGGCCGCGGCAGCCAGGGCCGACGCCTTACCGCGGGCTACATCTGCGTCGCTCACCGACAGTGACTTCAGTGCCTTCACGCCAGCCTCAACCGCCTTGCCCGCGTCCTTCGCATCGCCCGACAGCACGAACCCGAACATACCGTTGTCCGAGTAGCCGTTGTACAGCGAGCTGCTGTTGACGCCCGCGAGTGCCTTCGTAAGGACACCATTGTTCGTACCGCGCTTGGTAGCGGCACCGACACCGGCCGCGTGCTGCAGCACCCAGAAAGCCATCGCTTCCTTCATCGAGCTCCAGCCGACGGCCTGGGCACCGACGGCGACGGCAGCACGGGAACCGGCTCCCTCACGGCGCACCTCGCCAGTGTTGAAGGCGGACTTGTTCTCACCTCCCGCGCCCGACTCGAGCGCCAGGCTCTGGGCGAACCCGACCAGCATCTGGTGGTCAACGCCGACACCGGCAACGGCCGCCCGGTTCGTGGTGCAGTTCGCCGCAAAGTAGTGCTGCATCGTTTCCGACGAGTGCTTGCCGACCAGATAGTCCGGGCAGAAGACGGAGTTGCCCAGCCCGTCGCGGAAGGCGGCCTTGTGCAGCAGCTCCACCGCCTGCACCTCCACCGGCAGACGGGCCAGCTCGTTGCGGATGATGGGCGTCAGCTCGGCCAGCTCCCAGGGCTTGAACACCTGGCCGGTGGCGGTCGCCTCCAGGTACTTCAGGCCCACCTCCAGCTGATCCTTCGTCACGGCGACGCTGTACGTTACCAGCTCACGGTCGGCCGCGGTCGTTAGGCTACCGCCCGCCTGCTGAATGTTGCGCGTAATACCGAAGGCGGTGGCCGTCTTGGTGGAGAGCCCTCCGGCCGCACGCAGGACGTGGGCCGCACCGAGGCAATCGGCAGTTTCGTTGCGCGATCCGGCACTAAGAAGGATGAACAACTATCATTAGCTGGAATGTCTGGAGGACCCCCCTTTCCCCCCGCCTTGACACTGGACACTCACCGGAAAACGATGGAAATCCGCGACACGGCAGCGTTCGGGTCGGCCGATGCCACAACCAGCTTGTTGGGCAGGGTGGTCGTCTGCACTTCGGCCGAGCCACGGCTAGCAGCGGCAGCCTGTGCATGGGCGGCAAAGCCACGGGCCTGGAACAAAACGAAACAATCACATCATCACCATCAGAGAGCAATCGACATCCACGACCAAGCAGTCTATGCTTTCAGGGCGGAAAACCTCCCGTATCCGTAGATTATTTCATCACGGTGAACAATTTACGTAACGAGATTTGACACTTCGTCCCTCGCAGGGCGAAGGAAAACGCACGAGAACGTGCAGAAAATTTGCCACCGAGCCACCACCGCGAGGGTTCTTACCGCTGCCGCGCGAAGCATTGGCGTTTTCGACGTAACGGATGCCATTCTGCTGAACCCCGGTTTAGCTTTTCCTCGGCTGGAAGTAAGTTCGGTTGGACTGCTGCTGAACTGCGCGGCCACAGAAAATCCGGATCTTTGTTGGTGCTCTCGGTCGGTCGCTTTTGATTTTTTTTCTGCTCTTCTTTGCGGTGCAGAAAAATCAGCGAAACGTCAGAAACGTCACGGCGATTGACGGCGAATGCCAAGGTGTATGGAAATGCCACAGTACATATGTACATTTGAATCGAATCAAGATTCATGGAAACGGTTGGAATGAAGAAATATTTTAGCAGGATGCATTTTGTTGTGGACATTTTGTAGAAATATAAACGAATAAGCACAGGGCACAGAATCATGTTAATTCTAAAATCCTTTCCAGTAAGGCTATCTGTTACATCTTGACTCGAGTGTTTGAAGCAGTGATGGGTAAATCTGGCAAAAATCCGGAGTCGACTCCGATCCGACTCCGATAAATTCGGAATCGACTCCGGAAGGTAGGTCCACGCTGCAATATCCGAAGTCGTTTGGAATCGTACGAAAAGGCCCTGAGTCGTCCGGAACCGCTCGGAGTCACCCGGAGTCGGAGTCGTCCGGAGTCGTCCGGAGTCACCCTAAGTCGTCTGGAGTCGCCCGGAGTCGTTCGGAGACGTCCAGAGTTGTCTGGAGTTGCCCGGAGTCGGAGTCGTCTGGAGTCGTTCAGAGTCGTGCGGAAACGTCTAGAGTCGCCCGGAGTCGTTCGAAGGCGGAGTCGTCCGGAGTCGATCGGAATCACCCGGAGTTGGAGTCGTCCAGAGTCCTCTGAAGTCGTCCGGAATCGTCTAGAGTCGTCTGGAGTCATCCAGAATCGGCTGCAGACTGAGTTATCCGGAGTCATCTGGAGTCGGCCGAGGTCGGCTTGTATAGGAAGTGCATGCGCAAAGTGAAAGACATAAAAACTCAACGAAAGGAAATCTGATCTGATCACAAGCACATGCGGGCGACTCCAGACGACTCCGGACGACTTCGACTCCGGGCGACTCCGAACGACTTCGACTCCGGGCAGATTACGCGGTTCCATTTTGCCGGAGTCGGAATCGGACTAACAATAGTTGGAGTCGGATCGGAGTCGTGGGTGCGCTCCATACAGCACATCACTAGTTTGAAGTGATGAGGAAATAAACTCCAGCGTTTTAAGCAATAATTACTTCATGCATGTATGACTATCTTCAACCAGGGAAATTAAGTACAGTTCAGCTCAAAGTAAAAAGTCCTACTCCCGCAATTAATACAATCAATTCGTCTTCATCCGTGAAAGGTAATGAGAAAAAATAATCACGCTATTACCACCGACAAACCGACGTGACACTGGCGTTACAAAAGTGTCCCACACGAAAGTACTGTCATTTACCAGTGAGGCGA
>KB667900.1:130780-147403 GCA_000349065.1 Anopheles quadriannulatus | reverse complement strand
CGCACAAGTCACACAACGGTATACACTCACACACACACACGCGCACAGCGTGCAGTCGGACTCGACTGTAAACGCAGTGGAGAAGCGCATATACATGCACACCAGCGCGTTACTTTACTGTCAACTGTCAACTCACACACACGCACACTTGCAGGCGCCCGTACACACAACTCGCAACTTCTTGGAGATGCTATGTGTGCGTCGTGCGTGTGTGTGTGTGTGTCTGTTCGAATCGTAATGCGAGAAACGCATACACGCACACACCCTTTACAAGATGCACCACAGCAGCGAGAAGTTACGAATGCAATTATGAAGAACAAATCTGTTTCCACCACACCAAATCACACCACGTAGAGGGCCATCCATTTTCATCTGTCTCCGTTTCTTTACACACACACACACTCCCCTTCCGATTTGATAGCGCGCTTGAAGTGTTTTGCGGTGTGTTTATGGTAGTTTTTTCCCCCAATCCACACAAACTTACTCTCCTCCCCCCTCCCCCCCGTGTGTACGCTTCGAAGGTGCGCGCAACTACTCACGCACCGCCAGTGGCTGCCAACATTCGCGACAACTGCACAACGCTCGCCACAGGGCAAACACATTCACGGGGACACACCACACGGCAAGCGAGAAGCTATAGCGAGACGGCCAAATAACGAAAAGGGCACAACACAGCACTCTCCGTGTAAAAAACCCACAGTCGATCTCTCGCGCGCGCCTCAGCTTACTATGGAGCGAGTGTGCTCTGTGTGTGTGTGCGCTGCCTGTGGCGCCGCTAATCAAAACCTTCGTCCCCGTGCGATGGTATGGGTAAGCGAAAGCGTGTGCGCGTTCCGTCTCTTTCTCGCACGCTCTCTCTCTCTCTCTCTCGCGTGCGCACTCTATCTCTCTCCTGTTTGCTCCCATTTCGGGTGCGATTTTGAAGCGATTATTGGTCGCACTTGATTTCAACACCCAGCTAAATAAAATTAATAAAAAAAAAAACAAACGAACGGAGACGAAATGTGACTACCGTTCGGTGTAATTTCTGTGCTGTTTCCAAATTCTTTTTGAACATTAAAAGCAACCATCTTCCAATGGTGGGGGGGAGACTACACGTTCTCCCCGTGACACGTACGTATATTTATTGTACGCGGCGCAGCGGACACACACACACACGCGTGCCCGAGCGCGAACGAGAGATGGAAAACAGTATAGCCAACCGAAAGGGAGAAAATCCTCCCTTTTGGGGTGATGTGCGGCGATCTCTAGCGGGGTTTTGCTGTTCGCGAGACGACGTTTCCACTGTGTGTGTGTGTGTGTGTGTGTGCGTGTGTCCATCCCCCTTTTCAGCGCGGCCCGATGCACCGATTTCGATATCCAAGGGAAGTAAAGAAATTGTGCGCGCGCGTGTGTGTATGTGTGTGAGAGAAGAGATATCTTTCTTATGCTACCACACAAATGATCACCGAGGGAAATGCAGATCACTTTTTTGGGGTGTTCTGTCATGCAAACGAAAATGAAGTAAAAAATGTATGTCTCTTCAACACAACTATACAGGAATATTCGTGTACTTTGATGAACTTTGCTGTACTATTGTACAATGCAGTTCTTTTTTTCCCGTTCTATGAAGACAAGCCAGCCAAAGGAGTACAATAAAATAATGTAAAAGTATAAAAATAGCCCCTCACTGTGTGTGTATGGCAAACCTCGCTTGTGACAGGTTTCCTTTTTGTTGTCTCGTGACAATGTGGAAATTGGCCGCACTAAAAACACACACACAGCCTGCTACTGTTCTCCTTCACACCTTCACTACCATTGCAGGGAATAATAGAAAAATCAATCCGCACGACAATCCAGGAAAGCAATGAAGGTTTGCCAGTATTTGCTGGAATGTAAGTTTCCTTTCGACGGGAGCTAAGCTTTACTTTCCGCAGCAGCAACACGGCCCCACGGTGTGTCCTTAGCGCTGCAAATACACAACAGAGCCACACCACAGCACACGGCACAAGAAAAGCCCAATTTCTCGCTGATAAATTCTTACGCACCACCATTGGGCGGCACACACACACACACACATGCACACACGGTACAATTTCCTGCATACATAAACAAACACAGAAAGTCACACAACAGAACGGGGCAGCAGCAAAACCAAAACCCGGGGGGGCGAAGAAAAAGAAAGTTCGCACTTCTTTTCTGCGGTTGCTAGGTCGATGAAGGATTTTCAATCATGGCGTAGAGCGTGAGTGAGTGAGTGTGTGTGCTGCTGCTGCTGCTGCTGCTGCTTTACCTGCCCTCAGAAAACACAACACACAGCAACACAGCAGAAAACAACACACAAGGCGGGGGGGGGGGCTCTTAACACAACTCTTTACCTCTCTCGCACTGTGTCGCACACCGCGAGTTACTTTTTTCTTTTCTTGTCTTGTCTTGCACGATTTACACTGGTGGCGTGTATAGAAATCCGATTTGCGATTAGCTTCCTTGAAATATGTTGGAAACGCTAGCGCTTCTGATAAATGCACCGTCCGATTTTCACGCTTCCACACACGTCCGTTCGCGCTCACGCACTTACGTACACAAGCGCACACGCGAAACAGTTCTGCCAAAGAAAATCGGCTGCCCGTTCGCCCGCTGACTGTTCGCGACCGCACAGTGGTCGGCGGTCGCGGTCGAAATCTGCCGACGGGAAGTTAAATTTGGAATGATAATTTTTTTAGTTTATGTTTTATGTTAATACTCAGGATTAAATTATCCTATTTTTGTAAAATTTCAATATTAAATTTGGCATAGAAATGACATGGAATTTGATGGCGCTGCCTAAACGCTCGTTAACATGCTACGGGGCAGAGTTCAGGTGGTAGTCTACTAGGCGGACTAACGAGATGTTCCGATTTAATCCATTTAAAATGGAACATTTTTGTTTATATTTTGAATTTACAATGTTTTCCATACAGAATTTAAAGACATGATTCTGCTCAGCTACAAAGTGATTTTATTCGACCTTGCACGAACCATCTCGTTCGTTACACAGGTGCGAAAAGAGCTCGATCCATGTACATATTCCCCTATGCCAGCGATCGGCAAAGTACGGCTCGCGATATATTTCATATATTTCATACTTTCACACATTTTAGCTCTTGTTTCGTTCTTCACGTGAAACTGTATGAACATTTTTTTAGAATTTGGCTCATTCGGTCGCAAAGTTTGCCGACCGCTACCTTATGCCAAACAGAGAGAACAACACATCAAAAAATGTCTCCTGGGTCAAAGTGCTAGAACGCTGCTTGTTTGTCATAGTTTGGTTGATTTCGTTGAAATTTTGCCGGAAGAATTTGTTTCCTGTCTGGCGTCTAGACGAGTAGAGCATGCAAAGCATTGTTGAGAGCAGGTTTTAAGTTTATCGTAGCGCAGTTCCAAAGAGCTTGGGGACATTCCTAGTAACGTTCTAGACATTAGAAATCAGACCGTCTCCAGGCTAACAGATCAAAGCAATCGTTTGGCACGGAAAATAAGCGTAGAATGCAAAGGATTCGAAATGTTGCGAAAGCTACTTCGCCGTATATTTTGTCCGTGTTCGCGAAAGCCATCAGAGGAATGTGAAGAGCACGAGACACCGGAAAAGGCGACCGTTCAAGTGCTCGTTGTAGGAACACCCGCGGTTGATGGAAAGAAACGACCAGTTTCAAGGTATGCTGACTGGAAGAAGCAAAACTGTTTTGCCATTTATTACCATACAAGTGATTTGTACACTGTTTCATGAAACATTCCAGAAATATCGATATACCGGCACCGCGCTGGAGCATTGTTGGGTGTCACACTGAGCGGGAAATGAAGATGCTTACTTCAAGAACATTGCATGAAATAGAAACCAAAGGTATCTTTCTTACGACTAATGGGATGCTTTCGATTTACAACACTTATCATCGCTCCATCGGGTATGATTGCAGCTGTTACGCGGAAGAACAAATCTCGCCGACGTGCGTACGAACCGGGCGATGTAGGAGGAATGCGAATGGTACAAGTGCAGCTGCCTCAATCAAATAAGAACGCGACCAATAACGCGCCTACTACCATCACCCCGAAGGACGACCATCGCACGTGGAACGATCACAGCGCCAACGATAGTGTGGGGCACGACAAACTGGAGGGCATCCCATAAGCTGAACTGTTTTTATCTTAGCCATTTTCCATACTATCAGTTCTCTTGCATTTAAATACTCCAACTTAACACACCAAGAGCGTTTTATAATCGTTTGTAAATCGACATACGAAAGCAGGTTTCCGAAATGGGGGTTCGCTTGAACGACGATTTTGAATTTCCAACTCCGAAGCTGTCAACGGGTAGCTGTCAAAACACAATCAACCCGAACTGTCACCGTACGAGGCGCGCTGTCACAACAAACCCTCCGAATAATAAACAACAAAACACGTGCGCGCGGTGTGTAGTTTCCTCCCTGGCTGCATGTAGACATTTGCACTAAAACACGTAAAAAATGGTCACAGATAAAGCGGACGGGGCGTGCCAGCTGCACGATGTGAGGTTTTACAATTTGCTACCCCGTGCCATCGTTTGCTCATCGTTCGGACAGTCGTCGCGGAAGCTAGCACTGGCCAGGTAAGCACCGCATGGTAACCACATCCCTCCCACATACAAAGCGGCGTAAACTTATCGAAACACGGGTGCATTTTCGCTTGAACAGGGACGATGGCACGATCGAGGTGTGGAACATGGCGTATGCGCCCTTTCTGGAGAAAACGATCCCCGGCGGCGAGGGTGTCTCGATCGAGGGGCTGGCCTGGGCCGGCCAGCGTCTGTTCAGCGTCAGCCTCGCGGGCACGCTGATCGAGTGGGATCTGAGCAAGATACCGTGCGTGAAGCAGTCGATCCTGGTGACGGGCAATGCGGCCTGGTGCGTCGACGTCAGCAAGGACGAGCGGCTGCTGGCGGTCGGCACCGAGGGCGGCTACATCAACGTGTACCGGCTGGACAACGAGGAGCTGGCGTACGAGCGCATCCTGGACAAGCAGGAGGGCCGCATCGTGTGCTGCAACTTTGACTGGACGGGCAACTTCCTCGTGACCGGGTCGACCGATGCCGTGCGCGTGTGGGACGTGCGCAATGGTCACGCCGTGCACAAGATGACGACCGGCCGCGCCCACAACAAGCAGGAAACGACGGTATGGGCGGTGCTGGTGCTGAAGGACTTCACCATCCTGTCGGCCGATTCGCGCGGCAAGCTGGTCGTGTACGACGGGCAGATGGGCACGGTGTTGGAGCAGCACCTGGTCTCGACCGCCGATCTGCTCTGCCTGGCGCTGAACGAGGAGAAGAACATCGTGTTCGTGGGCGGCGTGGAACCGATCATACGCGTGTTCGACCGGGCGGACAGCGGTGGCAGCGTGCGGACGGATAAGCTGTTCGTCCGGTCGCACAACCGGCGCGGCCACACGCACGACATCAAAACGTTGGCCACCTACGGGCGGTACCTGTTCTCCGGCGGCATCGATGGGTCGCTGCTCGTCACGTCCTCGCCACCGTTCACGCTCGATACGCACTTTCCGCTGTTGCCGGGGCCAGCCTCCATGGTGGCGGCCGACAGCCGGCTGGTGCTGCTGAAGTACGTCAACTATCTGGAGGTGTGGACGCTCGGGCCGGCCAGCGCACCGGCGCCGGCCCTCGGCGGCAACAAGGTGCTGCAGATACGTAGCAAAAACGACGGCCATATACTGGCCGCCGCCATCGCACCCAACGGTCGCTGGATCGTGTACTCGACCGAGCACATTGTCCGGTTGCTGCGGTACGACTACAACCGGAAGGAACCGGTCAATTCGCGCCTGGTGCGGGTACGCAACACGCCCGAACATTTCGCCGTCTGCTATCGGGCGCAGTTTACGGCCGACTCCAAGGGCCTGTTCCTGTACGATCGTACCGGCGGCGGGACGATCAACTTCTTCAGCTGTGCCGCGGCCGACGACAGTGAAGAGTGGGACCACAAGCAATCGATCGATGCCGGCCGGTGGCTATCCGAGATGGTCACCCTGTCGGCCGTGTCCCAGTGCAGCCGGTATCTGGTCTGTGCCGATCTGGCCAGCTCGATCGTCGTGTTCGAGCGGACGGCGGCCAAGTGGAAGCGTTCGATTTCGCTGCCCCGCTACAAGCTACCACCGACGGCCCTTGCCCTCCAGCCGGGCAGGACGCGGGTGGCGGTGGCCTTCTCCGACCACAAGCTGTTCGTGTACGATTTCGACCAGTTTGCGTTCGTGTTTTCGACGTACCTGCGGCTGCCGGCCGGCACAGACCCGAACCATCCGATCAGTGGGATTGCGTTCGATCCACGCCACGAATCGGCCATGGTGCTGCAGAACGGTTCGAAGATAGTGACACTTCGCTTCGGGCCGGACATTGAGGACGAGGTGCTGCAGCAGGAGGAAACCAGTCGGGCCAAGAAATGGCGCCCGGTCACGAACGGCAGCGAGCAGCAGGACGGCGAGGGCAGTCTAACGAAGTGCAAGCTGCGCATGGTACGCGACGCACCGCGGCTGGTATCGATCGAGTGGCTGGGCGAGAGCGAGCTGGTAGCGATCCAGGCCAATGCGCTCTCGATGGTCGAACATTTGCCGGCTGCGTTCCGCATCAAGCGGTACGGTAAGACGTAAATATGTACGCGTGTACGGAATGGGGGGAAACAAGCATTACAATAAAACCTCTTCTACATTAAATCGATCGTTTTTTCTCGGATTTCGTGACAACAAGCTCGGGCTGTGTAGGGATAGATTGTTTGGAATTTTTGGTTTTATTTTCTTCTCCTCGTCCGGGGTGTCACTGTTCCAGCACACGCTCACACAAACACACACACGCATACACGCTCTCGCTCAACATACACATTTTCACTCATCCATCTCTCTCTCTCTCTCTATAGTGGTAAGCTTCCCCGTGATCCTCATCACCAAAGGTCCTTCTGCACGTACTGTGTGTGTATGCCGGGGGAGGGGTTAGTTATTGTTCATTTCTCTCTTATTCTATTGTGTATAGTGGGGGGAGGCTTTTTTGCTTAGATGAATTGTGTTTGCTTTCGTGTGTCTTCTTTTCTGTGTATTTAGTAACTATTTCGATGCACAGTTGGGTGTGTGGTTGGGTTCATGCTGCACTGATGCAATTTGCGCATTAGCTGAATAAGCTTCCGTCTTCCTGTCTTTGTTTTACTGGTTACACTGACTTTTCCTGTTTAAGTCTCCTCCATTTTCGATTACAATAGCATTGTTTGAATTACATTCTGTTCCTGCCTCTCTCTTCACAATCGTTTATCTACGCTTCTTTCGTACTAAATGTGGAAAGATGTGTTGCTTACATCGTAGTGCTCGGCGGCCCTCAAGTCAAGTTTTGCACTTATTTTCCTCCCTCCATACACAGTGCTACACACCACCACTGTGGTGAGAGAGTGTCTGTCCGGGTGGCGTACAGGGTAGTCCTTTGCGATACAGTAGTAACGATAACAATAGAGAAAACGCATCAAACCATTTTCCTTTAATTGGGTTAGCCGGTAAAGAGGATTTTACTGTCCAATAACTAACACAATGCCATTATCGACGGGGGGATGATAAATGCGCGCGCACGACAGCAGCAATTGTGTTGATTGTTTTTTAACCATTGTTAGTACTCGAGAATTTGCTAAACGTGTTTGTCGTCGTACAGGAAAAATTTTCTCTACAAAAAGGCAATTTTTGATAGCCCCGGGGGGAGGAGGTTCTTCTCTCGCCGCTCCGTTACCCCCGTTAACAAATTACACAATCATCCGAATAGTCTTTTTTGTAGTTGTCTATAATTCGCAATAGGTTACCAATCTGAACTAAACTAACGTTAACGCACGAGTTAATCTCTTCTAGGGTTAATACAATTTTGCGATCGAATCTGCTACCGGTCGATTCAAATATTTTTCTTTTTTTTTTTTTTGCTAAATTACTCGTACTCGTGGTTTCGTGCTGGCTGATCAATTGCCACCCGGGGGTGAGCGAATGTGTTTCGCCGTTAAAACGTGTTCAAACGGAAAAATCAAAGACAATATTAGCTAGGAAATGAAATCGATCCTTAAAAAAGAGAAGGAAACACATTCAACGTGCGGCGTGGCGTTGCTGTAATTTACGGATTTCACTTTGTCTAGAGCGAATTTGCGTGTTAATGTTTATAATATGCGCCTCATTTTGTGCTTCTTTTCGAATGTTTTTTGTTCCATATCTTGCTTGTTTAAATAATGTTCGCTGTTACACTATATTCCGATGATACATTTGGTGATGTTTTATGATCACTATTACAATTGTTAAAGTATTTAATGTGTTTTGCTGTTGTTGTTTGTGTGTGTGTTTGTGTTATGTTCTATAGATTCTCAAAAGACTTACGCGATAACAACAAGTTTTCTTCACTTTCCATTGTTTTGTTCTTCTGCTTGGATATTTCAGTATTTTCAGTTGTTTGTCCGGTTTGCTTGATTCAATTGCCACACGGGGCAGCTGTATGCTGCTGTTCTCGCTTTGTAAAATAGTATAGAACACATCTGAATTCGTGGTAGCAGCAGTGTATTGGTAAAGTGTACATTTTTGTTTTCGATATATTGTGATTTCGTTCATTGCGTTTGTTCGTTCGTTCGTTTCTGCTGTGAATGATAATGAAACAAACAAACGCGACATTTAGTTTTTTCCAGCCATACGACAAACGATACTAATGATAGAGTTAAAACATTAACTAATGTTTAATCACAACCTGTGTTTCGTGCGCGCTCGATGCGCGCTGCCAGATTTGCGCTGTACCGTTGATGCAACCGGCCCCTGCACGCGCATATGCATGCGAAGGGGGTAAGAAACGAGAGATTAATACCGCGTGCTCGTCGTTTGTGTTTTTGGTTAAAAACAAAAAAAAAAAAAAAAACAAACAATCATACCCCACAAGAGAGGGGGATGAAAAGGTTTTGTGCTCTCTCTAACAACTTTTGCGTTCGAATGTGGTTTAACGGTGGTGGTCGTATGTGTATATGTCTTGTGTACGTGGTGCTTTTCAATGGGAAAAGAACTGAAACAATCTCTTCTCTATCCTTGGGCTCTACTATCCTTAACTAAACAATGTTCTAGCATCCTACTATCTTTCTCTCCCTATCTCTCTTTCTCTCTTTTCAACTGCTTTTGTCGCTCGTCTTCCTTCGTCCTCGTTTGAAGTAGCTAATGTCCCGGTAGAAGAACTGTGCCGGAAGCCTACTAAAGTTTGATGTGAGCGCTTTTCCGCCCGAAACTAGCCGTTTTCTCACTTCCAGTTGTTTTTTTTTGTTTTCTTATCACACGTTACACGCTTATTTACTTCTTTTGTTTGCTATCATCAACTGTCACTGTTTGCACCTTGCACCGCCCGTTTCAAACACTACCATTCTTCCCGTCTCCCACAAGCCCTCTCCCAATTCTTCATACATATACAATTTATAAAGGGTATGCGCGGTAGTAAATGGGGGTGTGCTACCCCCCACCACCTTCGCACACTTTCGTTTTAATTATAAGTTTTATCAAGATACACTTAAATGCCTAGGATAGATAGTTTCATACGGTTTTGTTCGATTTAAATTAAACTAAAAAAACACATGTAATCTTTGTTTATCTCATTTTGCGCGCTCACTTCTTCTCCCTCCTTGCTCTGCGTGGAATTAGCCTACAACACTAATAACGCATAGCAAAGTAAGCATTCGCGCGTCATCTTATACTTCGTAGTGTGATGCAGTGGTGCTAAACAAAAAACAAACAAAACTTACACGATATCTAACAAAACAGCGCCAGTAGCAGTAAAAAGCGTAAGATTCGCTTCAAACACACTCTAAAACACAAAACAATTTCTTGAGTAGAAGGGGTGCAAAAAGTAGGATTTCGGTTTCATAATTAAAATTTCACTAGTTTTAGAATGAGTTTGGAAAGGACAAAAAGAAAGAGAGACAAATAAACCTCAAAATAATCTCAACAGTTGAAAGTAGTTTGTTCTAGGCTAATATGCTGTTGTCGGTGAGTGTGTTTTATGTGTTTGCAGAAAAAAGTATGCTGTATAAGTAGAAGCGGATACCGTCTCCTTCCCAAAACACTGGAAGTGGCCGAAACCAAATATGCTTCCTCACTACCCCCACTTGGAAAGCACTTGCGACTACACACGCGTGTTTTTTTTTCCTGTTTTCACGAGCCTGCCTTTCATTACGGTTCTCCGTTGGATCGTTTGAAGTGCCAAACAAAGATCCGTACAGTTATGATAATAGTAGTAGTAGTAGTAGTAGCTTTAGCGATAGTATTAGTAACAGGGGGAGGAGGAATCGTGCAATCGGTCAACCGCACGCATTTCTCCCTCCTCTCCTTCTTTGCGCTTTTGGTATCACTGATGCAGTCTCGGGTGCGTTTGATGCGCGGGGCGCGTGCTTCTTTACTTTTTTTGTGTTTGTTTAGGCTGCGAGCAGATTTCGAATGTTTTTCGGCGTGTTGTCCTCGTTCAGGTGTTTCGTGGTGTAGCGGAGCGCGTTCAGCAGCGGTTCCGCCTTGACGGCCGGCTGTGCCTGCAGCAACCGGACGCAGCCCTTCACGTCGACGTGGGCGCCCCGCGCGAACGCACCGACCGGGTGGACGTGATCGTACAGTATCACCAGGCCGACCATTACTCGCAGCAGCAGCAGGTGCGTTTCTTCCCGCTCGATCTGTGCCAACAGTTTGCTGTAAGGGATCAGAAAAGAAGAAGATTAATTGTAAGCTTCATTGAAGATGGGAACTAGTGATGGGAAAAATGTAGTTTTGGTCGGAGTCGGATTCTGACTAGTTGCGATTTTTTGTGGAATCGATTCCGAATAGTAGATCCGGAGTCAGTTTCCGAAATTGGCTCTTAAATCGGCTCCGGAATCGTATTTGGAATCGGAGGACAATCGAATCTGAGTCGGCTCCGGAATCGGAATAGGATCGGGAATCGGAATAGGCTCAGGAATCGGAGTCGGTTCCGCCATCCTATGCAGCTACGATTGTATCTATAGCCGCCAAGAACCTAAATTTACTTGTAAACGATCCATTCTCAGTTGATTTCGGAACCGACTCCGATTCCGGAACAAGCTCGAGAGTAAGAATCGCTTCATTTCCGAAATCGGAATTCGAGTCGGCTCCAAAGTAAAAATTTCCGGCTCCGGAATCGTTTGCGAATTCGGAATTGGAATCGGCTCCGGAGTCGGAATCGATTCCGGAGTTGATACCGAAAACGGAAGTTTTGGTCGGAATAAATTCTGACTAGATCCAAATTTTTGTGGAACCAATTCCGGATAGTAGGTCCGGAGTCAGTTTTCGGAATCGGCTCTTGAATCGGCTTCGGAATCGGTTTCAGATATTCGACCACTCCAGAATCGAATCTGGATTCGAAATCGACTCCGGAATCGGAAAAGATTCGGAATCAACTCTGGAATCGAAATCGGCTTCAGAATCGGCTACGGAATCGGAGTCGGTTCCGCAATCAGAATCGCCTCCAGAATCAAGTTCGTCTTGGTATCTACATGAGAATAGGCGTTTGGGTCCTATGCACCTACTATTGTATCGATAGCCGCCAAGAACCCAAATTTACTTGTAAACGATCCATTCTCAGTAGATTTTGAAGCCGACTCCGATTCCGGAATTGGCTCCAGAGTAAGAATTGGGTCCAGAATTGATTCCGAAATCGGAATTGGAGTAGGCTCCGGAATCGGAATTGGTTCTGGAATTGATTCCATAAACGGAATCGGAACCGGGTAGTTCCAATTCCGAGCTCCCACCACTAATAGGAAGCAAAGTAAAAAGGTAACGCAGTTCTATGCTTACGGATTCTCGAGCATCCGGAGGCAAACTTTCGCCATCGTGCCGAGCGTTTCGGTCGTGTTGTCGACGTTGTCGGAATTGTCCTGCACAAACTTGGACGTCGCTTCGCTCAGCACCTTCAGCATTGGGGTCGCGTGCGCATAGAACAGTGACATCCGGTTCGCCAGCTCGGTACTGATGATCATCTCGTTCGTCTGGTCGAGCCGCTGCCGGCTGGCGATGCGTCTGTAGTAGCTGAAATCGTTCTGTATCGCAGGCGTTTTCATCTAGCAAACGGAGAATGGGAGAAGCGTTAGCGTATTCCAGTACGTACCAGCAGCAGCATTTATCATTACCTTGTATTCGTCAAATTTGAGCACAAACTCCAGTATCTCGGCCAGCTGCTTCACCAGTGCCTGCTGCGTTTCCAGGTGCTGCGTTGGGTTGAGCCGGCCGCCCACCAGCTGTCCCAGCAGCTTCGGCACGATCCGTTCCAGCTCGAGGGAGTGTTCGTAGCAGCGCTTCAGCTTCTCCACCAGCGGTATCACAATGTTCCACGCCTTCTCCTGGCATTCGGGCGAGGGGTCCGCAATCGCTTCCCGTATTTCCTTACCGGCGCCCTTTAAATAAAGAAGAGAAGGAAATGAATAGCCAATTCAAAAGACTTTTAAAGACGATCCAGAACACTCAAAATCACGCCACAGAACACAAGAAGCGTTTCGGGTGTATGTGATTTCGCGCAAATCGCGTGCTCGAGAATTGAGAACAACTTTCCCTAGAAGGATTGGCGCCACCGCAACGAACGGCATGATAATGGAATGGTTGAAAACGAAATCAAAACGTCAGTGACGGCCCACTTGCTTCGAGCTTTTTTTTTTGGAACATAATTGCTATCCGTGGCTTTCCGCCCGACCAGTGACAAACGATCGCGTGTCCGTTTAAAAGCGTTGGAAAAATTGGAATTAAATCCACAAAAACCCTTGGCTGAAGATCACCACCAAAAACCGCAAACTGCCCACTCGCATGTGGTTTAATGTATCGTTTTCTCTCCAACCTACTCACTACAGTGTCCATCCATATCGACAAGAAACGAAGCTGTGAGCGGACTAAGGGGCAAATCATCCGTTCCGTACCGATCACGTTTGCCAAAAAAGGTAATGCAGTCGCGTTAGCCCGAGTAATGATGATGCAGAGCGCCATCGATCGATCGCCTTCAGTGTGTGGCGCTGCGCCTTCGCAATGTATGCTATGCTGTGAAGCTCTCAGTCTTATTTACATCCACAACAAAATCCGAAAAAGTAACGTCCCCTCATTTATTTTCGTATTTGGATTTCGATGTCATGTTGTGTGGGAATTGTGTGGGATTTGTCTAAGCGCGGCTTATGAAACGATGTTCGAAAAGCATTCTTCTCGTCAATTCAGTACAAAAAAACCATCCTTGCAGGGCACCATAAGACTCCAACCAGTCCACTAACCTTGACTTTAATCGCTTACAATGCGCGCGCTCTACCATACGCCTTTCGAGCCGTTTGTGTCTCTTATCATTACACCTCCTCCTCCTACTCCTACTCCTCCTCCTTCCACGTTCGAGTTGATTCAGTTTACACCAAAGCGCCCTAGGAATATAGTTCGCGCTCGGGCGCTGGAGAGTTGCGAACTTGGATCAACACCATATCACCACCCTTGTCATGTCCATCAACCCCCCCCCATTTCCTCCCCATCCCATCCGACAGGGCGGCAGCCAATTCGACGGTAGTGAGAAAAGATGACGCGTGCGGACGTCTCGCGGACGTTTCCTATTTCCCTTCACACACACACACACACACACATCCGGTGGTGCGCCCCGGGAGGTTGATGGGTTGATGATGGGAGATGGGGAGGAGAGATTGGCAAGCCAATGCCTTTTTCGGGGACAGATAACAACACATGGAGTGGTGGGGTTTGTAGAAGTGCGCTTTGTTGTGCGCACAGTACGCAAATGTGTCTGCTGGGGGTGTCGTATCTCGTGCGTTTATTATTCGTTTTAACCCTCGAAACGGGGCTGTACTCCGTTGGTTCGGTAAGTATAAACGTTTTGCACAATAATCAAATGGCATTAGATCTCATTTTAGTCATTCTAAGATAGTCGAGTCACCGAAGGGTTAATAGACAAATCAAGCTACACGTACAGCAATGGGTAAATGGGCAATAATAAGCTTCTTCGCTACTGGTACTCCTGTACAGGCCGCCACACCACTTCATTCACGATGGTTTGTTTTCCGCTGCCGTCATAATGTTGGCGCATAAATTATCGCACACTCCAGCCCTGTCCGCGGCCCGCCACCATCATTCGGGGGGGCGAATCATTCGCCGTGTCTAAACAACATGATTTTGGAACTTACGCGGCAAAAGGGAAGAGGTGGATGCCGGATGAATCATCATTGGTGTTTGTCTTCAATTTCTCTCTCTCTTTTATTGGCGAATGCATACGCAAAACCACACACAGCCGACCGTATTACACGCCGGCGCACGCGGATGGCGATCATCAGAATGTTTGCTCAATCGATTCGTTCATACAAGCATAAGATAAACACACACGCTCGGGATCGTAAAAACGATCGGATTTGGTTTGCTTTTTGCGCTCCATTTTAGAGGCATTCTTAAGATAAAAAGGTAAAATAAAATGTATAGATTTATCCCATACATACGATTTAATTGTTCAGCTACTTTAGCGATTTCTTCTTTTTTGCTACTTTAGCGCAATCGAGCTTTAAAATTGTTTATCCACTGTTTCCAAATCGACACTCCATTGGCACTCCATCCAAAAAGGGAAAAAGGGGCAAGAGTTCTTCCCCTTAACCCACCCCACGATACGACGGAAAATGCTCAAAATGCTTTCGCTCGAGGCTAAACCCATTTACGGACGACAGGGTTCGTTTTTTTTCTCTTCCTTCGCGTGACGTGACCGGGAAAGAAATGCTTCGACGTGCATACAGCAAGAGAAGAGGTGGCGTTGTCCTTACAACGAAGGGGGCCAAACAGCAGATAGGTCCAACGTTTCATTCGCACCTTTGCACAAGCCAGAGAACGGGCCCCCTCCCCCATTCGTTTGTTAAAGTTGTTTGACATCTTGAAGGCTTTTTTTTGACTTCATTTTCCCTTCTTCGTGCCACCAACCCGAGATGAGATGCAATCAAGCAGTTAATAGGCCACAACTCTGCCCTGCTCACCTGCTCGATGATGATGATGATGATGGGCGGCTGTTTTCTTCTTAATTCTATTTACCACCACCACCGGGGAACAGAACTCCAAAATGTCGGGGAGAACTCCAAGTGTCGTCGCTACCGGGGTTTTCTTCTCCCCAGGCGCTAATGGCAATTTCACATTAATTCACGCCAAATTAATGAAATAATGATTGTGCCCTCATACACACTCTCTCTCTCTCTTACTTCATGGAGTGTGGTTGGAAGTGAGTGTGAAATGAAGGTTTAAAGTATCGTCTCGTTTGCTTCAGAACTAGGACTAGCTTACAACGGCAACTTCTCTTCAAAAGAACGAAAGGCCTCCTCCTCGCCAACGGTTCAAAAGGCCTTTATGCAAGCTGGACAATGCACGCGCACTGCAATACTGCGACAGTGACAGTCCAAACTAGCACCCGCATTGGTTGTAATTGTGCAACAACCTTTACACACGCAAAAAAAATGCACCCAGATCCTGTGCACGTGTACACGTTCACGAGCTCATTCATTACGAATTTCTGTCTGCGTTTCTGTTGTGCCAGCGGCACCGGTGGTGTAGAATGCATTCTCGAGAGGTTATTGCACTTTATTACGCTCGGTGTCTCGCGAAGCAGGACAATATAAAAGGACGAGAGAATATTCGTATCCTTTTAATCGTCTTTCGAGTGTAAGGTGTGAAAAACGCACCAGTTTCAGCTGGTACATTGCTGCACTGGTAGTGTGTGTGTAATCGAGAAAAAACGTGGGCCCTCTTCACAATCCAAGCTTACACATCATTCCACGTTTTCCAGGTGATAAAGCGTCCGCTCTAGTGATGTGCTCTCTAGAGCGTACCCACGACTCCGATCCAACTTTGACTATTGTTAGTCTGATTCCAATTCCGGCGAAATGGGAACCACTAGTTCCGCCCAGTGTCGGAGTCGTCTGGAGTCGTAGTCGTACGGGACGGAGGTCTTTTGGAATCGTCCGGAGTCTTTTGAAGTCTTTTGGAGTCTTTTGGAGTCTTTTGGAATCTTTTGGAGTCTTTTGGAATTTTTTGGAGTTTTTGGAGTTTTTTGGAGTTTTTTGGAGTTTTTTGGAGTTTTTTGAAGTCTTTTGGAGTCATCCACAGTTGTTCGAAGTCGTCCGGAGTCAACCGGAATTAGAGTCGGTTGAAGTTAACTGGAGCCGTCTAGTGCAATCAGAGGTAATCAGGTATTTATTTTGTTGTGTTTTTTCAGTGTTTTTTGTGCGTCCTCTTCGTATACCTTTGTTACGAAGTTGGTCTCTGGACGACTCTGGACGACTTCGCAGAATTCCGGACGACTCCGAAAGACTCCGACCCGGACATCTACGATTCCGGATGACTACGACACCGGACGACTTCGAAAGACTATGACTCCGGATGACTGCGACAGCGGACGACTTCGGACGACTACGACTTTGGACAACTCCGACTCCAGTCAACTCCAGCTCCGGATGATGATGTGCGGACCTACCTTCCAGATTTGGTTCCGAAATAGTCAGAGTCGGATCGGGGTCGACTCCGGATTTTTGCCAACTTTACCCATCACTAGTCAGAGCTCCTAACTTCTCACAGGAGATGGGACGCATCCGGTTTGAAGTA
>KB667889.1:983411-1042448 GCA_000349065.1 Anopheles quadriannulatus | reverse complement strand
GCTGATGAGTTGGTTGGTCATGGTATAATGTTTAAATTAAATTAACAAAAAAAAAACGAAAACAATTAAAAAAAACTTCATTCAAACATTCCACATACACACACACACACGCACACACACACACAGAGTCTCACGTTCACAGAGCATAATGTTACAGTTTGAAGTTTTAGTAAAATTACACCCCACACGTGAAGCGGAAAGTATCGTGCAAAGAGAAGAAGGTATAAAAGCAAGAGTGAGGAGGCAAGGAAAACAGGAAAACAATGTAAGCGAAAACGGAGTGTAGCAAACAAAAACGAATCGAGACAAATTTCCTTACATTATTATTATGATTATTATTGTTGCAGTTGCAGTCGATCGTTCGCGCGGTGTAAAGTGGGGGGCAGACAATGCAGTTTGGAGGAGAGGTGTGGTGTAGTAGGCAAGCACTTCATTGAACCATTCTCCCCTCCCCTCCCCCTTCCCCCAACACACCATTCATCCATTCCTTACATTCCCCCCCCCCACCATCCCCATTCCAGTAAACAATGAAGCGAAAGCTGAAGGGAAAACATTCGAATGAGGAGCGAACAGGAGAAGAAGAAGAAATGTCTATACTAATGCATTAAACAAAACCAAAAAAAAAAAAATAGCAACAAGCAACGAAAACATGAAAAGAGCATAAACTATGTCAGCTACTTAAAACACTTAAATATTGCAACAATAAACAGAATTATTTCCACGGAACGGATTCCGAACTTCTCCCGACCATCTGTAATCAGTTCAGTTGACTGAGGGTGAGGAAATGGTGAGGGAAGAGGGGGGATGAAGAGGGGATGAGCGGGGGAGACTCGTTCGTCACTTCTTCCCCCCCCCTCCCCCCCTTCATGAATTATGGCTTCCATTCCATGCGATCACATGCGAAAGAACCGTTGTTTTGCCATTCCGATCCGAATTGCATGAACAGGAACAGATCGAATAGAAACGGGTAAGGTGTCATCATTATGCTCTAGTTTGCTTGCTTGCTTGTGTACTTGTTTTTGTTATAGGAATTGGTATTTGCATCCAGTAAAACAGAGGTGATGAAGGAGGAATATTGTTTTGTTTAATTTGTATGTTTTTTTGAAAGATTAGATTGCGTCTAGTCTTATGGGGAGGAGTTACCTTCTCTGTGGCGCACCTTAACCCCAAGGCGCAATGTTCAACTGGAGCAATGTTGTAAAGTGTTGGGAAACGGAAAGTGGCAGTTAAAACGCACCATACTTAAGGAAGCATTTAAACTAGCAAAACCCAATCGAGAACCCCCTATTCCATACTACTAAGCAAAAGAGAGTTGGAAAGTAAACACGAACATCACGTCATTGAAAGTCCCAAAAAACATGAAAAACGTCATAACAAAAAGAGACACCACACCATGACAATTTAGGGAGGAAAGGGGAGAAGCGTTCGAAGCAAATATAAACTAAACATAGCGATTAATAGTTAAACAAAATAAATCGAAAACATACACACACACACACAATCGACAACCGAAAAAAAGGAAACAGAAACAGAAACAGACAACCCCTGCAAAGTGGGGAAAATAGAGGAGAAAAATGGAATAAAACAAGACAAATAGAAGAGCGTAGCTAAACAGCTAACGAAGGATAGGAGATAACGAGTTGTACGATGTGTGGTAAATAGCAAAGCGGGTAAGGAGCAAACACATTACAAACACACTAAAGACAGCACGAAGAGCACACAACTTAATTTAGACAGTGAGTTAATAGAGTAGGTAAAACCGATTCGAAACCACAATCATAACCAAAACTAAGGACAACTAAGAAAAGAACAAAAAAAGAAAAACCCAAAGTAAAATAAAAAAATAAAATATCTTTACTCGCCAAAGGCCACAACCAGCATACAGCAAAAGGTGAGCGGCTCTTACACGTACTCGCCCACACTGATTGAAATAATTCGTCATTATCATCACTCTCATCGTATCATATATTGAAGAGGAGCACGGGCGAAGGTGAATACGGTTGTGTGACAGAAAAAAAGACCAGCGCACTTCACATTCGAAGAAACCCCTGAAACCCCAAAGCCCCGAACAGAATCTATCACAGTGAAAGGAAAACCAGGTTACAAACAAAAAAAAAAACATATAAATAATATTGGCAAAGCTACTAATAATGAAATAATAGCAAAACACAATTGCAAATGGAATGAACAACCCGAGAGAAATATGAAAAACTGAAACAGAAGAACAAATTGTGGAAAAAAGAACGAAATAGGTAACAGAACACACAGACAACTAGAAAAATCAATATAACAGCAATGAGCAACAACATACAACCCACAAGTAATAGAATCCCTCTAGCTCTAGCATAGCATTGTTTTAATTTTCACACTTTCTCCCCCTACTAGAATATGTATAACAAAAGTACCCGTAACAAAAGTTAAGCAAATATATGTGCGACAAAAAGAAAGAAATTGAAGAGATCAAGGAAAAAATGGAAACCAAATCCAAACCCCCCATAAACAGCTAGTAAAAGACGAAACAGAAACAAAAATAAGTAAAAACAACAGCAAAATCACACACACATATATATATATAAATACATTGTACGAGTATTGAACGACACAACAGGAAGCATTAGTGGGAGAAGAAATAGAGGATTGACGGAGTCACAAAATGATGAAAATCCAAAAAAAAAGTGGTAAAAAACTAATAAAATGGGAAAATATATAAAGTAAAACAAAATATATATATACATACATACACACATATATACATAGCTTTGAAAATTGTAAAAAAATACACACACACACACACAAGACGAAGAAAAGAACTAAGAAGCAAACCACATTAACAAGGACGAACGAAAGTAAACGAGAAGAAGTAGGGGAGAAATAATCGAACAAAAGACAAACAAAAACTACCCAAAACTACCAGAACAACACAAGTTAAGCGAAGAGGGAAACACAGAACCGCAAACACATGTACGTGCTTCATTGTTATCTATACTAATGCAAATGGGTGGTTGTGGATGTATTTGTGTGTGAGAGAGAGAGAGCGCACGTGGAGTTGATCGGTTTGGAATGCTAACAGCTTGCTGTCCAGAAGAAGAGAAAAAAAAACAATCGCGAAGGGAGGGAACGAAATAAGAGAAGAAGCAAAAGAAAACAAACATGAAAAGAAGTTGATGTGAAAGATGCTCCATGGGAAATTGAAAAAAGGACTGGATGAAATGGAAGAACAAACAGAAGAATGGGGGGAAAGGAAAGGACACAGAGTAAGGAAAGGGTGGAAAAAAGCAAAACAGTAAGGTTTACAAGAGGTGTGTTGGACAAAAAAGGTATAGATAATAATGAACAGAGAATATATAATTAATGATTAATAAAGACAATTACACTAGTGTATGTAAATAGCTGCAATGGAGCTGTGGAATGGCGTTTGGTGAAATATCACAATTATTGTACAACTACAACCAATTTTCTTCTTATGTGGTTGTTCTGGTGAAGTTATTCTGGTGTTGCATTCATTTTCTTCATGCTTTTTCTTTCGTTATTTTCTTTCTTCGCTTTATTTCTCCATTTTCTTTCTTTGTTTTCTTTCTTCGCTTTATTTCTTCATTTTCTTTCTTAGTTTTCTTATTTCGCTTTCTTTCTTCATTTTCTTTCGTAGTTTTCCTACTTTGCTTTCTTTCTTCAATTTTCTTAGTAGCGTTCGGAAAAAAAGAAAGCATCTTCACAAGTTGTACTTTTCGTTGATATAATGATGTTTTGTTTTTGTTTCTCTTTATTTCAGTGTACAATGATACAGTAGAGTTGTTTGTTTTTTCATTAATATTACTTATTTTCCGCTTGATTTTTCCCGTTTCCTGCCCCGATTCGACACGTATTATTGAAATGGATGAACAAAGTTTTTTTTTCTTTCCTCTCTTTCGCGCTCTTCTTCACCTTTAATTACCCATTCTTTGCTGAGATTCGAACGCTCCTCTCGGGAGGTGGTTTGCGTCATGATGTCCATCCCTTCTTTTCATTTGCCATTGCTCCTGAAGCTGCGGTGCAGTGCAAGCAGTTCTCGCTAGTATTACAGTTATTCACCATCTACAGTGTGTTGTTTTGCATTAACGGGGCCGTTGCCCAGTGTTGCCTTGGCTCGTGCTTTAGTGTGTTCCGGTTGGTTCTATCGCTCTACCTGTCTGTTTTGGTTGCCTCCATTTGCATTCGAATTGTCCGCTTCACAGGCGCCTTATGTATACATAAGATGTATATGTATATATATTTATTGTGTATATATAATGTATAACTAGAACTAATGCTTCGTGGCTATATCGACCCGTGTTCATCGATCAAACCCACATAGTTCCCCCGTTCGCTTCGCCGCACCTTTTCTCTGTCTCTCTGATTCCGATCACTTGTTGGGCTTTCTACTTTTTTGATGTATAAAAATAATATGTTTTTGTCGTGTTTAGCAGCTTCACGGTTCACCCACAACACCGCTGTGGGTATTTTATTGTAGACAGTGTTGTGTAAGGTCTTTGACCGTGGGTTCCACTTTTTAGTTTAACGTCGAGTTTTAGATTCTTCCATACCAAGATCTTCTTGTTGATTTGTTTTCTTTTTGGTTAGTAGGTTTAGCTTGTCGCATAAGTTAATTATATGTGTGTGTTTTAACCGTTAATTACGTTCTCTTAGCTTATCTGCTGCATTCTTCCACTTGTTTTTTTTTCTTGTTTTGCTAGAAGCTAGTTATTGTGTTTCATCATCATCATCATCCTTTCGAGGTGATTTGCTTTTGCCAGTTAGGACACATCGTGGTTAACCTATTATTTTTTCTCTCCACCACCGGCGATGCTCGGTAGGGATCGATTACATCGGCGAACAAACCGACCATTAGAAATGTTCATCGTAGTTGCGCATTTTACCATTTTTTACCCTTTTCGCCTTTTCGTTTTCGAACAGTTGTTTTTGATTTTTAATGAGCGCAGAATTAAACCTAATATAGTGTTGGTTGGATAATTTAAATCGCATCGTGGACAGAGAAATATTTCCCCAATACACCAAACATATACATACACACATTCATTATTTACATTAACGTGTTAACAAAAGCAGGAAAAACAAGTCTTATTACATATCAAACAAAAAATTATTAGAAAACAAAAAAATGCAAATAAATAAGCTAAAAAGTGAACAAGGGTTTGAAAACAATAGAAAGCTATTCAAAATGGAAAAAAAGAACGGAAATAGGTAAGTTTATAAGAAGAAAAGAAAACTATAAATAAGAAAAAGGGGTAAAATAACAAATAAACGCAAATTAATTGAAGAAGATGAGTTGAAAACATAAATTAAATAAATGTGGTAAATACTAGGAAAAAAATAATTGAAAAAAATAATTGAACCATTAAAGGTGTAAAGGTTTCAAAAATAAAGATAGCCTCTGTTCTAAGGTTTGGTTTACGGTACACACTTCATCTTTCCCTCTTCATTCTCTTCCTTGCTACATCCATGTTTCTTTTCCAACTTACACAAACCACCCACTTTTAGTACTGCAAATCATACTTCGTCTTTTCTTCTGTTTACTTCCAATTGTTACTGATCTTTGGTGGAAGACTGGTCCGTATCTAAGCGAACGCGAAAAATGGATGATATTGTGATACTGTAACTGCACTGCAATCTAACACCGAATGTCAATAGTTTTGGCCCTATCAGTTGCAATACATTCAACCGGCCGCGACATAACCAGTAGGAACCGAGCTTACCGATTAAAGTGCCATTGTTTTCTTGTATTTGTTTTAGTG
The DNA here is from genome assembly GCA_000349065.1 of Anopheles quadriannulatus. NCBI lineage: Eukaryota > Metazoa > Arthropoda > Insecta > Diptera > Culicidae > Anopheles > Anopheles quadriannulatus. The sequence continues at coordinate 1,036,680 of KB667889.1, read as the reverse complement.
TTGTTGTTGTTTACGTGTACGCATCGCCCCCTCGCCATCCATCTAGACCCAAAAAGGTTCGGTTTGGTTGATTTCGTAAGTTAATTGTGATTATTGTAAAGTGACGGCAGCAGAGAAGGATACAAATTACAATTCTATAGCTAGCTTTCCTTTGCGCACGTAACACCACGTGCACCACACAGCTCTCGGAGTGTGTATGTCTGTTCCGTTGTTGTTTGTTCTTTGTTTTGTTATAATTACACCACATATGAACCACCTACACAAGACACATCAATAAAAGAGATATTTTGCGCATTTCCGACTTCTTGTCAGTCTTTACCGGTTCTTTGTTGTCGCAAATGACACAATGATGTTTCGTCCTAAGGGCTTAATATGTTCGGCTGGATCATCCGCTAGTTAGGTTTTGTTGTATGCATGTTTTTGAGTTTGAGCATTTCATGTTACTATTTCCTTCAAGGTAGTGGTTGGTACACAGATGAATCGTGAGTGAGTGTGAACGTGATGAAGTGGATTAAAAACTGTACTAAAAACTGTAGCCATTTGATAGTGTGCGATAAGACACAAAGAACCTCTCATTTTTGTAGCGTGCCTTGCGATTGGATGCAGACAGCCGACTTTTAGACACAAGTCTTACAAGAAGCCCTCCATAAAAGCTGCAAATTGGAGCATTCTATAACCTTACTACCCCCCACACACTCCCACCGTCTGATAATTGGCTGTAGTTGGACGAATTGGTTGCCTTCTTCCCTAAAATGCTTTTGTCCTTTTTGTTATGTGTTTATGTCGCCTTTTAGGGGACGAACAGAGTTTGATTTCTTGTTGTGGGTTTACTACTAAATGAACTTTACTTTTACTTTATTATTCGGTTACGTACCATGTATATCATCATGTCGGTATATTGGTATGTCGGTTATAAGGCGAGTGTGGAGATTGGCGAATTCAACACGGGTTAGACAGTAGTAGCTAGTACTGGGTAGAATACGAACGGGATACGAATGGTAAGTCTTTTTGTTTAACTTTTGCTTTCAATGTTTGATTTTGCATGTCAACAGCGTGCACTGATTGATTGAATACAACAGGAAAATTTCTTACGTCGAGAATTATGCTGATAATTGATATATTGGGTATGATGTGTGATAGAGGATGCTCCCTCTTTCCCTTTCTTCTTCTACTTCACTTTGTATAGCTTTTCACAGCTCTCTAATTCTGTCTGCTTGTTTTATTTGTTGCACTGGTTGTTGCACATTGCGTTTGCGATTTTTATTACGCAATTGCAAAAAACAAAAAAAACCAGCTCGTAGAACTACACACTGGGGCATACAAGGCTTCATTGAAAAGTGTAATCATTTAATGCAGAAATCGGCAAAAGAAATAGGAAATTCAAATATTTTCAGTTCGCTCGTGATCCAAATAGGAATAGTGCAGCTATCAACCGTTTCATCACAATCTTAGCACAGTTTTACTTGCCATTTATCCGCTCTGGAATCGTTTCTATTGAATTGATCATTTTAATTATTTGCTTCATCATTTGTTCTTTTTTGCCCAATGGGATAAACGTGTGGACTAAACAAAATTCATTAATCGAAAGAAAATTAAACAAAGAGAGAAGAAAAAATACGAAACACGAAAATGATAAATACCTTAACCAGCCTTCAAGGTACCTGCGTTTTTTTCCGCACGAAACTTTGTGCGACGGATCAATCTTCTCGCCCCGCAAAAACACACACACGATATGCATCTTTTCTTCAGCCTATTGGGTTACATTCAGCTCAGTAACTTCTTACAGCTAAAGTGAGAGACCGTTAACTTTACATTTCGTATCTGATCGGCAATCCAGCGGTATTGGCTGCTTCCATTTGGGGAAACTGCATCGCCAACACAAAAACAAGAAAAGAAAAAAAAAACTCAAACCGAGCGCACACGCTTTCTAGTCTCTCTCACGTGAGGCGCGCGTGCGCGCTCGCACACTTGTTGTATACATATTCTATATTCCTCTTAGGTGGGTGTGTTTTACTGGTGTTGGCTTAAGCGCGGTAGTGCAGTTCGAGGGGGTGCGTTAGAAATCTAATGGATTTTTGGTGCACTACGATCGTTGATCGTACGGTTGCGTTTCAGCGTAGCGCCACGCTTTATCTGATCCATAAGCGACTCGTGGCATATCCGTGGGTCCGGCTGCAATGAGGGGAGAGTTAACGTTAAAAGAAAAAAAAATCAATTAGAATATGCGTTTGTTTCGATGGCGCACTGTTGATTCGGTGTGATTCGTTAAAGCACATCAGAACGCGCAGCGGAAAAAAGCGTTAGGCCAAATATGAAGTATAGTAAAGGAGATACGAAAGGCAATGGGTGTAGTAAACAGTAACGAGGTAGATAAAATACATTCGCACATATGCACAAACGCGGTGCGGGCAGCGCCCGTAGAGCAGCGAGGTGTATTGGCTACGGATGCGAATAAAAGATGGTGATCTTCCACCGCAAGATTATCGGAATTAAAAAAATATATATATTTGCTGATGGCGGAAAAGCGAGTTGAGCGGTGAGAAGTTATAATATATTAACATTGTGATTTTGTTTCCTAAATATACCGGTGGACCGGTGTTTTGTTTGCGATTTTTTGGTACATTTTGGTGTCATCACAGTAAGATTAGAAGCAATCGCGTTTTACTTTAGGTGAAGTGAGAGGAAATGAATAACCAAAGGCTCATGGGGATAAGACAAATAGTTATTAAAGAGGGATGATCTTTATTTTATTTTTTTGCTGTGTTTGAAGAACGTAAAGTAAAGCGGTTGGCTGTGGTGGACGACATGAACATTCAGCTTTTTTCTCGTTTTCTATCGCTACCATACTGATACTGTGTGTATGTGCAATACTAAACATTACAATTACATTCGTAACGATCATTCTGCTACACGCTGAAGACAAATTGAACCAAACAATGTTCATTGTACAAGTGAAATAAAACAACGAAATCTGCATGTATGACAAACAATCAAGAACAGATCGAAAATTGGTTATTTTAAAGCACACTCCATTATAATATAAAATATAAAACCAAACAAGGAAAAGATATAAGAACAAAAAAGTGGGAATCGAATGCGTCAATTAGATTAAGTTAAAGAAACAGAAAACAAAACTAAGGAACGAAAAAGAAAACAAAACAACTCGTTCCAATGTAGATGGAAACTACAAAAGCTTATACGCATCCTGCCAACACCTCCGTAATACAGCTGATGTGCGGCAAGACGCTTTAAAAGCATGTAATAAAGGTGAGAGAGACGGATTAAAGTGACGAAAAACAGAGCCAAATCATGTTATATTGTTAGACGAAACAAAAGATGAACAATAAAACAAACTGTATGTGTGTTTATGAAAGTGTGTGTGTATGTGTGTGGTTCAAACACACATCAATTTACACGCAAATATTATGTTTAAAAAGGAATGATAAAAATTGTAACAATATCTTGCACAGTCACACTTTCTCACCTCGCGGCGGAACCCATATCTCGACCGTGTCAACGATTTTGAGTTCCATTTATTACACTACACATATGCTTTTAAAAGTGAAACTGTTGGCTATAGTACCGCTCGCCGTTGTCGTGCTAGCGTGTTTGTATTGTTGTTTTTTTTTTGTAATAAATTGAAACAAATAAAAAAACACAAGAAAAGAAAAGAAAATTGGTAAGAAAGGAGAGGAAACACCGTTTGATGTGTGTACCACGGCAGAGAAGACTGCAGCAAACGCACAAAACACGTGTTTTTGTTTCGTTGCCCGCTTTAAATATGTATACATCCTTTGTCAGCTTTGCATTGAACGCTTACCAGGGCTTTGCTGTTGATCAGATTCCGCACGGCAAATGCTTTGCCCGATAGTCGCTGTTCCGCAAGTCGGGCATTTAGATTTTCCAGAAAACCGGCACTAGTTTTGGCGAGCACATTGTGCGTTGGACCGGATGCTGAGCCACTACTACCGCCAGCGGCACCGTTATTGTTTGCCGAACTGTTGCGGCTGTGATGATCTGTAGGAACAGGGAACAGAGGCATAACCATTAATTACTATTGAATGGAATTGATCGGAGGTCAAATAGCATTGCTGTACATGCGGTTACAAAATACAATATTTTTAATAAAGCGCAAATATATGTAAGTTCAAATTTACCAACCGCGCACACTACAGCAAATGAGCAAACGCGTACATTTTTGGTTTTACAAAGAGCGATTGTCGATTGGGAAAATTATGTGAATTTCAAATTACGAATAAGCAATTACGGCTCATTACTTTACAAACACACGTCAAAGTATAAGTTTGCACACTAAAAAAATGAGAAGAATAAATCCACTGAAATTTAGGAAACAATTCTTCAAGTGGGAATGCATGTTACTAAAACATGAAAAATGCAACAAAAATGTTTAAAATAAGAAGAAAAAACAGAACGTAACGGAACAAAAAAAAAACAAACAAACAAAGCGTAACGTTCGGCAAATATGAATATATAAAACAAAATGGCAACAAACAACGGCAAAACAAACGAACAGCAAACACACTCGGAAACGGAAAAGAACGACAAACAAAAGCGCACAAACACAGTCAAGAGTGTTGTAAAAACGGATTGGGAGGAGAAAATTACTTGTCCGATTCGGGGTACTACTGCCACTAGCGCCGCCCCCACTGGCCCCGTCGTCATGGTGATGACGTGCGCCTTTGCCAAAGGACGAAGGTGAGTAGCTACCGACTGGCAGGCCACCACCACCGCCATTACCGGACGACGTTTGGACGGAACTGACGAACGGGTTCGTCGAGACGTAAATGTTTTGCGTCGGATAGCCACCGGCACTACTACTACTATTGCCACTACTGCTAGCAGCCCCGGCGGGTGGTAGAACATGACCGTACTGTGGCTGCTGTTGGTGTTGCTTGTGAGGCGCCGGTTGCGATTGCTGCTGTTGTTGGTAATAGTATGGCGAGGATTGCGGTTGCTGCTGGTATTGCAGCGGCTGATGTGGTTGCTGCTGCTGCGATTGATACTGCGTTTGATAGTATTGCTGTTGCTGCTGTTGCTGCTGGTAGTGCTGCTGTGAAGTGGGCTGATTAGAGGTGGAATAGATTGAATGTTTACCCTCGCGTGGTGGATGTGGCGGGGGCTGCTGCTGCTGTTGATGCTGTTGGTAGTACTGTTGTTGCTGCTGCTGCTGCTGCTGTTGAAGGTGTTGCTGATTATTATTGTACGCTCGCGGATCGACCGGAGTGGACCGTTGGTAGATCAGCTCGTTGCCGGACTGTGCCGTCGTGTAACCGTAGTTGTTTGCCTGCTGCTGCTGCTGCTGTGACTGTTGGTAGGGCACAGGTGACTGCGATTGTGGCGTTTTGTTCGGTGCTATCTTGGCGTTTAGCTGTGCGAGGAAGCTACTGTTTGGCTTCTGGGGACCTGTAGCAAAGAGATGTGAAGTTGCGCAATTAGCCATTTGCCCGAATGCGCGTTGCACTGACTCTACCCTTACCAGGACTTGAGGTGCGGAAGCTGGACATGGTCGATAGCTGTTTCGGTTGTGCGTATATTCCTCCCTGTTGGTGGAGATTCGTTTTCGGAGATCGGTTCGATAGCTAGAAACCGGGCGCAAGGTGATCACACGATCAAAAATTGTGAAAGTATTAGTAATTCGTACACAGTAGTAGTAGGGTAGTAAGAGAAAGAAAGTGGAAGGATGAGTACCGGCTTGTTACTATCAGTGGCATGGAATGAGTTTGGTGTACTGGGGTGGTGGTGATGATGGTGTTGAGATGGGGGATAGTGTGATTGGGGCGCAGTCACTGCAGCGGCTGTAGGAGCAGTCGGGGGTAATGATGATGTCGTGCTTGCAATATGATCATGACCATGCTGCCTGTTGGCGGGCAGTGTACCGTACTGGTTGGTGTATTGCTAATGGTAAGAAATTGATGGATGGCGAACAAATAAGCGAACAGAGGTTTAAGGCACGACGAAACACACACACACAACATGGGGTTCTCTAATTACCGTAGGAGATCCTTGATTGGATGGAGGGTTACTCTGCTGCTGAGCCCTTCGCAACACGCCCGGACTGGCCGGGGTGTGCCTGATTTCATTCAGTGCCTTCACCGTGCCCGCCACATTTCCTGAAACTGGATGGTTTATGGGTGAGAAACAAAGAAACATTGTTCCGAAGGAGGATATGGTCTTAATCACACTTCGTTTCTAATTTTGAATATCGCAATGATTTACTCCATTTGGGAATTATTTTAATAGAGCGTAAGTAGGTTTAGCAGGGTCCGATTTTACACCGGGGTGCATCAAAGTGTCATGCAAATGAAATAGTGAATCTATTCGACGACTGACTGGATCAATGATGCAGCCACAAAGGAAAGGATGAATGGGAAATACTTGTAAATCATACATCTAACTCAACAGTTATGATAAACGGACACTCCAAATGAGTGTGCATACTACCAGTGCTGCAAAATGTCATGAGCATCACGAGATTTTCACAAACGAAAACAATGAACATATCCGTGGTATCTTGATGCTCATTACTGATACTCAATGGAAGTGCGTCGTGACATGCCGAACACGACATGCGAGTGCTTGAGTCAATCGGGATACTCTGACTCACAAGCTGAGCTTAATGTCGGCGCAAGCATAATCATGATTTTTCCTGGCTGTGAACAGTGCTGCCACATGCCACTGTTTCAGTCACTAACACTCATGTCTGAAACGAAGCTCAAATCAACTCACGTGCACAACTGAGATGATCAGAGGTGAGACTCAAACAGTTGGAGGATCAATCACATGCTTGGTGACATTTTGATTAGCACCCAACTCTTTGTCACTCACTTGGTCATGACATTTTCTGTCGGTGATAATCACGACATTCTTGGAATATACTTGGCGTGAGGTCCCAAGCAACAAAATTGGCATGCTTTCTCGCTCTGTCTACTTGGATTGTCTGTTGTGTGAAACAGCGCGAGAAAATATGTTTATTATGTCTCTTGGAACCACTCGCAAGCATGATGATGATGATCACCGACAGAAAATGTCACAACCAACTGACTGACCAAGAGTTGGTTGCACAAAAAGTCACAAAGCATGTGATGGTTGTAACATCTGTTTGAATCTCACTTCTGATCATTACAGTAGAGCTCGTGACGATGACATTATTTTGTTACAGCCTGAATTTGTCATGACTATTCCAGTGACATTTTGCAGAACTGATCAACAGTAAAAAAAATTCATGACAAAGGGACTGACCAAGCGATGGTCTCAAAAATGTCACGAAGCATGTACTGGTCACACGAATCGTTATGACTATCTCCTCTGGTTATCACAATTGAGTACGTGACGCTGACATGGATTGTGTTTCAGTCAAATTTTTTTATGACATTGACAGTGACATTTTGCAGCACTGCATACTACAACATGAGCTTTATGCGTCCCTCTCAAGGCTTTTTTTAGTACATCGATCGTTACGCAAAATGAGAAAAATAACATAAAGTAAAAAGATGAAGAAGATAACGCACTACTAGGTGAACTTCCGGCGGCCGAATCTAACAGATAAGCGGGTGGTGGTGGTAAACTTTCTGATGAGGTGTAAGCTAGGCTTTGCTGGGCAAGATTTGTGGTTGTGGTGGTGTTGGTGGAATTCTGTGGAAAAGAAAACGAGTACAAAAAAGAACAAACAAAAAGAAAAAAGAAAAGGAAAAAAGAAAGAACGGAAACCGGTGAGTCGCTTCTGGCTCGAACGTCCAAATCGTACTGTACCTACAGTTCCTACGCTAGGACTAGGCGTTACGCTTGAGCTGCGCCGGACCGGCGGTGGCGGCTTCACCGTATTGACGGACGCACGTCGGGTGACACGGGTCGGTCCTGCAAAGGGAGGTTTAATTAGGGGAGAGCAGGGAGAGTGGAAGGGAGAAGGATAAGAACAAGCAAATTAGATTATTATTTTTAATACACGCTAGACAACGGGGCGTGAAGTGAAGAAGTAGAAAATAGTCGTAGCTGCAACAGGTAAATACAAATCCAATTTTGGGAACCTCTGATCCCTTGTTTAGTATGTGTCAAAGTTGTTAATTTTTTAAGGATAAGTTTTATCTTTCTAACACGCGACACTTGAACAGTATTTAGTTGCTACAGCTAAAGGGACATTCAATAGTGAACTTTTCATTCGTTTTCATTGTTTTATGAAGACCGTACTACAACTGATAGATATGGCGATGACTGTTGAAATGTGTATGTGTGATGCTCTGTATGTATGTATGAACATGAGAACGGAACTGAGAGCAACAAATTAAACCCAAACTAGCAACAGAGAGTACATTGCAAAACGCAAAGAACAAACACTGAGACAAGGTGTGATTGATAGGCGGTGAGGTATGATGCACACATGTATTATAGGACTAGGGCGCAAACACAGCAAAAACACGGTGAAAGAAAGACAAGAAAACAGTGATAACACAATTGGACCAACATAATGTGTTGTATAAGGTAATATAGCAAATTATGAAACTATACAAATGAAAATTAAAGTATTGTAAAGAAGAAGAATAACAACAATAAATGCTCTCTTAACAACATAGCGACAACATCATGTAACGAAACTACAATTAAAAACACAAAAACTTAATAAACAAGGAATATGCACATCGGTCGTTCGACTACTTGCAGCTAATCATAATTAGTATACCACGCGCGTGGCTGTTCGTCTGCGAGCTGTCCCTATTGATCACATAAATTAGGTTAATGAGGTATGAACGATGCATGATGGGTGAAGGTGAGCCATAGCATGAGAAGAAGTCATGGTGGTTGATAAGTGTTGGAGGCGACGAGCGTTAAATGGAGGATGCAAAATGAGGTATTATAATACATTACAAAATGAACGAACCAAAATACTGATGTGGGAAGGTCGGAGGAAAGTGAAATGAAGTGAAACAAACAAACAAACAAACAAACCAGATAACGATGCAGGTCTCGGGGTGATGGCGGGTTTATTGCGATTGATACGATCGTCGTACGGTGGTGCCGGGCCAGCGCTCGATGGTGCGTGATTGGACGAATTGGGCGCCACCGCCGGGTCATTCGCTTCGGCCGCCGCTGCCGCCGCCTGATGGTGGTGGTTGTTGTGGCCATGATGATGATGATGATGATGCTGTGGCGACGAGTTTGCCGTCACGGGCAGCGACAGGGACGGCGTTGGCGACCGGGAACTAATGCCAAAGAACGATGACATCGAGGCGGGCGATGCTGGCCGCGAGGTGGTCACGCGGAACGAGCTTAACCGTTGCTGCTGCTGCTGGTGCGAATTGTCGACCGGCGTACCGTTCAGCTGCATCAGTCCGCTCCCGGTCAGCAGATCGTCCGGCGCATTGTTGAGACTGTTGCGGCTCGTGTCCTTGCAGCGCAACACTACCACCTCGCTACGGTTCTGACTGTAGTAGTTTTCCATCATGAACGAGGGGTTCTCGAACCCGGTCGCGATGCCATCGAGCCCCTGCGTGGAGCCACCGGCGATCGAGCCGAGCCCGATCGAGTGGTTTTGGTGTTGATGCTGCTGCTGCCCGTACGCTGATGTGCGGTGGTAGTGGCCGCCCGTGCTAGCATAATCGGTCGAGTCGGCGGACTGCGCATTGTGGTTGCTGTACTTGGCCGCCAGGTTCGTCATCGAACCGTTCGTCTCGTCGACCGCCTGATGGTTGCTCAGGTACTCGTCCAGATTGCTGTTGCTGGAGGAGATCGACGACGGTAGCCGACCACCGCCACCGAGGGCAGTGGTTGGCTGTTCCAGCAGCTGCAGACCGTCCTCGGCATCGTGCAGGCTACCATTGCGGTGGCCGGACGCTAGCATACCACCACCGTGATTGTTATTAACACCGTTCGCAAGGATCGTGTCGGACTCGGATGCAGGATCGCCCGAGCCCGATCCGCCGTTCGAGTACCGATGGCGGGCGTGCTTTTGTGGCGGATGGTGTGGATGGTGCTGCTGCTGTTGCTGCTGCTGCTGCTGCTGAAGTAGCAGAGCATTTTCGTGCTCTCTTTGAAAGAGATCTAATTCACCAATCAGATTGTTTAGTTCTTCGATCGTTTGCTTGTCGATGCAGTCTAAGGCGGAGGGTGCAGAGATTGTTTTTTTTTTGCGATTTGCACACAAACATACCCACGCATATGTGTGCAATGGAGGCAAAAGGCGAGTGAATGGGTGCATTTTTGCATTGTTGCATTGTTGGTCAGCGGTGAATAATTATATAGGCAGCATTGAGTGAGCGGGCACGGGCACAGCAGCAGTGAACGCACGCACAACGCATCGGATCGGAAGTACCACCAACGAACAACCGAGTGTGTCGTTGAGGGGCGGGGGTGTTTCAATGCGCATTAGAATGAATATTTGGTGGGTTGCAAAAACACACAACAAATCGTATGTGCACGTGTTGCGTGAGTTTTCGGTGGTGCAATTGAGCGTTTTTTAATTTTGCAGCGAACGCGCGCGTGTATAGTGGATTATAACGAAAATGAGCAGGACGCACAGCAGGAGGCACATTCACACATAGCGCGCGTGTGGGTGGGTACAGATACATACAGAGACAGGAAAGTTACAAAATAAGAAGAAAAAAAAACAAAATGTAAATGTGACAAAACAAACACAACAAAAACAGGTGAATAAACAAGACAAACGGAAAACGGTTAGAAATGAAAGAAGAAAAGAGAAAACGATAAGAACAAAAATCAAACAAACAAACGACAAATACACGACAAACGATAGAGAACATACGGACATAGGTGCAAACAAGCGTAGGAAAGATGAAAGCGAGTGAAGTGGAAGCAGCGAAAAGGTGAAAACACTGAGCAAAACATAAAAACTGTCAAAAAAGCATGATCAAACTCTAGAACGTTTGTAACACTAAACGTAAAGAAAATTATGCAGCAAAATGCTACTCTTATTATCTCATCTTTGGGTTCTTCATGCTTGAATTTTAAGTGAGTTTTTCCTGTTCTGCTGTTATTTATGTATGTTTTTTTTTGTGTTAACTATTATTGTTCTCATGCAAATGTGCAGTGTAAAAGTTGCAAATAAGATCAGTTTAATGTTTTTGACTGTTTTGTACGTCTTTTCTTGTAATCTAGAGGAATTTTTTAGATTCTTTTTTTTGCTTGTAAATATTCAATCTCCTTTCACATGCATTTCAAACGTAACTCGATGTTGGCTTCAAGAGAAAACAGTGTATAGCAAATGTTTCCGCATGGCAACAGACGAAAGTGTTTGCCAAACGTTAACTTTAAGTGTCGTTAGTTAAATTTGCTATACAGAGAGTAAGAGAGAGAGAGTTTACAGAGATAGGAAAAAAGACATATGGACGGGAAGAAACGGGAATGGGAACACACAGGGGCTAAGAGGGTGGGAGCTCGTTCGCTTACCTGCATCGCGATCCAGCAGCAGCTGACCGGCGGATTTGTAGATTTCTTCGTTCGTCCGTCGTCCGTACAGTGCGTTCGGGTCGTTGTGGCGCGTCGACAGGGTGGCGGGCGACGTCGGCACACTGAGCTGCTGCTGCTGCGGCGGCGGTACCGTCGGCTGGTGCAGCTGGTTGTTGTTGATCTGCTGCTCGAACAGCGACGTTTTCTCTAGAACTGAACCGGTACGTTTGAGTATATCTTTGTCCTTATCGAGCACGCTTTTGGGCGGCGCGTCGGCGGGCCCGCCGACGGTGGAGCAGTGAGGAGGAGATGGTTTGTTAGTAGAGCTAGTTGCGGTGGTAGTGGTGTTGGTGGTGGTGTTGTTGGAGGAGGAATTGTTGCTAGTATCGGAAGTGCTGATGGTGGTGGTAGATGTTATGTTTGCGGACGCGGAGGTGGTGCTGATGATGTTGTTAAAATGCTCCTCGTTGTCATCGATCGTGATCGTGTGGTTGGAGGAAGTGTCAATATTACTTTCGCTTGGTGTGACGGCCGCGGTGCCACCGCCCGCCGACGACGGTGTCGTGCTGCGGAAGCCGAGATTGATTGTGCCGCCGCCGGCGCAGCCGATGCTGCTGTAGTTGGGCGTACCGGGCGACCCGGTCTGCGGCGTGTTCTGGGGCGTCTGGGTACTGCAGGCGGACACGTCCGGCGAGCTGATTGCGTTCGTCGCGTTCGAATCGGGCGAGATTAGCGAGGAGGCGGACGAGAGGACGGGCGAGTGCAGTTGCTGCTGCTGCTGCTGCTGGTATGGGATTTGGGAATGGGACTGCAGTGATGCCGCTTGCTGAACGTTATTCGTACTGGCACCTCCATTGTTGCCGCTTGTTGATGTGTGATGATTGTTGTTGTTGTTGTTGTTAACATTGTTGCTGTTGTTAGTGGTTTTAGAAGCAGCCATCGAAGCCAGTTCCGTCATATTGACGTAGGTGGGCTGAAGTTGTGGGTGTTCTGTAACAAATGTCCGTTTCGTGTGCGATTAGTGGGAGGTTTTGTTTTATCAGTTGGAGATTGGAGTTTCCTTTTTAAAAGGAGCACTCATAGGGAGGGTTCCATTAGTATAAATTAAACAAAGGATCGCTCCAAACTAGAGCGCAACAGCAAACAACACGCAAAGCTTTGTATCGATTCGTCACCGAAATAATGCGACATTTTTCGTTCATACCTTTGGTAATGTGCGCTGGAATCGGAGACGGACACTGACGCGGCACGTTGGGATTAGCATTCTTCACGGAAGTCGTTGAGAGTGGTCTCTCGAGAGAGGAGCAGCGCTAAAACAATCATAAAACCAGTGATTAATCTTGCTGCTAGCTTAAGAGAGGCTACACTTCGCACACTTACCACTGGTAGCGGCGGTCGGCAGGCAACGTTTGCCGGCGACTTTTGCGTTTCGGCGATCGTTTCCGGGCTCTGGAAGGTGTACACCGTGAGGGCGGGTCGCTGGTGGCCCTTCTCGTAGGCGGACGAAATCGTGTGCGGACGGTCGACGGTTGACGTTGCATCCTGTGTGTGCGGTGGCCACGTTGATACCGCATGTGATTGACTAGCTAAGGTGGAGGCCTGTAGCAAGCGGGGACAGGAGATGGGCCCGAGTACGGTGAAATGGGGAGAGGAAAAAAAGGCGATAGAACATTGCTTATCAATTTCGGTTCAACCATATGGCCCGCTGTAGGGCCGCCCCGTTGCAGGGAATGTGCAAATTTTGCAAACACCAGCGGGGGCCTCTCTATCAGCAAACTGTTTCAGCTATACAGTCACACAAAGCGCACCATACAAACAAAAACGCATACATTTATCATTTTAATTACAGTAAAAAGTAAACAAACAACAAAGAATAAATTGAAAGCAACACTAATACTGCTACTACGATATGGGCCGTTTAGTGCGCGCGCCTTGAACTTGGAAACAATGAATTTAAAAAATAATGCTATAAATTAAACCGAATGAAGCAAATCTAGCCGAAACAGTGAATGATGACATTGCATGGGGTAGAAAATAATGAAGAAAAACAAAGAGGCAAAGATGTTTAACCTGTGAAGTTAAAGCTGGTGAAGAGCAAAAGCCGCTATCGCTCGATTCGCCTGGTTTCAAACGTATCGCCGGAGAGTACTAAAAACAAACGGAAAGGAAAAGAAAACAGGAAAAAACACAAAAAATTAAATAAAAAACAAACAAACAAACTTGTCAAATACTAGAAAACTTAAAGTAGCAAATAAGAAACACTAAACTAATCAATAATGAAAGGAAATTGAGCTAACATTGACATAGGAATAATTTGTGAGAGTATCAAACTAATGGAAATAACTAAATTATATTTTACATCCAGTTCTAGCAAGTAAATTTAACTTCCTCTGCTCCATAGAAAACGAAACCTCACGATGGTGATTCTCGCTGCACTCTACTCTGTATAAATCATGCAAAAAGAAAGCAGCGCGTTTGCCAACGTCGATTCACAGCTCTTTCTAGCCTTTTTAGCTACACAACACGGATGTAAAATCACACACGAGTTAGCAAATTTTAGCATAAACGTTAGCCGTTCTGTTGCGCTAACCTGTGATAACGATCGCTGGAACTGGTGATGGCCCGGCGATCCACTGCTGCTACTGTTGATCGAGCTGATCGAGCAGACGGAGCTCTTGCGCGAGCCGAGCGAGTTCGAGCAGCCGCCCTGCGAGTTGGAGCCACCGGGCGAGTCGGGATAGAGGCTAATGTTTGCCTTCGACTCGAGGATCAGCTCCTCCGATGCTTGCGGCAGCTGGGCGGGATCCTTCGTGACGATCGCTATCAGCTGCATGGCTTCCTATACACAAAAAGGGACAACGACAGAAAGCATCTGATTAGAATCATGCCCACGGTGAAAGGGAGCCACTCTTCCGACGGCCCTGCTCTTACCTGCAAGTGACCGAGCTCCGACATCACCTCGCACTCCTCGTGCACCACTGGCTGCAGCATGTTGACGAAGGTGCAGTACCGCGTCCGCTCCTCGACCATGATCGCCCGCAGCGACTTTCGCTCGACCTCCTCCAGCTCGCAGCGGCGCATCGTCACGTCCTGCATAGAGGATTCGACCAGCACGTGCAGATTGTCGGCGGCACCCTTCTTGGCCTTCTTCTGCAGCCGCAGCGTGTCGCTCGAGCGCTTCTTCAGCTCCGCCCGGCACCGCTTGTATTCTTTGGCATGGTCTTTATCGATCACCGTCACCTGCTTCTTCCAGTCTTCCAGCTTTTCCTGCAGCGGCACCACCAGACAGTCCATGATCGCGGTGGTGAACGTTTTCATGCGGCTCTCGACCGCCTTGTGCCGCAGGCAGACGCGCGTTAGTGCCGTTCCAATTTCTTTGGTGGCTCCTAAGGGGAGGGGAGGAAAAAGAGAGGAGGAAACAATAAATGTTAGAAGGCGTGAGTACATTGTATATGCAAAGGGTTTGGCAAGAATGTTGGGTGGTATCGTCGCGTTCGTGCTAGACGCCTTAACTGAGCGTTCTAAACATAAAAACGAACACGATTGTGTAGTCCTCCACCCCGCCAGTCAAACGATAAACACACAGAACCGTCAACCAGAACCGGTCTCCTCCATTTTTGGGGGCGAGAAGCAAGAGCGTCGTCGTCGTCAAATTACTACGTGATAATTACCACTCGTCGGTGGAATACGTCCAACGTTAATGCCGCCATTCGAACACTCAATCAATTGGGACGGATTTCCTCCCTGTCCAAAATTCTTCTTCTAATGCATTACTACTACTCGAATGGATCTTCCCGTATAGTACAATGTGCAGTTGCAGTTGAAGCCTCTTCGCCATTCGCCACCATCCCCCACGTGCACAAGAGTTTACTTTTGCCTTATCAAAAGTCAGCCACGTCTAATCGGTGCAGCTTTGACTGCACTTCCAATTCCAGTGGCGTCATAAAGCTAACGGAATCGGGAGCTGGTTTTGTTGATTGCTTGGAATTGTTGAGATTTTTTTCCTTCCTATTTCATGCGAGACATCTTTCTGCTCCCTGTGTATGTGATGTGTGAGTGTTCGTTTGGGTGAGAGATGATAAGGAGCGCAGCAAGCAGTTTGTTGACAAATTTCAATGCTCGTCCCTTCCGGTTTTACCTCACAGTGGTGCTGGCTGCCTGCACGAGGCGCGCTAGAGCGTGTTAATTATTATTGGTCAGCGTCATCGGGTGGCCCCCTACTCATTTGCACATGAATTGATCGGGGATTGAAGATTACGGCCCAAACGGTCGACAGAGTCTGTTGACCTACTCTCGGGTGTGTTGCGACTGACTGAACGAGCTTTTGGGAATATCGTTTCCTGCGCGTTGATTAAAATTTGAGTTCGAGACATCGCTTTTTTCGAATTGAATAAAGTTTGCAGGGTTTACCGAACCGTTTTGCAATGTTAGCTGCATTTTTGTGTCGTTAGTGAAAGAGATGTTTACAACTATGGCGTATTTTTATTCGAGCAACAAAAAGTTTTTTCTTGTCTAATGAGATTTTTAACAATTCGGATTTGTTGCTGATTTGCCTTATTTTTTCATTTTTATTATAGACTACATTAAAACATGTTGTCAAATATTGAAAGAGTAACATTTATGATTTACTGAATTATTTAATGAATTATTGGTACCACTCCAATTCGTATTGAATATTGTATTGTACAATCCTTTTCATATAATTAATCCAAAAGAAAAAAAAAACGGATCTTTGTGGTCAAAATCACAACGAACCAAACGACAAGTAATCAGAACTTCAGGTGAACAGATGAATATTTATATTCAAACTGAACGAAACTTGATAGACTTGGATTATCATCTCTTATGGTAAAGTGGATGAAATCGTATGTATGTGATCAATCATATGCAGTTATATTGGGCTCCCACCTATCTAGATCAATCGGCGATTCTTCCAACACCACAACCTAGGGCCTCTGTTGTTCATGTTCTACAAAAATGTCTAGTACACGATACCCCCGGATAATAGTTGCCTACTCTACGCAGATGATGCTGAAATTTATCGTCAAATCCGTGAGCCAGAGGACCATCTTCGACTACAAGCCACCCAGACTGAGTTTGTATCCTGGTGCAGGCGTAATGCTCTAAGCGCCTTTATCTATAAATGCGCCATAATCTCATTCAGCTGGTCAAGAGCTCCAGCGCTGTTTAATTATACGCTTGACGGTCAGAACCTCGAAAGAGTGTACTGAGTCAAGGATCTAGCATTCCTCCTAGATGCTAAACTCTCCTTCGAGGAGCAGATAGACCAAGTAGTCGCTAGTGGCAATCGGCTCTTTGGTTTGGCCATAAACGCGTGAGCTTCGTGATCCAATGTTTTTCAAGACACTGTACTGTAATACGCTAGCATTGTTTGGTGGCGGCTCGCATCTATTCGGACACTTGCGCGGCTAGCGTCCATCCAACGGAAGGCAACGCGCTTCGCCCTCGGAGATTGGCCGCATCGTCTCGACTACAGGACTAGGTGTTTGCTGCTTAGGGAATCCCACTCCTTGCCGAACGTTTAGAGCATGCCAGAGGCTGGCATTTATCACCGGAATCTTAAACGGAACCATTGACTGGCCCGAGCTGTTTTCGTGGATTCACCTCTATGTTGCTGCTAGAATACTCCGTCGCCAGCCAATGCTGGTAGTCGCGGACAACCTTTGGCTCTCGCAACCCCCTTCTTTGTAAGTGCCGTTTACTAAAATCAGCTGACGATCACTACGAGGCTGGAATGACGATAACAGAGCTCACTTCACGTTTAAGTGTTCGAAATGCGTCCAACCATAGCAATATATAAATGTTATAGTCCATCGAATAATAAACACTAAACACTAAACACAAAACGGAAGGCTCGAGTCAAAATATGCAGTAAAACGTCTCGGTAAACCCTGTATTTCAGTCTCTCTCACTTGCTTTCAAACAGAACCAAAAATTGGATTTCATTCACGTTTGAGTGTGTGTATGTGTCCATGCAAGAGGGGTTGGTCTGGTGTCACCTGAAGTAGCACTTTATCGCTCCCACATTATTATGCAGATTAGTTGATTGTGTTTTCAATTTCTCGATGAAAGCTCGTACAAGAAGTTCGCTTGTCCGGCTGACCGAAATTAAATGAAAGTCTTCCACAAAAAGCTCGTTTAATAAAAAAAAAAAACACAACGAAATCCACAAAACTTTTGAAAGTGAGCCCCTTGCTCACATTTGCTGTGCAACTGATCTGATCAATAATTTAGCTACCAGCGTAAAAGCTCATCGTAAAACCCACGTTTATGGCTCTGCACCAGTTTAAATTGTGGCGCAGTTTCGGTTTAAATTTTGTTGCCGGCATCGCTTATGCTTAAATAAAAAAAACCCAGGATTGCGTGTGCCGATTCTCCTCAGCCCAACATGACACACAAGGCGCCGTTAAAGTAATGCTACAACAACAATTACTACTACTCTTGCCACGGTGCTTCAATAATTAACCTTCTTTGCTTCACTGGGCAAACGCGCAAAGCTCGTAAAAATATAAAACTCGAAATAAAGCAGCAGTTTGCAGCAAAAGTTCGTGTTTTGTTACCCGCGGGAAGATGCCATCGTGGGTATTGTTGTGTTAAAAACGGGCGCCCGCGTTCACTATGGGCAACGATCGGTCGGCCGTTGGAATGGACTTTCTACTTGCAACACAGCAATAAGAGTATCACACGAAACATGATTAAGCAAAAACAAATGGCGCAAAAAATGAGCGAATGGGTAAATGAGCGGTCATCACTTTACTGCTAAACTGCAACCGATCATCGACAGTCAGTCAGTCAGTCGGTCATATCGTCAAAGTAAAGGGGGAGGGTAGTAGCGAGGGCAATAAGCAGCCGGTCAATTGATTGATCGGTTTGCTTGTTTTCCCCCGTGTGAGCCAAGTGAGTACACATTATTAACCGGCTGCTTAAAAAAGGCGCCCACACAACCATACACACGACCACTTCTTAGCCCTTCCGCTAAGTGCAGTTTTCAAGCACTTTTGCCCACTTTGCACACCCAATATTGACTGGTGGTTTGCTGCTGCCGACTAACAGAGAGCTTGCTCACTTATTTACTACACCCGCGTGTGTGCCGCCACCACGAACGCGAAACAGACGCAACAAAAAATTGTTTGTGTTTGGGTTTCACTCCTCGGAAAAAAACCGCGATATGTTTTGCGCTCCTATTTTCACGTAAATAAACTGGTACGGGATATTGTATGGAAATGGCCGCCCGTTGGTGGATGATTATTAGGTCTGGGCCAGATAGCAAGAAGAGCTCTCGTGTGCACGCACGCATGGGGCCAGTGTATAAAACGACGAAATGGAGCTACTGCGCTAGAAGGAAGCATGGACCCATGGTGTATTGTATTTTCGCCACACGCTGTAAAAACGGGAGCATTCATCCTTCGGTAAGCACTAATTTAAGGTTCGGGAGTTGTGTTTTGTGTGGGTCTGTCGGTCTTTTGTTTTTCTACGTTGTTGTGCCAGTGTTGGAAGCGATTTTAAATATTTTACACACGCAACGGTTTATCTTCACCGGACCATGTACGATCTAATTGCTCAACATGGAAGCGCTCTTACAGTGGGTGGCGTGGTTGGAGGATAATTCAACCCACAAACGGTTTATGTCACACGAATGGAAAAGGAAATTGAGTCGGAAAACGATAAATAACTGTTTGGTCATGATCATGTAACTGCTGTTTACACAAAACTTTTTTCCAAAGCATTCCTCGATTGCGATCGCGGCGATCTTACACACAGGGTGTTTCGTATGAGCAGTGACAGTTGGCAAACATTTTATCGAGCCGTTGTTGTGACACAATGTAACACCACTGTCATAGCAAAAAAAACTAGGCCTGTTGACAACCTCTGCCAAGAGACTCACAAACCTTATGGCAAATGTGTAGTGGTGCGTCTCGTAAAAGACTGATATTTAAGATCAATTTGTTTTAAACAGTTTCAATATTACAGAGGTTTGCAATTTAATTTAGACAAGCAGCATAATTTTTTACACCGGCGCAATAGATTCTTTACTAGCATCCTATATTTTAGACTGTGAGCAATGAACTTTTGACTAAGAGCAATTGATTTCAGCAGGCCGGTTTGCTGGCGCGGAGTGACCAGATTCTATTTACCAGATTCAGCAATTTTCGATAAAAACAGCTATTTCTTCACTCATAAAATTCATGGAAATTCAAATTTATAGTTGAACGGTCAATACTTGGAACAATCTTTGATCTTTTGGTTAGAAAAATTGAGTTTTAGTGTATTGTCAACCGGTGTCAATTGTGAACCGGTATTCGATAAAAAATCGATAGCACTACATATTTTCACTCTGAACTAGTGATGGGAAAAATGAAGATTTCGTCGGAATCGATTCCGGCTAGCTCCGAAGTTTTCTGGAATCGATTCCGGATAGTAGGTCCGGAATCAGTTTCCGGAATCGATTCCGGAATCGGCTCCGGAATTGGTTTCAAAGTCGGCTCCGGAATTAGTTCCAGAATTGGCTTCGGAATTGGCTCCGGAATTGGTTCCGGAATCGGCTCCGGAATTGGTTCCGGAATCGGCTCCGGAATCGGAATTGACTCCGGAATCGGAATTGGCTCCGGAATTGGACTCGGCTCCGTAATCAGAATCAGCTCCGGAATCAGAATCGATGCCGGAATCGGCTCCGGAATAAAAATCGGTTCCGATATCGTAATTGACTCCGAAATCAGAACTGACTTTGAAACGAAGTCGGGGTCAGCATCTTCATAGGAATAGGCGTTTGGGTCAAATGATGCTACGTGTTGATAGCGGCAAAGAATCAAAATTTACTTGTAAATGATATATTCACATGGAGATTCCCCGACTTATTTCGCTTCCCACATTTCTTATTTCTATTCTAAGAACTGATTCTCATTCCGGAACTAACTACATTTCTGGAGTCAAGCCTGATTCCGTTACCGGACCAAATTGCGATTCCCAGGTTGATTCCGATTCCAGAGAGGATTCCGGTTCCGATTCGGAATCAACTTCGGAATCTCCTCCGGATTCAACTCCGGAGCCGGCTCCGGAACCAACTTCAGAATCGGAATCGATTTCAGCGTCGGAATCGGTTCCGGAATTGACTCCGAACACGGAATCGGAATCGGGTAGGTCCGATTCCGAGCCCCCACCACTACTCTGAACAAAATTGCTCAATCAAACTAATGGTTACGTTATGCCTATGGGTCCACTACTGCATATTTCAATTCACCCGATAAGTGCATTTCATTTGCATTGTGCATTCATGAAATCAAAATTATGGATGAAATAAAATATTATCCACAAATTATTATTCAAGTCGATCTGTCACACCGGGTGTTATAAACGCGCCGCTCTTAGGCTCTCATGCAGGGACCTGCTGAAATCGATTGCTCCTAGTCAATAATCAATGCACGTAATCAAAAATAGAGGATGCTAGTCAAGAATCTATTGCGACTATTCAAAAAAAAGTATGCTGTTAGTCTAAAAGTCAATTGAAAACCCCTGTAAATAACAGCTTAAAGACAAGAACAGAAGGAGATATTGCAAACAAAAGTGATTGACGAATCGCAGCATCAATTCGGCGACATTTTACACGTATTTTCCACCAGTGACGGCACAGGGGGGGATTAATAAAACCACGTGCAGCATCACTTCCCTGTCTCTCTGGGTACACACCAGCTTTACTTTGTTTAGAGCGATCCACCCCCCCACCAGTTAATGTATTTTTGGAATCGATAAGTGATGGTTTTACAGTGAAGTTGACCATGCCCTCTCTGTGACGGTTCAACACACACACACACACACACTCACACTCAGTTTACGGAAAACACTTGTTTTTTGCTGCTCGCTCGACCCAGAAGTAGAGAAAAAAAATCCCCTAGAAAACTTGTGACACCCCCCGGGTCTGCTGCGCCCCTGCCAGGCTGCGACAGGCAACATATGTTTTCCGCCGATGCTCGGGACTCGGTTGGTGTTTAAAAATAGCCCCGGTCGGTTCCCGCAAACCAATGTTTTCGGACTGGCCACTGGCTTTTTGGCCAACCGCAGGCGGACACAGACAAACGGCCACCACACACCGGCAGCAGTAGTAGAGTGGCAGTAATACCCCCAGAGCAGTAGTAGCAACATAACCATACACAGCCCATGTCAGCTGGGTGGGAACAGCGTGAAAGCTGAACACACACATGGTCGGTCGGTAGCAAAAACAACAAAAATGGCTTAGCATGAACACACAAAAAAACCGATCCGAAAACGACTACCAGAGAATGATCGGAACAAATAAACAACAAGCCGTGGACTGTGTGTATTAGTGCCCTGTTTAGAGCATTAGAATTGCTCTAGATTTATGCTGCTTCCCGTTTTTTTGTGTGCTCCCCCTGGTCGGTTGTTATACTGGCTTTTCCTCCCCCGGTCACAGTTTGAAAGTCGTAAAAGTTGTACACTCCCGGGACCGGACCGATTCTTCGCCCCGCCGCTTACGTTTTGGGGCGGTAGAATTTATGTGTGCCAAAAGCGGAGCAAACACAACACATGTCCCCTCTTTCTCTCTCCTTCTATATATTGATCCGCAATGCAGCACCAACAGTTGCAGGTCACATTTTCGATACGCATTTTGAAACATGTGAGAAAATTCATTTCCTTTCAGGGTTGGGGGGGGAGGATTCGACACACGTTTTGCAAATTTCATAATCCATAACATTAGGTTCCAATTAGTGGGGCAATAAATAGCAATAAGCAATACACATTCGGTCCCCCACATAAGCGACAGCAGTGTTCGTGTGTGTGTGAATGAGCAAACATAAACGATTTATGTGCATTTTACTTGGACATAAAATTTGACTGACATCTGCATCGTTTAGGAAAATCTAATTAAAAACCGTTCTGTTCTGTTGAAAACGTGCCCCACATAACGGGGGTTCTAGCTTTGGGCAGGATTTTTTGAGTGCTAAAGTGCACCCTCCACAGCAAACATTATGCCATTCTAATGCTATGCTTCCTGCATGACCTAATTGCTGATGGTGGTGGCCAAAGTGGTATGATGACCACCAATTAAGCGTTTTATATTTATGCCACAATAATCCGGACACAACAATAATAAGCGGACCCCCCCGCGTCCTCTCTTCCTCCTCTTGTGGGCTGGCTTTCGTCTTCCGTCCATTATCACTAACCGGGCGAGACCAAACACATTATTGTGTGCGATAAATATTTTACCACGGCCGGCGAGACACCAGCAAACTACTCGAAAATGTAGTGGCACTGTCCGTTTTTCTATTTTTCATCCCGGAGGACAAACACGACTGCACGAAGCGTCCGTTCGTCCGTCCGTCCGTGAACCTAGCACGTGGTGTTTGGGGAGAGCACGGTCGCACGCTGGTCACACAAAGCTTACCTCTAGAGTTGGTCGCGGCATCAGCGATTTTTTGGAATGCATCCAAGTAGGCCGCCAACGCTTGGATTGCAGCCCTGAAATTGAAATGAAACAGAAATACAGGGTGAGTGAGTGAGAAACAAACAGAAAAAAGGAACAAAATGCACTCAACAGAACACACGGAGCATGCACAAAAACGCAGAGGGCAGAGCACCACCAGCAGACAGTTTTTTTTCAGGAGTTGAATTATGCTAAATTTATGACCGCCTTGAAAACACACCGTCACTTTTAGGTGGAGCAACCAAAAAAAACCATGGTGAAAAAAGCAGAAAAACTGAGCCCCCCCCCCCCCCCCACACACACACACACACACCCGATGGCAACGATAGTAAAGTAGGCCATTCGTTTGGCAAAATTGGCTACGGTGAATGAAAAACGGGGAAAAATGGCAAGTCGTACCCTCCCTCCTCCTACAACAACCAACCAACTGCTGGCTCGTCGGACGGGTTTCCATAGTGCCTCCTCTCCCAATAGGGTGGGAAAATTTGACCGAGAAGAGAAAAGCTTGCTAAATTTTATTTCACGCCCGAAGCAGATGCAATTGAAAAGGTGAGGTGAGGTGACCATCCAATCGGCATGCACACGTTCTCTTCACTTTTTTTTTCTTCACAAAATTGTCGTTAACAATACGTTTTTATTTGCGTCATAATTGGTAGTCGGATGGGAAGGGGTGGAAGCGGTGGTTTGGCCATAGTAGTTCTTTAGATTTATTTTCCTGCGAACGCCATGGGAATTTGGCAAAGTTTCAATTGATTCTTAGAAATCGTTTGCGATCGAGAAAAACGATAAAAGCAGCAAAAAATGATACTAAATAAATTTAAATTTGAAATAAATGAAGCAACGACACTGATTATGTGTCTGATTAGCACAAGAAAAGAGATTAATTATAAAATGAATTGAAACTCAACAAGAAAAGGGACAAACAAATTACATAAAAGAACAAAGACACATTCTCTTCGTCCACGTCCATCCTCTGTCAATTGAAACACGTCATACTCTTTATACTGTCAATGATCCTCTTCTATTCTGTTCCAGGTTGTTTAACCACTTTTACTATCTCTTTGATTCGACTCTTCTCTTTACTCTTTCCGTAACCGTATTTTTTCTTCTGATTATCTTTAATTTTTCTTCTTAGTTTTCATTTATTCTATTTTTTCATTAAGTTTATGATAGTCTCTACGCTCTACCTGTGTTTTTTTTCTTTTATGTTTTGCAAGGTAAAGACTAGTTTAGTTAGGCTTAGTTTTTCATGAATGATTTTGTTTATTTGTTAATGTTTATTTGGTTTTAAGTCTGTTATTTAGTTTAGTTATTTAGCCTTGATGGCGGATATTGAATTAAATAAATGAAATGATATGAAATTAATAAATTATAACCAACGCTTCCATAACACAATATTGAAGAACAAATATCATTACTATGAACCGTTACAAGCCGAAACAATACTGCCCCACACAATGCACAGTGTACGGCGAGGGCCAACCAATCAATCAATCATATCAATTATGTCACAAACAATAACAAGACAAGAACAAAATAGCTCTGTCAGCGATTTCGTTTTATCCTCCATAAAGCAAACATTTTAATTACATTAAGCGATAGGCGAAAAACAAAGCCAAATCAACTCATCAAAATTAATGACCCAGTGGCCTGCGAGAAGTGCCTTAACCGGGCGGTGTGGGTCGGTGGGAGGGTCGTTGGAACAACTCTCTCGACAATTAACTCCCAAAACAAAACAAAACAAAAATACAAAATATTACACACTCCCTCTCTCTCTGGCAGTGCCCCATCCATTATCTTAGTCAGTTGGCAGAGCGGCATACCAACAGCAAGGAAACAACAAAGTCTGTGTGTGTGTGTGGTGCTTCTTATGATTTTCCAGCAAGGCGCTACTCATTAAAAGGCGTGCTTGCTGCTGCTGTTACACAATCCGTTACATAAATACGCTCCCCAGAGGGGGGGGGGGGGGGGTTTAGGGGAGATTGAGCGCCATAGCGCGCGAAAATTTGGTAAGAATGTTGTTGTGCCTAGCTTTTGAGTTTCTTTTGTAAAAAAAGAAGAAGAAAAAAACACGTCACTCGAACGGTTTTTGGTCCACAGCTATCGATCAAACGGACGATCGTCGTCCGTGGGCATACGCTGTGTTCAAATTAGTTGTGTGCATGATTTATTACCCCACTCTTCATGTACCACTGTTCAAAGGCAGCGAAACAATTTCAAATCGACAAAATAAATGCTCAAGTACTACGGTAAAGTTGATTTCCTTCCCCTTTTTTTACTACAAAAACGAATACAAACAGGAATTCGCGTACGTACCTTAGACATGCATGCAGCTTTGTTGCTTTGGCAATGAAGTCCTCCCACAGGGGGCTCGAGTTCTGAAAAAGGAAAAGAATGCAAACAATACGATGAATAAAAGTGGAAGATTTTCATTAGAAAATAGGGACGGAGCTCAGCGCTTTTCTTACTTATCTAACGTTTCTCTAATGTAACGCGTTACTTCCCGTTCTAAATGTGGTACATCAGTTGGTGAGGTTTATTGTTAGCACATTTTTTAACCTCTTTTACTGCCCAGCCCTCTTTTTAAGGAATTCATGTGTGCCTTTCCCTTACACGTTTAATGGTAAATTTTGAATACTTTAACTGCAGCCTCACATTGCCAGAGCATGTGTGCGCTCAAAAGATTGCTCTTTTTTCTGCGCTCGTCAAATGTTCTTTTGAATTCAAACCTCCCTCCCTGCGGAAGAAAAGAAGAAACAGACACAGACACAGCAACAACTACTTATGATGATGAATTCATAAGCGGCATAAGGTTGCATTGGCGCATCATATAAATGCACAAAGAAGTGCATTTTTATTACGAAGTGCCAAGCAAAAGGTACCGAGGGAGCAATACACATAGAGTAAGAGAGAGATAGAAAGCGACAGAGATATTGCGCAAAGGTTGAACAACTGCGTCTGGGTGCCTATGTATCTGACTGCCCATGCCGCGTCTGCCGCTATTGATGGTTTCTCGCCGGCAGTACACTACATCCACAGAGCACCAACCCACACCCTGCGCCTGGTAATAATGTTATTCATCACCCGCGCAGCAGTCTCCCCAAAAGAAGGGTTCCCCTTTGTGCAGCACAATCAATGAGTGCGCTTTGAATGAAAAGACTTATTTCACTGGTGCTCGCCTGGGCCTGGGCACAAATAGGGGACTGGCTCCTGCATCAGCGGGAGAAGAGACAGCCCAGGTTCGTAACTCGTTGTTGAAATGTCAGATCACACAGCCAGCCGGCAACCCACAAAGTGAGTGAGAGATATCTCATCAAGTGTCAAGCATCAAATCTCGCACCGCCGCCACACATTTTCGATTCGCTATCGAATGCAACCACCACAAACCTGGGGCGGGGGATGAAGTAGACAGCATAAATAGAGCGCATTATGCGCGATGGAGTGGAGTGGGCAGTGGCTGCCAATCGACAAAAAGGGGTGAAGGATTACCATTAAACCCAGGCCGAAAGAGAAGGTGGTAATCCCGAATGAAAAGCGCTCACAATTAGATGTATTAGCACGAAAAGTGAAAAAAATGCGTTTTGTAAGAGTGTTGCTTTTGAATAAGGAAGGGAAGACGTTTTATTCCGAACGGAAATTACATTAAAAGTCTATAATTTGACTGTTTAATACTAATTCACAGTGCGCACTTTCTTTTTGGCAAACCAACGACCAAACTCAACAAAAAATATCAGTATTGCACCGAAAATTGGAGCAAGAAAAACGCTCACTTCCTTGAAAATGATTTGATTACGCAGCAATATAATGATGTTACAAAAAGATGCGTTATGAAATCTGACGTAAAACCGGGGGGGTGGAGAAGAGTGATGGATGAGATAGAGACGTTTAATGAACAAGACAACAACAGCAAAAAAGTGAAGAGCAGAAAAGGGAAATATTTCTTAAAGGAATTTAAAGGTGAAACACGTCGTGGAAAGATTCGGGGAAAAATGCTCCACGGAGGGAGTAAAGAAGATACAAAATGAATAAAACAAAAAAAAGGGGGGAAATAATGCTCGATTTCATAACGTCCATGAAGAGGTATTAAATTGAATTAAAAGAAGTGGAAAAAATAGAATGAAATAATTGCCCTCTTCCTGCGAAAAGCGGCTCAACAGACGAATCGGTGAGGAAGGGCAAGTAGTAGTAACTGGTACACATTGTGGCGTTCGGCGATTTGTTGTCGAACTTAGTAAGGGCTTTTCTTCCCTCCCGCCCCAACGGCCAACGCGAAGACGCGAAACACCTTCACGCTTGACGTGAAAAAGCTAAACAATAGCCGTGGGGAACGACGACGAGCTGAGAGATGCTCGAACGAAAACATTGCTTAAATAGCTTTAAAGTCATCCTCCGCATCCCACCAAACGAACAACGTCCACCATCATCTGCAGGCAGCTCGACAAATAGAGCAGCGGGCAGCAACGGGCATGTGAGTTCAGGCTGAAAACTACAAAACAGAAAACGCGTCCAGCGATAGTGTAAACAAACTGGGCTGTTGTTAGGGCTGGCAGGAGATTTGACCTAAGCCACCCCCCGTGCTTGCATAACCCACCCCCACCACCGGCAGACCCGGTAAGACCCGACGATCAAAAGTTAAATAGAGGCATGGCAGAGAGATTCGGCTAGAGTTCGGGAAAGTGAAGTGAGAAATTGTCCAATTTCGAACAGGCTATAATGGGATGGAGGAGAAGCGGAAATGCAGACTGGCGAGACCTTTCGCTAGGCGACGACTCTGCTCGGGAGGAAATGCATTCATAAGTAGACATTTGTGTGTGTGTGTTTTGGCTGGTGCGATATGCGCGCTTGCAACGATTTTCATAATAATTAGATTTTGAGAAAATCAAGCGAGCAAGCAAAAGGGAAGAACCTCCCCTTTTGGTAATGATACAGTAAGAAGACGTTTATTTTGAGATATTTTTGAAGAAATGATTGTTGGGAGAAAGGTTCAACGACCTGAAAAAGCAAGATTGAGTAGAAATGTTACATTTGAAAGGATGAAAACTATTATCAAAATGCACGTTAATTAAAGGGCGCATATTGAAAATCAAACGCTTTCGTCTGCAATTTTCGATTGCTCAAATTACACCATTAATGTGAAAATAGCTTGAAAATGTCAAACTCAAAGCGATTTGTGTATTTATTGCTACAAACGATCGTTGAAAAGTCATTCAAATTTTCATAAATTATTAGTAATAATGACGAAATTGACAGCTCTTAACCAAATTTTTGAAAGTACAAGGAAGCCTTCGACAAATGAAAAAAAAAATAATGTTTTCCCCGAACCATACACACGAAAGTGCGATATGGTGTAGTAGTTTTTCACACTCGCCGGTACCGGGCCAGTACCGATGATTTATTTTGCATTTTTTTTGGTCGTTTGCATTTTCATTATACAATCTTTATCGTCCCGAACGTTTGAACAATTTGGCCCCGTACATAGCCCCTTGCAGGCAGGGCAAGAAATGCACAAGAAGAAACATATTTCTTTCCTCAAACGCGTGATCATTGGCCGGAAACGGAGCGTGATGTTTCTTTCCGATCGAGCGCTGGCAGCACACCACTCTGCATTTGGTCTTTCTTCGCTCATCTATCGCCCATCCCAGCCCTCCTCTATTCATAAGTTACACATTTTTATCATTTATTTTCTTTTCCTCATTTCATGGTTTCCGACATTTTCCCCATCTCTCTCTCTCTCTCTCTCTCTCTCCCTCCCCCACCGCTTAGCTTACACTTTATGAACGGTCTGATAAACAAACAGAACCTGCACATAGTGCAGCAGCATAATAGTAAAGCAGGCAGGAGTGGAGACGAAAGAAGCCACGGCGAGCGCAGGAAAGGACGGAAAAGCTGCTCAAATATAGGGCCGGACCACGGAGCGAGCACATGGGGGCTGGGGAGAGGGAGTTGCACACAGTTTGGGCTAGCCGGAGCCGGGAATGTCATTGACACCTTTCTAGCCAGCTGAAAACGGGAGTAAATAAAGGTGGTTTCCAGCGGGTGGGTCCACCACCGGTGCATATGAGGGGTTTGTTGCGTGCGCTATGCCATCCGAGGCGGCAAACGGGCGACAGGATGTGCACAAGCCAGCCTTCGGGCAATGTGCGTGTGTGATGTCCGCGTGTAAGCGGTATGCATAATTTACACGCAATGAATAAGCAGAAGAGTTGTTAAGAAAAAACCACCAAGAGGTGTTTGAAGAAGTAAAGGAAAATGCTACACAAAATGATACTTTTTTACGTTGAAATCATAAGAGCATCGTAAAGAAAATGGGAGAATATAAGCGAAGTATTGCAGAGATAAAAAAAAAAACAGTTAAAAAATTAAGATGATAAATTAAACTAACCAAAAACACAATTACTCCAACACAAACACACACAAAACAAAAGAGAAAAAATGACAAAAAAACTAGCTTCAACCGACCTAAAAATCCAAATTAACATAAAAGTACTATAAATAGTTTGCATACGTACAAAAGAAGTTAAGCGTCATAAAAATACGTTTCCACTAGAAAGTTTCAATACACACACAAAAAACAGCACAATCAAAAACAAGTTCCCAAGAGTCACAATGATAAGAAGTCGAGCGAACGATGAGCGTGAGTCAGTTTTGCGTGCAATAAAAATTTGCTTTGTATTGTTGTTTGTGTGGTGGCGTGTATAATAAAACGTGACCAACCACTAGCCGGATGTTGCGAACAGGTGTAGTAGGGTAGCAGATAGGCTTAGACAAAGTTTCGAGCGACAAGTGAAACTGAATTAAACATTTGACATTTCTGTGTGCTGTACAATGTGCTGAAAGCCAGCAACAAACCTGTCCAATAAAATGGTGAAACAGAAGAAAACAGAAGAGAAGACTTGACAAGTTTTAATTAGCTTCGGGAAGGGTGTTGTTAAATATTAAATATTCATATGCATTCAAATATAGAAACACAGCCGATTGAAAGTTATATGAAATTTTAACTATATTTTAGAGAAAACTACAGTTGTTTTAAAAAATGGTTGATGATCCCGACTGAAATGAAAATTATATCCAATTTTATGGATATTTCACAAACTCTATTGAGCTAGTGGTGGAAAAAAAAAATTTTTTTCGTCGGAATCAATTCCAGCTGGCTCCGATTTTTTTCTGGAATCGGTTCCGAAATCGGCTCCAGAATCAGAATCGGCTTCAATTTCAGCATCTCCATAAGCAAAGGCGTTTGGGTCCAATGATGCTATTTATTGATCGCCGCAAAGAATCAAAATTTATTAGTAAACGATTCATTCTCATGAAGATTCGCGGATTGATTTCGCTTCTGAAACTTATGTCAATTTCTGTAGTTGATTCTGATTCGGTTGTCGAAGCAAATAGCAATTCACAGATCGATTGCAATTCTGGAGCCGATGCTGATTCCGGAATTGGCTCCGGAGTCAACCACAGAAACGACTCCAGAAATGGCTGCAGGACCGACTCCAGAATCTAGAACCAACTAAAACCACTACTTTGAATAGTATTCATTCTATGAGTGCACCGTTTTTTCAAAGAGCATGAACTAAAAACATCATTTCATCACATTTCTGACGATCTCATCGATTCAATCGAGTTGGAGAAACGGTTGTTTAAAAATGTTGTAAACATGTTGCATCGAGAAAATAACGTTCTTCATCTCAACAAAGGAACGTGTGACGTAATGTTGTGATGTAAAAGTAGAACAGTTCGGCATCGGTACGCCCAGCCAAACAAACGTACGATACTACGATGCCTTACACACCCAATCCCACCTGATCTTGATAGCGAAATTAACATGTACCCTCCTACCCTATAAATACAAAAGAACATCGCCTTAATCTCCACAGCTCTAAAGCTCGTGCTCGTTTTTAAATCCACAACTGTAAGCCAGCGCACAACAACAAACAATCTTTACCGAACGAATTCTCACGCACTTCTACAACGAAGTAGGGCGCGACGCTGGAGGAATGCACTTGTTTGGCAAATTCTACCCCACCAAGGCGCCTTTTATCGAGGCTCCGGACAATTAAGGCGATAATCATTATGAAAAAGTGATGTGTACACATAAGCCTCCTCGCACTGACCAACAGCACCAACAGCACCAACACCTCCACCGCCACGAATATATCCGGCAGACTTGAGACGTTTAAGAGGCTACCGATTCGGGCAAATCGAGTGCCTTGTGTTTGTCTGCCATTGCGCAAATGTTTGCACTACACGATGAGATAAACATTAGAAGAAGAAGATGAAGAAGAAAAAGAAGAAGCAGAAGAAACGATACAAGCGCGCAAAGTGTAGTTTGTAACCGTACAGCTCTGTATCGAGAACCTCACAGACACACACACATACACAAGACGACGATGTGTCTAAGATAAATTGCGTCAATATTTGCGTCGGAAGTTTAGCAACTGGCTGTGGACGTTGCCTGTTTCATTTGGTTCTTGCATTCGATTGCTTCACTTTGCACAACGCTCTCCACACCTCTTTTCGCTTCAGTTGCTCCAGTTTTTTTTTGCGTCGCCGTTGTTAGCGACAAAGAACCAAAAGCAGACACACCAAACCAAAACATCACCTTGGCGTCTCATTAAACGGACACCTTCCGTATACTGCCCGGGTGTCTATCACCTTTTCGCACCCGGCTGACGGCTAGTTAGAGCCTTATCGGGCGGCTGGGTCCGCTGGCTATCGGTTTCACCGGTCACCTTTCACCTATTCCGCACCTTTCAAGACATTGCCATACACGAAATATGGCCCAAGACAAGACCAACGAAAAAAAAGACCCTGGAGGGCAAAAGAGTCAACTGTGCGCTGTAGAGGGTACGGCACGCAGTTCAGATTCTTGGAGTTGCATAGCCACGGAGAGGGCATTGAACACACCTCGCGTTGGCTGGCAGCTGTTTCCAGCCGATAAGTACACTACGCAAGGGCTTCGCGAGAAGGTCAGATATGGCAGGAACAAGTTTCCTTTTTTCCCCTCTCGCTGGCATAGTAATTCCACCTTCCACCTCACACAGACACACACACAGATACACACTCGTACATCCGACGGAAACAAGGTTAACGCTGAAGCGAATTTTCTCCCTTTCCGACCACGAACCCATCTCCCTTGTTTTAGCCACCGGGGCAATCACCACCACCTAACCTCAATATGTGGGAACTGGGCCATGCCTTTCGCTAGCGCATATTTCTCGGCCCGAGAGTTCGAGAGCGTATCTTTTGCGCGTGAAAGCAAAGCGAACACACCGATGCTCGATGCCTTCTGTTTCTGGACCCTTAGTTTTTCCTCTTCCTCTCCCGAAGGTGCATTTGGTGGATGATGATGGTGCTGGTGAGAGGTGGTAATTTTTCACCAACCCATTTGGCCAAGGGTTTGAAGAAATTGGGAAAAGCGAGGTGAGAGGCGTGTACCATCATCTTCAGGGAACTAATTGATTGTTTGCACGCACGCCGGGGAGGAAGAAGTAGCGGCAATCGGAAAAACGTGATTTCCAGACATCGAAAGCAAACGCGGCAAAGCAGATGGACACCAAATGATTTGGTGGTTCGTTGTGGTAGGGCGATGATTATTGATTAAGAAATTGTGTGTATTGATTCGATCAGAATGATGTGCGGAAATGCAGTTACGCTGTGAGATTCGATATATTCAATGAACCAGCAAACTCGAAAGTGAAAGAAAAGCTTTTTACTTTGATGTCATAAGCATTGAATTGACTTTTTTAACATTCAACCTGAGTTAAAGTTGCAATCATGGTACCTGATTTTTATTTGCATATTTTAAGTTTGATGATCGTACAATTAAACTCGGCAACTTTAGCAATCTAATTGCAACTTTAGCAATTGCAGATTAGATTTTGGACAGTCCATCCACTGAAGTACATTTTTACATTACATTACATCAATTTGCAAAATCTATCGAAACTCAATATAGCATTTAAACGTCTTTTTCGATTTCAAGATATTTCAATATATTTCACCCATTTCAAGATATTGGATCATTAAGGACTGAAGAATCTTACACTAGACTCCAAGACTTCTTCTTCTATTTGGCGTAAACGTCCTACGCGGACATGCCGGCCTATAATACAGGCTTTCAAGACTTTATTCAATACCACGTAGCCGGATAGTCAGTCCTTACTACGGGGGGACGATCCATTCTGGGCTTGAACCCATTACGGGCGTGTAATTGAGTCGTTCGAGTTAACGACTGTACGACGGGACCGCCCTCGATTCCAAGACATCGAAACCAAAATGAGATGTTGGTCTGAGATTTATGTTCATTAGTCTGTTTGGAACACCAACTAGACCACCGTTTGATTCATTTTCTTTTCCAGTCTTCAAAAAAAAACCTGCAAGGAAATTGAGATCTTTCTTTCGCTGATGTGATTTGCAGTTGAACTAATTAAGCGCTTACGCACGCGCGCTGCTATTTGCACATCCAGCGGGAGATCTTGGCGCCCGTGCTGGAGCTCGCTCGAAGATCAATTTGGCACTGCGTGAGAGACAAATATTGGGATTTCCTGGGGCATCTCCCCTGAAGAGCTGTTTCTAATGAGCGGTGGTTCGAAGGAATCGATAACATTTGCTCCCCTCTCACTCCCATCTCATCAAACCCGTATTTGTTCGTCTGGAAGCAGCTGCCACCAAGGAGAAACGGTGAACATAATCTTCCCCAGCGGTAGGCAAACCGTTGGGGGGAGCGAGGGCGCGCTCGAGAATCTGATTGTGCCGAATTGTGCAACAAAATTAGGTTATGTTGGTGCCCGTGCCTGCCCCCCACTGAGCTGCTCCCTTTCGCCATCTGCCAGATTTGTAGAGCACGCTCGATCGCATCTCCAACTCTCGTGTGGCCGTGTGATTAGAAGCCATCCCGCACACTCGGTGCGTCCCCACACCCACACGGACACCACCAGATTGATTGCGGCGTCAGATGATTCGTGACTGGCATTGTATGTGGATCTATGTTTAGTTTTGCCCGGCAGCTACACGCACAGTAGTAGTGGGCGCTATCGCGGCACCTCCTCGCACACTTCGCACAACCGTGAGTCATGCGCGTTGTTAAAATAGCCTTCCTTCGTTCGTAGGCAAAACGGAAAGGAAGGGGCCAACTGGGGGGTGCTGGTGGCCGACTTCAACAGCGATGATGAAGCAACTGTGGGGCGGTGGCGGATCGATGAGCCGATGCCGCCCGGTAGGTAATGAGCGTGTCTTAAGCTTCCTCATCCCACGTGCAAAACCTATCCGTTACAAATAATTCACCATCAAAGAGGCTGCGCTGTAGGGCTGGGGTAGAAGCGATACATGCACACACACACACAAACACACACGTAAAAAGGTACACATCCTCTGGCAGAATGTGTTAATTAACTGTTGAGTGGATCGCAAGAGCGCGAGCGAGATAGAGAGTGCGAGGTTTATGCCATGGTTCAATGAGTTTGGATTGCTAGGATTGTGTATGTTATCGCGTTTAATGGGCTGGCGTGCATCTTCACTCGGTACAGCAGCACGATTTATATCGCTGTTGGTGGTGCGTGTGCTGGTGGGGATGTATTTTTGGGGGTTTCTTTTACTTGTTTTCTTCACACATCTCATGCACCGATTGAAGATCAAAGAAATTCGTTGTAAACCAAAACAACAAACCGTGAGTCAACCAGTAAGTCCGTCAGCTAATTTCGTTGGTGTCTAGAGCGTACGAATCTTAAACAAGGGTTTATTAAAGCATCTGTAATCAATTTTCTGGTATTTATAAACACATTAATTACAAGACTGCCGTAACATGATGCAGAATCAAAAAGAAGATTAATCAAATTACAAGTGAAGTCTTTGTGAAGGCATATTGGAAAGTTGGTATCCGGTACGAAGGACCAAATGTAGAACGACATTTTTTTATTGTTTGTTCATTTATATTCAATTGTCCGCTCATAATAGGCTAAACAAGTTGTTCTTAAATCCTAAATCTATATTATCTTAACCGATTCTAACCTGATGCACAGACCACCTATTAATACGGTTACGGGAAAATGACAATTACACAACAAGGATAACGAACACAATGACAAATAAGCAAATAATGAGAATTGATCATATTGAACAGAATATTAGCAACGAACATTGTCTTCTCGTGAAAGAAGCGCACATTCATATTTTCTAATTGCAACCGTTGACAGCGTGTATCATAGTCTGGAATTGGTGTATTTGATGCCCTAAATGTCTTGTGAGTGCAATACGATTTAATCGTTTTCGTACTTTTTCAATTCTTTCCAAGTATGTGTTATCAGCCGAGGCTCATATTATGCAAGCGTACTTTAAAATCGGTCTAACTTAGCAGCAGTATTAAGCTCTTAAACACCCCGGTCTTCAAAATCACGGGATAAACGAAACACTATACCGAGAGTTTGTCTAGGCTTTCTAATAGTAGTATTGATATGATCTTTAAATGTTATTGATTCATCCATCCATACCCCAAGATCTTTCACTTATGGTCAATTCTCTCTATCTCTCCGACGTTATTATAGCGTGTAGGACGTCTCCTAGTAGAGCCAGCGTGAAAGATTGTGCAAGACTTTTTAACTTGTATTTACATTGTTTGCATGCTTATTTGCATTTATTGATTGAAGAAAATTAGTAAGACTTGGCTCCTGCTACTCTGTGGATCATTATTTAACACCGTTTTAAATTAACAACATTGCATAACTTATACACTGGTTATGTAAACACATATTCTAACTCATACTTTTTCCATGTGTGTGTTTTTTTACTCTTACTTCCAACGATACGTAATATCCACTGCCGACGACAGTATCATAATCTGCGCTAATAAATTAAATGCAAACCCTCGGGGCAAAACAGCGACCACAAGGGGCAGGCACGCACGAGGCATTCTGCGTCGATCTTGATACTAGAACCGTGACTTTTTTGTTATTTTGCCAACAGAAAGCCACCCCCAGGAGCACGCAACCTCCGTTCGGTGTGTTGGTTCTTCATACAATTATCTGCTCCATCACCACCACTACCTACCCCTAAACGAGCTTGTCACGGGCGCCCTTCACATCGCAATCACAATGGTTCTCCACAGCGGTGTGTCTGTGTGTTATCAAACCACAAAGAGAAGCGGGTGAAACACTTACGCAAACAATCCCAACCACCAACCAGGATCTGAAAAGGACCTCATCCTTCGCCCTACCTTTGGTCGCTAACATTTCCTCATGAAACACACACAGACACCGATACCGATGGGGAGTGTCGTCGTCCTGTATGCTTTCCTCGGGGCTACTACCATCCCAGCCGGTGCATTCGCAAACGTTGGGGGCTTTATCTACATAATTATTAGACCATTTCCATGCCGCGTCGTATCACACAAGCGCGCTCAAGCGTTTCACTGACGACGAGACACACACACACATGCCCAGATTTGTCGCGAGGAAGTGAACCGAAATCAGTGTGGCCAAACGCTACACCGGCGAAATGTCGCGCGCATACACCAGACAACTCATCCTCGCTCTCTCTCTACTTTTCTCTCACAGGGTGTGTGTGTTTCGTTCTATCGAAACCAGCCAATGTGCTTTCCCGTGTAATCCACCACAGCGCAACAAAAAACACACACTCCACATAGGGTCCTAATTAGAAACTGTGGTGATAATACTACCGAGGGAATGCCCGGCAACGATGGGCGTTTGTTCTACCGGTGGGGAAACGTTTCGACAGCACGGGTTCATCCAATAAGCCCCCCTACAGCACTAGCAACCCCCACCCGTGAGCTTGATTTCTCCTAACATCGCGTGCACCAAGAGCGGCAGCTGCAGGTGCAATAAGTCGGCAAGGGGGTGTGGCTCGAGCTAGCTGTCGGCAGCATTGGTGGCAAATTGGTGACGTGTGGCAAAAGCGTGCACAGAGTAAACCCAGGGCGTCGTGTGTACGTTTTATGCAAAAAACACAATGAAAACACGGGAACAAGAACAAGTGTAAATTGTCTGCTCGCCTGATTGCTTATTTTGCTTTGCTTTTGTACAAGTGAGGGAAAGGGAGAGTTAGAATGGAAAGTGGAGACGCATCAAACAAGAGGAGGGACGGTACATTCCAGAATAATGCAATCGTGTCATGTAAAACTTTCACTCGTGTGTGTGTATGTTGCGGTTTTTTATTCTGTTCTGTGCTTGATTCAAGCTTAACTCCATCGAGGTTATGTTCACTAGATGTGTAGCTCAAACATGCAAATTTATTTTTATCATTTTTATCATCATGAAAAGTTGTAATAATAAGAGCAATTCGTAAATATTATAAATCATATAAAACTCTCGATTGAAGTTCAACAGAAATGACAAACACAGTAATAAAAAAGCACATAAAAAATAAATGAAAAACAAAACCTGATAAAACTAAAAAAATAATGGTGGACAAATTACAATTTGAACAAAATAAAAAAAAATATATGAGAAAAATTTAAACATAACGAACTATGAATGAAGAATAAAAGATAAATACAAAACAATACAGTAAAAGTAAAAGTAATAAAGTGTAAGGAAATTTAAAAATGAAATGAAGTAAAAAATTAACTACAGTACACGAAACAAAAACGATAGTAAACGAAAACGAAAGTAAGATGATACTATCCAATTGAAAAACTAAAATCAATAAGAAATCAGATATTTTTTCATTTATTCATCTAAATATGATTACACCGGATGTCAGAAACACTTGATGTAAAACAACACCTCCCACTGTCACTAGCAATGCCGACAGCAACAATTATTTAATAGTGTGTCAACTGTGTAACTGTGTGTCATATTATTGCTATGCTTTCGTATGTTGCTGCGAAACGGAAGGGACACGCACGTTTTACGCCCAACGAACAACATGATTGTATGGCAAACGACGACCACGACGACAACGCCAACGCACCACCCCTGAACAAAAAGGGTCTTTCCTCCTTTCTCCAAGCCAGGCAGTAGTGTCGTGCCGCCTGGCTGAAAGGGATTTATTTCAAGCCGGCGGTCGTGGAGTGGGCCAAGCGCCTACCAACCTACCTTTTCTTTCCATTAAGTCCGAATATTCAAATCCGCTCAATTGAACGCTTTCTGCGCCGTACGGGAAGATTGCTTGCCGCTCGGTACGACGACACATTCAACCAGCAACCGGGGCCCAGACAAAAGGTCAGATTTTAGCGGCTACACCGGTCGCGGTGGCAGCCAGCAATTCGCTACAATTATGATAAATTTACCTCACCACCATCATCACGGGGCCAGCCAGGAAAGCGGCCACGGTATATGGTAGTGTCTGCTGAATCTGCTGCTTCGTTTCGGCACAGATTGAGGGCAATTTCTAGGCGAATAATGGCTAGTGATTCTTTGAGATGGGTAGAAATGGGGAGGAACCCAATGGTACCGAGCAGCAGCCAATGTACCAAGATTGTCCCTTTTTTTTGCATGACAGGTTTTTAGCGTCCCACTTGCTATTGCACAAGGCGGAATAGGGCGTATTGAAGATGGAATATGGAGGAGGCAATTCACAACGCGAGGTACCGTGTCTCGCGGCGAGAGTAGTTTATATCACACATTGTGTGCTGATGGGCTTAATGAATTGCGTGTTGCATACGCATGCTGCAATGAAGGTGGAGCGAGCGGGTGCGGTTGCATCAATTGAATTGCCCCCCGTGGGCACTGTGGGGAGTTTTCTTGGCATATTACACGATAAGCAGCTTATTACAAGTGTGCTCTGCAATTGTTTTGTGATCATGCACTCTTTCTATATCTTTCTCTCTTTATTTTTCTTTCTATTTCTCCCTCTTTTCCTCACTTTATTTTATTTCTATTGCTTCCTCTTTTTCTCTTTATGTCGCTTTCTAGTTCTTCCTCTCTTTGCTCCCTTTCTTATGATTTCTCTTTCTAGTTGTTTCTTTCTTTCTTTTTCTACTATTTCTCTTTCTATTTTTTGTTTGTTTCTTTTTTATTTATTTATTTATCTCTTTCTTTTTCTTTCTAGTTATTTTCATCGTTCTTCTTTCTATTAATTTGTTTTTCTATTTGTTTCTCTCTTTCTCTTTGTCATACCTCCCTCTCACTGTAATTTTGGCTTGATTAAACGTAGTTGAAGAGCTAATTTGATTATAGAATGTTCCCATAATGCCAATCTATCCACCTAATCTTTGATGAGTTGGGCAGGCGATTAGAATAACACCATATGACCAAGTTTTTCATTTATTTTTGTAAATGCAAAAAAGAGACATCTATACAAGGAGTGGTAAGCTTTCATGTTGTAAGGCTTTATTGGATATAATCTATGGATTGGGACGAACTCTTTAATTTAAATGAAAAGAACGGAGAATGTAGGACATAACTTGAAGATGAAAAAAAAAAAATTATGAAACATTTGATCGAAATAATTCAAAGAAACTCTAGAAAATTACGTTTATTTTGACCTGGGAGCGTTTATTACGTTTATTTTGAGGAGAGCGAATTAGATATGCAATCTGGAACAATTCCAATCGAGGTTCGAAACATTCACAACAGAGATAAGGTCAACCCGCCCGGGGGTTGAAATGTAGGCCATCTCCTGAGGGAAAAGAGAGCACACACATAAAACCAACCCCGCAACCCACCGATTGGCCACCCAGCACGTTCACATGATGCATAGCGTTTCTGCTACTCGTTTGAACGGCTGCCGCTGCTGCCCAAATTAGCCCACCGGAAGCCGGTCCGGAAAAATTGGAGACATGTTTTGTTATGCTACGGGCCGCTACCCGCCGCCAGTCGCCCAGCGGGTCACCGGCGCAGTCCGAAAAAGATGGAATAAATCACTGAAAACGGGAACTGAAAACGGCTACCGAGCAGAGAGAAAGAGAGAGAGAGAGAGAGAGAGAGAGAGAGAGAGAGAGAGAGAGAGAGAGAGAGACAAGGGAAGAGAAAAAACGAGGCCACTGTCATTTCCTGACCCCACACATACACCAGCATTGTGGCGGTTTTTCCCTTTGTTTTAGTGCTCTTTTTTTGTACTCCAGAAGCCTCCAGCTAAAAGGTCATGGACGGAATTGGCTCTCTCCTCCCTTTCCGTCACTGGGATGCTACTCCCGCATCACCATATGGCCGTATCTTTACGTGCGCCAATTATACGCTTCCGGTGTGGGATGGTTTCTGTGTTTTTACGCCCCAAAATGGGACCCCTTTCTCCCAAGAGAGACGCAGCAGCAGCAGCAGCAGCAGTTGCTGCAGCATGCATGGCAATTCCACATATGTGACAGATGCATCAGCCTAGGAAAAACGTTAAACAAAACGACCCTTTTCTCTTCCCTTTGGGCTTTCTACTGATAACGTTTGGAGTTTCAATTATTACCCAATGAGCCCCGATGCCCGAAGTGAGTCTAGCAAGTGCTTTATGGAACTCTTCCCAGTGGCCTGGCGGCTGGTTTTCGGTACAAAACAGACACACATATATGCACCGATTAAACCAGGGAACAGGAAAAGGAAGAAAAAGGCTTCGAGCAAAGTTGCACTTCCCCTGGAGGAATGACGACCACGCGGTTTCAGAGTTCCACAAAACATGCATCAATGTATAAATAAACTATTCCAACTTTCCAGTTTCAGGCTGGAGGTTGCCACTGAGCTTGGTGCCCGAGGAAAAGGGGTGCTCTGAAGTTGCTTCCGCCCGGATAGTGCTCGATATAGCTTGCCGATGCGGCTGCTGCTGGAACGGCCCAGAAAGGCGTAACAACACCACATGTGAGAAAAGAACCAACCAAGAGCAATAAACACCAATTGAGGCCGTGCGGCGTGGCGTTGTTGTTCTACCCCAACCTCGAGGCTGTTCTGTCTGGGAGAGAGAGAAAAAGGGCAAAGTTGTGGGTGCGATGCGTGCGGAAATTAATTATTTCCTGTCCATGCCTTTTATGGTGGCAGGGGGGGGGGGGACGGCTGTGCGGGCACGATCAGTAAATGGGAACGAAGATGGCCATTTGGGAGATTACGCGAGATCGCGAGCGGAGGATACACGGCGGACGTGCACCACAGTACCACACAGGGGAGAAGAAAAAAAACGGCCTTTCGGGATGTGGTAATAATAAACATAATTAAATAAAAAAGCAAAAGGGAAAAGAAACAAAACACACCATCTGTAACCGTGAAAGGAAAACAACAAACACACACACACAGATAGACGTAGAACATCAACACAGTTGCTCATGACCGCCAAAGGCAATAGCAATAAATAAAGGCATCGGATTGTGCATTTCGTGGGGGAAAGGGTTCTACCAAGAAGAGTGTTTTGGTAATGAAATCTTATTTCTCAGTGCAACGGAAATGAATATTCATGTAAAAACGTTCAACGCATTTTATAATATGTTTTCGCTATCAAGTATTCTACACATATTTTGTTAGCCACAGATAAAAATAATAAATAATATTTACAAGGGTCAAATCGACTACAAATCTCACATTTCAATCTAATTTTGATATCCATTATATAACAACTACAGAGAAACAGATTCTAATGTTTTATTTATTCTAGTAATGGGAAACATGAAGATTTCGTCGGAATCCATTCCGGTTTGCTCCGAAGTTTTATGGAATCGATTACGGGTAGTATGTCCGGAATCATTTTCCTGAATCGGTTCAAGAATCGTCTCTGGAATTGATCCCGGAATCGGCTCCGGCATCGGAATTGGCTCCGAAATTAGAATTGGCTTCGAAACGGAGTCATTTTTATTAGCATCTCCATAGGAATAGGCGTTTGGGTCCAATGTTGCTACGTATTGATAGCCGCAAAGAATCAAAATTTACTTGTAAACGATCTATTCTCAAGAAAATCCCCGGACTGATTTCGCTTCTGAAACTTTTTATTTCAATTGAAGAACTGATTCTTGTTCCAGAGATAATTCCATTTCTGGAGTCAATCTTGATTCCGTTTCCGGAGCAAATTGCGACTCTCAGGTCGATTCTGATTCTGATTATAGAGCCGACTTCAGAATCGGTTCAGCATCGGGATCGGCTCCAGAATTGATTCCGAACACGGAATCGGGTAGGTTCCGGTTCCGAGCTCCCACCACTAATTTCGTCAATTCCAAAACTATTCTACATAAGTTTAATGACATGGGCTTGCACCTTTCCAAGAAAAGGGGCAAATTTTATCCATTTTATGTGCCATTTATGTCAAATAATAATGCCTTACTTTTGCTATCACATTGTTTGGTCTGGTAATATACAACATAAGCTTTAGAGAGCATGCA
This sequence comes from Anopheles quadriannulatus, assembly GCA_000349065.1. Taxonomy (NCBI): domain Eukaryota; kingdom Metazoa; phylum Arthropoda; class Insecta; order Diptera; family Culicidae; genus Anopheles; species Anopheles quadriannulatus. The sequence continues at coordinate 994,567 of KB667889.1, read as the reverse complement.
AAATGCCTAAAATTGAGCAATACTATTGGATAAAGTACATAATAAAGCACAATAAGATGAGGCATTGAATTGAATTTAGCACAAACTCTTCTAGATGCGAATCATATATTATAACGAATAGAATATCAATCACAAAGATCACTCGCCTAAGGGTTAATGCCTCTTCGTACAATCCTTCCTTAAGCTCGTTTGAAGACACTTAGACAAAGCTAACAAGACAAAAGCATCGAAAGAAACGGCGTGCTGAACGTGTTGAAACCATTCCCCGACAAAGCTCAACTAACACACCACACACGCACATTGTTGCTCTTGCTTCCCCTTAGACGCAAAATCAAAGATAGCAAAATCACGATTCATCCACCGACCAAAAATAAAAGAAGGCAATACAACACACCACCAAATCATGACTATGGTGTGTTGCCGGCATTGCTCACACCCTCCAAGCCATCCTGTGTCGCTCTAGAGCTCGATGAATAATTCAATCACTTCGGCATTCAACCTAGCATTAATGGCTTCAACAACAGCAGTAGAGGGGCAGCAAAAAATCGTGCCAGTCGATCGCTTAAACATATATACGGGCGCCCCAAAGTAGAATCAATCGGCACAGACATACTGGTTGAGTTAACAAATATTGTTTCTTCTGGTTTGAAGTTTCGCATCTTTCGCCTCCCGGTCGGTATCCGCTGCGTGTAGGTGGAAAACCGCACCACCGCCCCACAGGTTCGTCGGCTGTGCGCCCCATAATTATACGGGAAATGGATGATTGGTCTGTGCGCACGGGAAGGGATGGCAAAGGGGTAAGTGTGGGTTGTCGCGGTTGCGTAAAGGAAAGGTAGCGTTCATACGAGGGGTGTGAAGGGGAACGATGGGAGGTTATCATACACCCGCGCACAGTCAGCCGCAGCATCGGAACGAATTGAAAACCATGTGCCGTGCGTCTAGGTGCTGTGCCGGAGGCTGCGGGACGCGATACGTGGTAAAATTTGCATATTTTCTGTCACCACATGCATATGAAAATGGGGGGAGAGCTGGTAGTAGTGGGTCTTGAAATTGAAAGCGAGCACATCGCAACTTTTCAGAGCGCAATTTAGTGGTGGAGAGGAGCTCAGGATGCGAGTTCCGCTTACGCACACGCGAAGGAAGTTGATTCATTGAGCAGAGGGGGAGGGGTTCGAGTGCAGTATCGGTGTAGGAGGAGTGATAGGGGACCAAAGTTCGAGATGAATTGTGGGCGGCATAACACAACGGCAAAAATAAAACCGGCCCGGAATTGTCAGTGAATATTATGCTGGAGAACAATTTAGTTATCATCGCCTACGGACGGCGAGCGAGTGTTTGTGTGTGTGGAGTGACTATTGACGGTAAATTGAGGGATTGAAAAGTTTATAGGAAGAGCAGAGGGAAGAAACACTCACGAGAATAAAGCATAATAGAGCTTTATTTAGCTTTTTGCTTGTATTTCTCGTAAGAACGGCCTAGTTGGTCGTATCGCTTAGATGTATTTAGCTTCTTAGGCACAAAATGGGCTAATCAAAAAGATACAATAAACTTATTTCTTCTTCAGTTTGGTTGAAATCCTCAACTGTGTTACAGATATACCTTTTGCCAAATTGCCTTACGAACTCTGCTAAACGAACTTTCAACTTTAAATATGTAAAATTGCTAACGGCATGCCAAGTCAATCTTTACACAAATGGATACGGGTTGTGCGACAACAAGAGATTTGCTTTTGTAACTACACTAACCAATTATTTTGCATTACTGTACAAACATAGATTACAAAATTGTTTATTTTATCGAATCGGAGTCCACCGTCGCCTGATGTATGATAGAATAAGACCGGAAAAGGCTGCAATCAAACCCACGTCCTTTCTTGCACAACATCGAAGGCTTAGCACGACACTATATTGCATGCAACAGTGGTGCTGCGTAAAATGTAATCATATTCAATCGCAGTGGTAATGAGGCGATAAGAGATAACTATTTGAGCAATGTTAAAACTACGAAAATCGCAATTCCATACACTGTTCAATTCGATCCCACACTTCTTCGTGGCGAGAAAAAAAAAACAGAGAACCGTCACCTAACAATTTATTTTGAAGGTCGCCGCCCCGCACACGTCCACTTTGCGCGGCGTCCACTGACCATAAGGTGACCATACACGACGCGGCCCGAGTAATGCGTGGTCGGAAGTGTTACGTAGAGGCGATTCGTGCAAAGAAATCACTCTTTCCACAAGGTGCGTCCCACACAGACATGTGCCACCCTCCCTTCCCGGGCTCACCAACCGAACCGGTACAACTCGATTGCCTCCCCTTTCCTGAGAGTGGACCGACTGGAAAGCGCAAGATTATGCGCGCCACCACCCACTCGAGAGACGGGTCAGTTTAAATTATTAACACTTTTCCCCCCGTGATGAACGCGAACGCCGCATTTTCCAGTGCGTGTACCATACAAAACGACGCTCGGACCCGCCACACCGGGAAGATATTGAGCAATAAATTTTGGTGTCACCCCGAAACGACAGTTGGTGTGTGATCGGGCACCACGTCGAGCGCGTTTATGCTTCACCTTCCGGTCACAGGGCGCTGGTTGGTTGGTTGGTTGTTGCTACCGTTTGTAACGCGCGCCTTTCTCACTTCTTGCTGGCGGACCGCGTAAACCCCCGTTTGCTCCGGCGGGAAGTCAGGGATTGTCGATAGTTAATTGATTTCTTGAGAAAATAAGCTAGCCTTTTTTGGGACAGCTGAGTCTTTTGGGGGATTTTAGTCTCGTGTTTCCTTTTTTGCCGCAGATCAATTACACATTTACGGTCCTTTCCCACTACTTCTCTTTAGCACAGCATTTGCGTCATTCTATAAATTAAACACTTACCGAAAATGGCTATATTTCTCGCTTGAGTTTTCAAGAGGTCAAATGTTAAATAAAACGTTTTGCTATAAATCACTTTATGCACTTCACATTTGACAAATGAAGCTTTGTGCGTTGGTTAAAGCCACTTAAAACTGGACGTTTGGTTTGTAAGTGGGAATGGAATCATACAAAAAATGGCCATTGCATTTTTCTCCTTTATTGTTTGCATGATACAGCTGATTAATTTCTTTCCTTTCCAATCACAATATCTCACCCATGCCACTTAAACATAACCAAAAAAAAGCCAACTGCACATCACCCGGGGCCTTTCACCGCAAAAGCATATTTATTGCACTGCGATTAATATTCACCCTGCTTCATTTTGCAACCCCACACAACGGCACTTTGCCAAATTGCTTGACCTCCCCCCAGAGTGAAACGCGTCCTGGCAGACGCGTAAATTTGCGCGTGTGATGGAGATAAACACACACACACAGCGACGCGACATAGCGGACACACGGGCCGTGGTTGGATGTGTGTTAAACATAAAATCCGATTAGTGTCACCGAATGCGAGAGCGCAACAGTGCCTGCTGTGGTGGCGCCTGAAGACGCCCGTACCGTGTGACAACGATCCTAAAATGGTCCCGTGTGGGAAGTGGATCTACGAGAAGATTGCAGACGCTGGCAGGAGTGTCTGAAAATCGGTGGTGATCCCACCTACATGTCCATACAGCGACAACCATCACATAATTTCAAGGGTGAGTTTTTTATTTGCTGTGATCGGGGGGAGATTTCTTCATGACAGCTGACAGGTGTCGGAATGAATAAAAATCTAACGCATGTTTCTTTTGGTAGAAAATTTGGAACACACTGACAGATAGTGATAGAGATAGTGGGGAAAAAAGGGCAGATAAAACAAGAATAGAATGCTTGCCCAAGTTGGTACGAAGAATGATCGATGCGTGACAGTGTTTTGAGTGTTTTCCAATAAATCCAAATTTTGAAGCCGGCGGCCCACGGTTGAGTGACACCGACCGTAATTGGGCTGACACTTTCTGGTCAGCACCTCTCTCTCTCTATCTCTTCTTCCAGCGGGAGTCTTCAAGACTTCATCTACCGTTGCTTAAAAAAGTCATCCCCCATTTGTACGACAAAAAGCTGACAGAAGCTAATTAATTAGCATATCAATGGGCCACTTTCCGGTGTTGCTGGTGCTGGTGCTGGAGGATAATCCCACAAAGTGAAGGAGAAACAGAAGCGAAAGGCTAATCCTCCCACTTTTGGAACGCTAAATTAAGGTGGCTGTCCTTGGGTAAAGTCTACGCAGACAATATTTCAACATAATACTTTTTTCATTTAAATCGTTAACATTTACATTTTGCACTTATTTTTTGCTGTCGATAACCACTCAACCGAGATAACGTAACATGCTTTCGAAAGAGAGCAATTACCTCATGCACCGATAAGAACGTACAGATGTCGCGGGGTTTTTTTTGCAAAGAATTTCACTCCGTCCTTTGCGGATGCGCAGTTTGCTTAACGTTGATAAGAGAATTTGTTGGGTGCTGGTGTGTGGGTTTTTTGCAATATTTTTATTTTTTTAGCACGAACCAAGGTGACGTTAAGCTTCCAATTCCTCCCCATAGAATGCGGCGCCATATGGTCAACAAGGCGGGTCGGGTCGAGAGATAAGTCACCGCTCGGGAATTATGAGCTAATTTGTTGACTTTGAATTGCGAACAAGCACAAGCCAAGCACTTTTACACTGCTTTTTAAAATAAGGAGGACTAACAAAATTAATCTTTCAAAGTAGTTACATCCGGTTAATTTTGAGTGAAGTTTTGTTGATTACAACAAAAAAATCATTTTCGCACAAAATTTTCACTATCCAACTGCTTTCAACACGAAATTCAAAAACGAAATTCTCTCATCCTGTGATCGGCAAAATATCGACGGCAATGAAATTGATCCCTCGCCAGTCGAACAGCATAATCGTTTCAATTAACTTGCGCGTCATGTACGCACACACAACCAATAAACTGCTTCCACCCCCCCCCCCCCCCCCCCCCCCCCCTCTTGTTTCCGGAGGAAAAAGGAAACACCATACGCGGCATCGTAGCAAAAAGTGGCAATACGCACAACGCGTTTCATTAAGTGCTACTGTTATGGCTGCATGTTCCCAGCGTCAAAGCAAAAAAGAAAAAAAAAACATAACAAAAGCGAGAGAGAAACAGAAAAAAACGCATCCCAACACCGCGCAAAGTGATGCTGCTGCTGCTGATGAATATCTCGCGCGCGTATCGTTTCTGTCGTCGTTATAAAAGATCCAAAACAACGCACAAACACATCGGGTGGTTTCCGCCAACACCACCATCGATTGCGCAATCGATCCGGGCAGCAGCAGCATCAGTTCGCGCGATGCGCTTCTTGCGTTGCGCCGAGTGGCGCGAGAAGTTCATCAAACTAAATTAACGCAATACCGTATCAAACCCGAAACTGTTTCTCCAGCAGTTCCCTTTTCCAGCGTCCCACGTCCAAAGGCAAATGGAACAGAATTACGCCATACACTACACACTGTGTGTGAGAGGAGAAGCAGCGTTGCAGTGCTATTTGTAACCTGCCTCCTCCAAGATCCATTCGCACTTTGAGAACGTTTCGCATAAGACCCGTTTGGTAGTGGCTGGGGATGTAGTGATGCTCTACACAGCACGAAATTAAACCCACCGAGCAATCTTCGCCAGTCGCGCACTCGAAATTGCACCTCTGTTGGATGTGGGCAGGACGGGCGTTCAAGAGTGGGAAGCGGAAGCGAAAAGGGAAGGCGCAGATGCACTTCAATTACAACACCAACCAGCAGCCAGAGCCAGAATCAAGTTTGAAGTATTCAAAGCGACAAAAAGGGGAACAGAAATGTTCTACTTCTTGATTATCACACAGTTTTATTTTAATTTAAAAATACTAACACATATTTTTACAACCGGAATGTTGTGTAATTTTAAACTTAAAATATAAGAAATCATATTCACATTGTAATTTCAAAAAACAACAACAGTAAAACGTGTCTTGCCGTAAGAGAAAACGGTACAAAATTGAAACAAATTCTTGCTTCAAGAAACAGTTGAAACTCTCTTAATGCTATGAATAACATTTTCATTCCTCTCTCGATCGACCATCAAACCTTCTTCTTCCCTTTTCTCTCCTGATCCCCGCATTTGGATGCATTTCTCAAGACATTTCTCCGCCAACCCGTTTCCAATGTCTAAACCAGCGATGTCAAACTCATTTAACCTTGCGGACGAAAATGCCAATGAAAATAGTAGCACGGGCCGCCGCAGCCTTGTTTTTGCATGATATATGATACAAAATCAGATGCTGTAGCAGATTATTTTGAATTCGTCATAGGCCTATGATATTTCCAACATTTGCACAGTTTTATGGCAACTAACAAGATTCAGTAAGTAAAAATATTGTGCAAAAACTAGCCATGACTAACGCGTTGGTTCCAATACAGAGCAGTAAATTTTGTAAAGAATAGTTGATATTGGTGTCATTTTGATTATCAATATTTTTGAGCTGGAATTAAATCAGTGAATTCTAACTTTTGATGTTGCCTAAAGTCTATAAATTACAACAGGTCTTTCAGTCCACTTCAGATCTTCATTTTACAGAGGATTGGAAGGTCTTCAATACCCGCTATTCCCTTCCTGTCCCCACAAGTAGTTTTTCCTATCACATTGGTCTTGGTAGGATGCCTGCCAAGATTGTTTGTAACATTCTATCAAAAGTAACACGTGTTTGTGCTGACGTCTGAAATTATCTGATTTCTAAATGTTTTGCAGAAATATTTTGTTCTATTTTTAGTATACTTAATGATGGGTTTGACCTTTTGCAAAACAATATACCAAAAAAGAGTGAGAGCTTGCGTTGCTAATTCCTGTTGGCTAAGTATTTTTGTTAATTTGTACAAGTTTTTTTTTTAAATTGCTAAATTGGTCGCCAAGTGCCATGACTGGTGGCTCAACAATGAAAAAGTAATGTTCCTAAACTACATACATATGAGAAAGACATTCCCGATTTTATATAAGTTTGAAAGCCACATTTGGCTCGTGGGCCATCAGTTTGACATCTCTGGTCTAAACCAAAAACCTTCAATACGAGATCTGTCGATCTGTTTGCTATGCTTTTCCGCAACGATCCACGATCGTTACACCACAAGAAGACGTGTTTGTAGCTGTGTGTATGCCAGGCAACCCTGGCCTGCCAGAATCTCAAACCAGATAGTGCTGCCTCCAGAGAGGAAAAAAAAACGCCACCATCCATTTCACACGACGCGCAGCGAAAGATTGCAGTTGAACGATCGCACACGCGGGCAGCACCGTTAAAACAGTGTGTGGTGCGCGCGGTTGTTGCAGTTTCGTTGCACCCAATACGGTTCTCGGGTGTATAGATGGTGGTGTGCCGGCGGCCACCGGGTTGCAACAAAAAAAAAAAACAAAGCGCAACAGTTTGCCCGACCGTAGTATGAATGAACACAACGTTTCCGTCTGCTGGTTACTTTCCTTAACCACCGTCCCTCTTTCTACTACTTTCCTTTCATTTGCTCCGCAGTAACAGAGCGTACGAGCTGCTCTGTTTAAGTGCACACATCTCTCCCTCCCGAAAAGATATTCTCGGCTGCATCTTCACGGTGTCATCTTGTGAAGCAGAACTACGCAGCAATGCCGAGGGACAACAACAACAGCAAAAAACCTGTGTGTGCGCAAAAAAGTAGAGAGAGCCGGAAATTGGAGGCCACGCGCGTTGCACTTTTTACACCACAAACAGGGGGGATGATGATGCACAACACAGAGGTGGGAATGAAGGATGAGTATACACAGCAGTAAAGGGCAATGGAAAAGCAGAGCGAAAGAAAAACAAGATTCTACTCGGCGAAACTGATCCGTTCGGTCTGATTGTGGTCGTGTTGAAGGTTGGCGTTCCTTTCGCGCAGCAGCGAGCTCGGTGTTACGGTAATTTTTGCTGCGAATCTTGACGGTTTGCGGTCTCCCTTTTTTTGCAACTGCAGCTGCTGCTCAAAGACAGGGCACGAGAAACGTGCAAGAAAATAGAACAACGGGAACGGAACGGGGCGAACAGAGAGGCGGGGAGTTGTTGCAGGTTCTGGTTTATTAATGCCGTTTCCTTGTTCGACGATCATCGATCGGATGAATTAACACAACTTCCGGGCTTATGTAAGAGCGAGAGATGCAACCGTGGGGGGAGGCGTTCGAAGATGTGCAGCTATTTTTGGAATAAATTATTATAAGACACAGTTTGTCGGATGCAGAATGCTGTCTCGGGTGTGTAACGGATTTTGTTGGGTGTGGATGCGGGATTGCCGTTATGATGCAATAAGCTTGACGTTTTTTTAATTACATTTCAAAACAAATTTCAGCATACTTTAGAATAAAATAAATGAGGTTAAATGTGACTGCGAATGTGATTCAAAATATGTATTCTTGAAGACACTGTCGTAGACGTTTGTAGAATAATTTTAACCCACAAACAAATTAGGAATTTCAACACAAATTTTAAAAATGCATTTTTAGATCTAAAAACTAAATGTAGATCTTGAAAAAGACACGTCTTGACCGTTTTACGATACGTTAGAACAGTTCGCCTGAAAGTATGCAACGAGAATTACAAATCCCCCAAAACTATGCAATTGCCTTGACAAAATCAGCTCTTTATAATATATAGAGGAAAGCGGGGTAAAATGGACCTGTTAATGATTTTGGTCTGTATCTTATCTGTATCGATACCTCAACTTCTTATTCGTGAAAAACAATTAGAAATTTACTATGAAGTTTTATTTTCACGGCAATCGATACCTCAACTTCACGAATAAGAGAAATACAATTAGAAGTTAAAGCATTAATAACAAATATATTTGTTTAAAACAATTTTAAAAAGCACCGTCAAAAATCGAGAAAATGTATTCGGCGGGGTAAAATGGTCTTGCTATGGGGCAAAATGGCCATACACAAAATGTCAAAACACATCAAAACCAAGGGGTAAAATGGGCCCCAAAATTGGAGTTTGGTTTAAGCTCTTGCATCTTGGTAAAATTATAATAGAATACTGGATTATTTTAATAATTCATGTGTTGTCAGTTATTGTTCTTGTCGATATAGTCTAAAAAACGGCACAGCTTTATGCATGTAAAGCTAATACATATATTGTAGCGACCTTGGCTTATACCACAGCCTCATCATGTTGCTCCTGTCAAAACATACCGGCCATTTTGCCCCAAGGTTTAAAAGCAAATTTAAAATTGAACAATCCGAGGTCACAAATTGAACATCGATTTCTAACATTCTTTAGAGTGTTATTAGGTATGGGATTTTCGAATATTTCGTTTTTCCATTCAATTTCCATTCAACACATTCTATTGTGACAGCTAATCATTTTTGTCCTATAAACAACATTGCTTACGAACAATTTTTTATGGCCAAATTGTACGTGTCTAACGCACGTTTTCCTAGCCAGAGACCGACAAAATCTTTGCCAACAAAAAGAAAAAAAACACGCCTATTTCACTCTTCCTTCCTCCCCTATACTTCCTGCTTAGAACACACCCCTCTTCTTCTATCCCTTTATCCTCATACCGTACAAACGTTTCTAGTGAACGCCGCAAGGTGTAAAAATAACAATTAGACTTTCGTCTGGCAATTTAAGGGGGAGAGCAACGCACACCTTTCGATCATTGCACCTCGCCCGTTTGCCCGTGGTTCAAGCACACCAAAACGCACACGTCAGCCCTTAGCAGCCCACTGTGTTTATCGGTGGGCAGTGTTGGCCTACACCAACACACCCATCGCACGAAGCAGCAGCCAGCAGCTATATGCCGAACAGGGAGACCCAGCCATGCATACACACATCTCCTTCATTGGGTTAAGGCGATTGAACTCGGATTGAGCTAGGGCGGTCCCCACCACCGTCGCTAGACCGTGTTTTCTTCGCGTACGGCCGCATCAAAGCAGCAGTATGGATGTGTGCGTGTTTATCATCAGTCTGAGTTTAGGTTTTAAAAATAATTCCTACCGCGTTCTTAGTAGCTGCTTAGAACAACAAGTGTAAGACGTTTCTAGCTACAATCGGTTTCGCTCGATCTATTTATTGTGAGATTGATGCAATGGAAATGAAAATCACTGCACTCAAATGGCCTCTCGTCTTTCCAGCACGTCCCAAATTGGAGTTGATTTATGTTAATAACGCATGAAGAAGCGAAGCGAGCAAAACGATCGATTGGCCTTATTCTTTCTTTTTAAGCTCTCCATCGCACTGGGTGCTGGTGCGTAAACGATGTGCCTTCACAGCTGAACAAATGCTCCCGCCGCCTGCTGCGTGTGGGATGATTGTGCCGGGGCATTTGGAAGCATAAATCTTGGCGTGTCAGTCATCGCACAGCACACGTCATGCAGTGATCGATCGTGCAAAAGTCATCGATCTGGGACAGGGGCTGCCTGCTTTCCTGCCGATTGCACCTTGCGATAGAGGATCTCGTCTATCGCTTACGACTCAAACAACGCCGTCGTCGTCGTTTCTTCCGGATAGTTCACAAGTTCGAAGGTTCACACACAATATAACGGGAGTGGGCAGGCGTTGGGGTTATATTTATTTATGTGCCAAGCGCGTATGAATTAGATTATCACGCGTGCCTCGTGAAAAGTGCCCCATGCCGTGAAGGGGACACAGAAAAACGGCCGAGTGACCGAGATATACGGTGTTGCGTCGTACGGAGCGGCCTTTTTGATTGATAGATCGATTTCAAATGTCACGCATTTATCGCCCTTTTCTTTTTGGCTTTTTTTTTGGATTTGTTCTATGCGTGAGAAAGAAGTAGATCCCGATTGGCCTGGTAAATTGATTCGTCAGCTTCATCTTCCGCTGCTGGTAAGGAAACGGGTAATATGATTTCGATATGCTTCAATGGGGCGTTGCCCTTGCAACAATGGCGCGAAATGAGACGTGCGCGCGAGCGAGCGTTGACATTCAATTTTGATTGATTTCAATAAGCCGTACATTACTGACATATTTTGTCGCATTACGAAGAATCGGTCGGTGGCTCGGAAAAATGATATGCTCGGGGCGCTGCATACAAAGGGCCCAAACCAGCAAATGGAATCAACCGAAAAGCGGCCCATGAATTGAATCATTTCGCCTTTTTCTGGTGATGTTGGAACGAGAATTTGAAACTTCATAGCATGCACACACGCACCACTTCACTAGGGCGCCCTTTTGAAACCCCCCCCCCCCCTC
>KB667889.1:960136-983378 GCA_000349065.1 Anopheles quadriannulatus | reverse complement strand
GAGCGTTGACATTCAATTTTGATTGATTTCAATAAGCCGTACATTACTGACATATTTTGTCGCATTACGAAGAATCGGTCGGTGGCTCGGAAAAATGATATGCTCGGGGCGCTGCATACAAAGGGCCCAAACCAGCAAATGGAATCAACCGAAAAGCGGCCCATGAATTGAATCATCTGGGCATTTTCAGGTAAGGGTGAAAAGAGACTTTGAAACTTCATAGCATGCACACACGCACCACTTCACTAGGGCGCCCTTTTGAAACCCCCCCCCCCCCCCCCCCGCTCTGCACACGCCGCCATCACAATCCAAAATTGACCCATATTCTTACATCACACCCGAAGGGTTCCGTTTCTTTTATGCTTCTCGCGTGTTAAGTTGCAGCACGCTGCATTTTACGACACTTTTGACACAATTCTTGCGATGTTTTCTTCCCCGCCCGCCCCGCCTTCTGCACTGCGCACACACACACACACACGATGCGCACACCACATTTTCTGTGAGCGGAATATGAAATGCACATTCACAGACACACATAACCGACGTTTGCCACGAAAAGGTGGCAGAAGGAAAAGCAAAACTCGTGAGCATCCGCCATTCAAAGGCTGCAACGGTTTAAAGTGGATTTCGACGCAGAAGTTGCATGGAAATGTTCCGGATTTCGCGTTAATCAGATGGAGCGGGAAAGGGGGAGGGGGGGGGGAACGCCTCGGATGGAGTTTAAGCTTTATGAGATATTAAAGACTGTCACGAGAAGCTGGAGAGCTGTGCACACGAACATGATTATTGCGATGTTTATGTTACATGTTCTAGAACACATAAGTTTATTAAGTTGACCTTTTTTTAAATAATAAATTTTAAGAATAAATGTGATAAAAAAGTTGTAAATCAAAAAAAGTAAACTGAAGTAAAACAACGACCATCAACAAAGTAAATGGAATTTGAAAATAGAAAAAACGAAAGAAAAACGTGGAAGAAAAAACTGCGCTAAGCAATGTGCATCAAACCAAACGAATATGAAAAGTGTACAAGCCAAACTAAGCAAACAAGAAAAACCAAACAAAAAGAATACCATTTAAAAGGTACCAAATGCAGCAGAACAAATAAGAAAAAGGTCACAAGAAAATAAGAAAAGCAGAACACACACAAATGTCAACATATGACACAAGCAAACTGACAAGGGGACCAGGTCAGCAGTCCTGCGGATGAAGAGAAAACTGGCGGCACGTGCGTGCTGCTGCGACAAAAAAAAACCCGGAACAACCCGACGATCTGCAACATCAAGCCTTTTCTGGCCGATGGAGAAGGAGGAAGACGGGAGTTTGGGTCACAAAACAGCCAGAGGGAGAGCAAGAGAATGAGAATTTATGACAGATCGTGCCGTTGCCATCTTGGGCGGAGATTAAAAATAAAAATTACTTTTATCTCATTTCCTTTGCCGCTCTTCGCCATCTTGCCGCTGGCAGAGAGCAATGCAGCGGTTTGTCGTGTATACGGCTCAGGGACACGCAGGGAGTGGTGTGCGGCCATCTCCCTTTCGGCGGTGCGTTTCCGTTCCATTTCCTGTTCGCGGTACCGGCGGCCCCCGATTCCGAGCAAAAGATCGGGAGACGCGCAACACACACATAACTAAAACAACAAACCCCTTTGGCCCCTCTCTTCTTAGCACGAAAGACGGACGAAAGAAGCAAACGAATCAAGTAAAGGGAGGACTGGAGGCCAACGAAAAAAGGAAAGGAAAAAGGGTCGTTAGGGATGGCGCACAAAGTTTGCATCCCCGCCGCCGCACCAGTTGTTATTGGGTTTGGAGGGAGTGCAGCTTTTTTGCCACCGGAAGCAGCCCAAATTGGGGTAGATTAAAAACAGGCAATGAGCATACCGGCACACACAAAACAACAGTCGCCAGCATCACACAAACAACGCAAACGTGACACAACCCCCGTGACCCGCAAAACGACGTGAGAGAGAGAAGTTAACTGAAGTCTTTCTTTTTTTTTTGGGAAGTTGTACCAGTGAAATAATGCGCATCGTCCTGTGCGCAACCTCTAATATCCTGTGCGGAGCAGGTGGAGCAATGGTTAAGGCAATGCGCCTCGAGAAGGGCTCGAGATAACCCCAAAACGTGACGTGCAGAAGAATATTTGGCGCAACCTTCTTATTTATGTCGCTACTTTGCGCAAACCTCTCTTGCACATAAAATAAACATAGATCGCGCGCGCGCGCACACACACATACCTTCATCTCGTTGACGATGTGCTGAAACAGCGAACCGATGGTGGCCATGCCGGCATCCGTACCGCTTCGATCCATTCCGATGTCCATCGTCGTTCCTCGCCGAACGCCGAACCCGGGGGAAATGATTCTTTCTATTCCACCTTTGCTAGAGGTGCGCCAATGGGTGTTTCCACTAGATTTATCGCTTTTTTACCGATATCGTTGCTCTTTCCGTGCTCACACACTCTAATAGAGAAACGTGATCGGAAACAATATGTATTCGATAGATTTTCCCACCCCCTCACTGGACAACGCGCGCGTGGAAAAACGACCGTATGTGCTTCTTTTATAACTTCTTTTCTTTCTCTCTCTCACACACACACACACAGACACAAAACGGAGCAACAAAATGTAATGAAATAATAAACGAATGGTGTAGCACTGCCCACTAGGACACACTCCCCTCTTTTCACTTCCCACCGAAACACTTTTTGTTATCCTTCTTGCTAGATATTTTACATGGGACGCGCCTCGGAGGCCTCCCGCTTTATCAACACTCGCTCGTTCACGCTATCACACGCACACACACACACACCCCACACTGGGTGATGGGGAATGCGACTCGTGTTTTATCTAACGCTACTGCTGCACGTTAGAAAATGGGGGGAAAAATCAATACCGCACTGCTGCTTTTCCACTTCCAACGACTGCAATGACCATACCCCTCGTTGTGCGCGGGTGGTGAACCACACACACACGGACACACACTTGTGTGGACCCGTTGCAGAAGGATGAGGCTTCACCGTTCACAAGCAGCTCGAATTTACACACGTTGCCACCGAAAACACTGGACCGAAGGCAAAGAAGCGGGAACACCCGGTGCGATCACATTTCCCGGAAGCGCTAATCCGTCTCTCCGGACCGGAAAAAAAGCTAGCGGAGCGCGAACCGAACACAGCCGGACGCTGTAAAAGGGCATTCGAGTCAGGCTGCTGCTGCTGCTGCTGCTGCTGCCATTTGTATCCTATCGAGCCCGAAAGGATACTCTTCGTTGCGCTCGTTTCCGGACTTGGTGGTTCGCAATGTCGCTTTGTGTTGCGCTGTTGCGTTGGTTCACTTCACTTCACCTTAGCTACACTTCATTTCACTCAGGAACGATCAGTCTCCTAAAATGAGAGGAAAAACAGAATCAATTAAAAATGCTCTGCTATATATCAATCGCAGCAGGAAGGAGATGGTGGGGATTAAAATCGGTGCAAACAAGAGACGATAATTAATGAGATAACAAAAAAGCAGCACACATCGGTCAATCGGTTTCAAGCCGTTCTCGTCTCTCTCTCTATCTTCACATTTATCGCCCATGTGTGTTTAGGTGGTACATGCTACACCGCGTGCAGGATCGATTGATCGATCGATTGGTTCGATCGGAGCGCTCGCCAAGGTCTTCGGCCATCGGAGCGCGGACGGACCATCACGCCGTGTGTGCACGGTTCTGCCAGTTCGCCCACAAATCGCTTGCAGCAACAACACGCCCGAAAGGCACTCGTGGTATTTGGAGCATTCCACTACCCAACCAGGCACGCGCTGGTTTTTGGTAAAGGAAAAACACAGCTTTATTTCAAGGCAGTTATCCGCGAGCGCTTCGTTCCAAATGAGTGTCACTTTCCGAATGGTAATGTGAGCCTCTGTTTCTCTATCTCTCTCTCGGGTCGGAGCGGACGATGATTACGTTGGACGCGCTTTGCGCTTGTACGCCTCCTCTTTGTTTGGCGTTTGGCGGCGCGCTAGAAGCTAGAAGGAAGGTATCGATGTCAGCCGGATTAGCAGGAATTTGACGACATCGCTCCCTGAGGACACAACACGCATACGCTCGAGTAGAACAATCTGTGTGGAGAAGAAAGAAAGAGAATGAAAACAACGATTAGTACCTTAGCTGTGGCTATTCGATGGCAAGCGATTAAGAGGTGGAATTTCCCGCCCAACAATAGTTGCCTAGAATGGAAACGACCCTAAAACTAATAGCGTGTACCAAAGCGATGCGCCCTAAAGGGTCCCCCCTTTGCCCCATTGAAAAGTCCGACAGCAAATCCATTTCAACACAGACACACTCACACACTCTCTAAGTCCGGAAAATTCAACGCTAACGCACGAGTTGTCTGCTTGCACACCGCCCTGCCTCACATATAATGCCATTTTTGGGGCACTATTTTTAGTACGAGAGCAGAAGCATGGAGCTTCTAATCGCTCGTTTTGGGCGGGTTTTCTTCCCCGAAACTGAACCTGAACAAGTCCCGAATCACGGGGTTATTTTTACGCCCGGTCAATTTGTCCATTTGTCCCCTGGTGAGTGGGTGAAAATCGTACGCACACGAGAACGCCCAAACCCATTCATGGGTCGAACGGACTCGAAGGCGGCGACGGACACACTTTCCGGCTGGACAACAATGCCACACACGATCTATCACTTCATCGATGTGAAGATGTGTGTCGTTGTTCGAGAAGGTAATCATGTTACAAATCGTTTTGTCAAAGCACAAAGAGCCTCTGTCAAAGCCCATTTGTATCGTTGGTTGTTGACACTGTTTCGAATTTCGTTTGGCTCCTCTGCTGAGAGATTCTGGGGATGACGAGTGGCGGGAATGCAATGTTTAGCAAAGGAATTGAAGGAGTGTTTTTTTAGGATGTTGACATGATTATTTACTTTTTTATTTCATTAAATAACTTTTAAAATATAAATTTCATGAAGGTTTAGCGGAAAAAAGGCAAAGCTATTATTAAAATAGCAGCGATTGAAAGAAGATTTTAAATTATTCTGACGAGACTATCGCATTTTTTTAAAATAATGCTGGCAAAGGAGGGTTAGGAAGAGTTTATCATTTGATAAGACCAAGAAATTATTTAAAAAATACATTAGCAGCAATACATAAGCAGAAAGTTATCAAATGCATCCACTTGTAATATGAACAGATATAATATAGATATAAATTCCCAATTGAACCATGTTTTATTTAAAAAAAAATCTTATAATTGCTACGCTTAACCTCATTTCCTGTGTTACGAAAAACCATTAAAACCAGCGCACTGCATATCCCAGTCGAGCCGTGGCGCAGAGATGAACACATTTTAGCACTGATTTAGCTCCGTTCCACAAAGATCCATTCCAAGCTGACAACAAAGTGTAAATACTGTGCGCCTTTATGCAACGATTCACGCGCGCGGGGGAGGACCCCATTTTCTCCGCCACGACCAAACACTGCAGCTGAACGACAAAAGCAAACAGCTCGCCCGGGGCGCATACAGAATGCATCACCACAACCACAGCCGGCCAAAATGACAGACAGATCTCCCGTAAACATGGCTAAATTATTGAATGGCCTTTTCTTTCGCTTCCAAACGACAACGACGGGCCGCCGCACCGTTTGCGCACACAGTCAATCTTCGGTGTCGGTTCGATTTTCGTGCTCTGCCGTTATGCCCCTTCTAATGATTGTTTTCTCCGCAGGCCCATAGAAACGACGAAGAAAAGTCGTTCGAAAAGGGATGATGCCTCGGGTAGGTGGTGGGTAAGAAAGAAAGCCAACGTGTGCGTGTGTCTGTTGCTGCTGCCTACATCGGCAGCTGCACCCACCAACAGGAAGGGATCACACACTGAAGGAACGGAAGGAGCGGAGTGTGTTGTCTCGCGGGAGTTGAGGACAACAAACAAACCCACCGTCGTCTCTACTCTGCTGGGATGTGTGGCCTCTCTTCTGGGTCCTGGTTGGGTTTGTTGCATCCGGAATGTAAGTAAAATTTCGAAATCACGATTCTGACGAGCTCCTGACGAGGTTCGTGTGATGAGCTGCTCGGCGCGCTCGGGTTTGCTAATTGAATCGGAAGCCACAGCGCGAGATGGAGAGAGCTAGCGCGTGCTCACGTGGGCTCTAACGATGGTCCAACAACCACATAACGAGTGAAAATAATGCACTTCAGGGGGGAAAAAGAGAAATGCCCATAAAAATAAATTGTTTTGTTTTGCGGCACAAAGCGCTTAGAGTTTTTAGAATATAAATCACACCCGCTTTTTATGAACAACATCAGTTGAACGATTTACCGTTGTGTGCATATTTGGCTTGCTTCTTTTTGTAGTCTAAAACCCTGTACAATTATTTCCTAAGCGTGAAACAATCGATGGATTTAACAAAATAATGATTTAACTCCACCAGTGTTCGCGTTACGCGATTGCTGTTGATCACGAACAAACACTTTAGGCAGAGGAACAACATATCCCGCCGTTCGGGCGTCGATGATAAATTATGTTCAATATTGCTGGCGAACGACTGCATGTGGGATCGATCACGATTTATCTTCAAACAACTACTAATCCTCCAGAGGCTGCTCCAACAGCAGGGAGATGTTCTATGCCCATCCAAACCCACAATTCCGAGCAGAGTTCGTGCTCTTTTCCAGCGAAAGGGAAGCGTGAAGTGAACCGTTTTTCATACCAGACAACAACAAAAAACCCTGAAGTGGTTTTGGTTTGGTTACGATTCGACGAAGGTGCATCGATTCCAAGAGCCATTGCAATGTGCAATATCTCTCTCTCTCTCGAATGCATTTCGCCCCAGTTTTTGCTCTACATACACTCACAACAGCACGCAAGCACATCCCATCATACGAAGAAGGGTTGGGGTTTTTGTGGTTTGGCCCTATAGCAGGTCGAGGAACGAGGAGGAAGAAAAAGCCCCAAACTGAAATACTCCAACAACAGGTTAATTTGCGGTAAATGTCAATTGCATCGAATGCGATGAGAATTGCAACGAAAGAAAAAGGTGAGGCACCAGAGCCCATGTTGGTTGTACTGTTACACCGTAGGACTATTATCGTGAATTGTGATTGCGCACCACAGAGTGCAGCCAGTCGTCATTCGACTTCGACTCAGAAAGATCATCGCACTGAGAAAAGCTGACCCAAAAAGATTTGTAATTATCAGATTTAACCTTTGGTACCTTCGGAACGGGATTTTCAGACAATGTGAAGTGCATGATCGTGTAGTAATGGGTTCGCGTTTTTGTCCAGAAGTCTTATAAAATGAAACTTTTAAAGGATAAATGACATATTAAATCAACAACAAAAAAAGATGATTTAATATCACAAATGATGCAAACAATATCACAAAACAGTTTGCCCTTGAAGTTACTCTTTTCAGACAATATCACAACAGTGGCAAATTGTATCCCAATAGTAGCATGGAACATGACAAATCCAACTTAGGAACTTTAGTTTAATCATTAATCATCATCTAAAAGCTGATCAAATGAAATGAAACATGCTTCACTAATGGAATATCATGTGATTGCTTTGTGATGATGATTGGCTATTGATTTGCTTTATCAAATGAATCGTTTTTGTATCAAACATCTTCTTCCGCAATAAAATCAACCGACTTAAAGAGCTGCAAAACTATAACCAACTCAGACGTATTGCACTTTCCGCAATTAAAAAAAAAACGATTCAAACGTGCGCTGAACGCCGAACTCACTCAAATGGAAAAAAGGAACGAACACACATTTTAAATCCGAACCCATTACTAAGCGCTGCTCCGTATGCTCGACTTAAACGATCGACAGGCAACGATCAAACGTCAAACCCTCTGCCCTCTGGTTGGCTCGCTGTTCCTTCTTCCTCTTCGCCTTCTCTCGCTTGATACTCTACTGGGTGCTGACTGAAACCTTAGCCCCATTTTTAACATCCCATTGCCACGTCGTCGTCGTCATTGGCATCGGATTGCGTCATCGGTTGCATTCTCGAGTCCGGGTGGGATGCCGAACGATTGCAAACGATTTCAACCACTGCTGCTGCTGGCGGCCGCTCGAGGCAAGATGGATTCCAACTTTCAAGCAACACGAGATCGAGGAAGGGGGTGTTGTGGATGCAAGCAATCGATGCTCTTCTTTCCTACCTGCCCGCGCGGGGAGGAAGCCTTAGAAATGTTCCAGTTGTGGGGGGAGAGCTCTTAACTCAATTCGAACCGTGCCGAAAGAAGAAAAAAAAACAACATCGAAGTGCGCCCTGTAGGTTAGAATTTCAAATTTAACCCCCGGATCGGATCGCTTTACTCGAATCGTCGCCGTGCCGCAAGCACTTCCTTCTACACAGTCTAACACACTCCCTCGAAAATGGTTTGCGGTGATTTTTGTTTTTATTTTAGAATGTAAAGGTGAGGAAGGAGAATAAAGAGATGGGCCGCCCTACTGGCTCGGAGGAGGCGTTCTTCTTAACCGGGCTGCTAAATTGAGCGCAATTGACAATGAGCACACGAAGGAGGTGTAGAATGTCGAACAAGCTGATGTCGCCCGAAAGCAAAACCACGGAAAAGGGTAGTACAAATATAAAAGAATATCATCAGATTAGAGGATGAAGAATTAGAGCAAGAAGAAACAGGCTTAGCTGATTCCAAGCCATTAAATAAAATGAAAGGATAGAACAGATCACAATGTTACCTCATCAACGACACAAAATAATCATTCAAGGACTTAAAAAGGCAGATTTAGTCATCGTTTTACGCAGAATGAGCTTGATGGCTCATCAACGCATCGAGCTGCTTTGTAACGTAATCAGTCACTTGAGTTTGGTAATCAATTAGAAGGCGATACAGTAAGCCTTTTCTAGAATTGCTTTAAAAATAAGTAATTCCACCATCGGATCAACAATTTCTTCTGTTGGAATGACTAGATCGAGGAATAGTTTCTCACAAACTATGATTTTATAGCGACCAACAATTGAAAAACTAAAATCATTCTGTAATAGAGAGCATATTTGGTCTTCAATAAATGAAAACTTGTAACAGATTACTTAAAATTCATATTTTCTCGATGGATCCCATCCCACACAAAACCTTGAAATGCTTCTCACACACACACATTATATGCTGCTGCAAGTCAGTCTACATTCTACAAAACACATTCCAACCCAAACACCTTTCGTTTACTTCGAAAAACAAAAAACAACCCCCGGAAGTAACACCAACGCAGCAGTTTCGCAGGCTCCAAAAACTAAAAACTAAAAACTGCCAGTCACTGCCAGTCGATTAAAAGCAGTCGAAACGGTTCACAAGTAGAAGTTGAATTTCCTCTATTTAGCACTCACCAAAACCCACAGACACATCCAACAAACAGCTTTTTTTCAGGGCGCGATTTAGCATTATGTGATACACGGTTAAGAGGGAATCCGTTAGTCGGCAAACGGCAACGAAGAAGTAGAACAACTATCATGTACCCCTCCTCCCCCCCCCCCTCTGCGCTCTCTGAGGCACCCTCAAAACGGCACCACATATCCAGCACGAGATATCGCTGGCAAAACGATATCCTTCTCTGGTCGGGTTTAGGTATTTCCGCACGTCTAACATTTTAGACACCACAGGCTCAGGCTTGAGAGATCAAGTAACACGCCGTCGGGTCAGGTTTTGCTTTATTTCGTTTCACCCAAGAGTGTGCTGCTAGTACCTCTAACCCAGGGGCGTACAATCATCATCTATTCCAATCTTTGGTCCCGCCGTACAGAGCCGTTGAAGCTCGGTTGTGTACCCGGCAGACGTGTACACCATAGCATGGCCTTGCCTTCATTGGGGTTGGGCGGAAGGGTCCCTCCTTTCCGATTCCGACCAAAAGAGACGGCGGGCTTTCATATTTGCATAGAATCAAAAGCGGTGGGCACACGTTTATTTATTTATGTTGCGCGTTGCATGTAATTCCAGTCCCTTTCGGAAGGAATCCTCTTATTCTCTCTCTCTTTCTCTTCTCTGCCTTCCCGTCATAATCTTTTCACACCGAAACATGTTAAAAGCGCGCGAAATTGAAGAGGGAATCTGTGTATCTGTGTGTGACTGTGAGAGCTGCCTGTGTGTACTTTATTTTTATTTCATATTTATTTTACCCTCCGCAGTTTAAAACCCCGTTTCGTTCGCTTGGCTGGCTGGAGCTCCTCTGTTGGTCGGTCTGCTTCTTCTTCTACTTCTTCCCGTTCTTCATCATCTCATCCTCCGGCGTGCTTTCACCTGCCACACTCAACTGCACACGCGAGGAGAAATGAGAACTGCAATTGATGTCACGCTGCATATCCCGACTCAAACCACCTTCCGCCCTCCCTTCGCTCGTCTCTCTCTCTCTTTCTTTCCCCATTAATCCATTTCCACCTGACCCCTTTCACTTCGGTGGGATTACAATCCCGTCTTCAATTACAGCTTGTATTATCCCCGACGATCCTCTCTTTCTCCACGCCGCTGCTTTCCTTCGTCGCGTACACAACAAAAATGCAAAAATGCAACAAGATGCACCACCACTGCCGGGAAGTAACGGAGCCATCGCGGAAAGAAGATGGTAAAATGATACAGAAATTACTGCCACACAGGTCTGTCATCACGATAAGGAGAGCCGCGCGCCACGACACAGCACACAACAACACGGTGAGCTGGTTTTTTGTTTTCTTTTGCGCTGTGACATTGCTTATTTTTGCGAGCCCTTTTTGCTCAGTGCTTGGGAGAAGGTTAAAAAGGAAGGGAATGAAAAATGATTGCGATAAGTAAATTGTAGGTCTGACGGGGAAAGATGATAGGCATGTTTGATGCTGAAGCTTTCCGTTTGTACTCAATTTTCCTACTGCTTAAACGTTAGTCTCAGATTAGTTTTCATTTATGAATATAAAATTTTGAATAATTTTGTTTAAATAAAATCTGAAACATTTTCAATGATATTATTTTTAACACTATTTTAGAGATAGTAAAGCTAATTGTAAAATGGTTAATATATTCTTCTTTGGCACAACAACCGCTGTCGGTCAAGGTCTGCCTGTACCCACTTAGTGAAGTGAGCTTGGCTTTCAGTGACTTATTGTTACCATAGCAGGACAGTTAGTCCTACGTATGAGGGCACGGTCTATTCGGGACTTGAACCCATGACGGGCATGTTCTTACGTCGCACGAGTTGAAGACTGTACCACCAGACCGGCCCTGGCTAATATGACAAATAATAAGATTAAAATAATAAAATGGCTAATATAGCAAAATAAATTTGACTTCAAACCCCTTTCACAATGACTTTTTTGCGAAATTGCGTGAAAATGTTGTAATTTTAAATTGAATGGAGCTTAATTGAATGAAACCAAAACTGGAGAAAATAAATGGCTTTTTTCTCACATTCTCAACTTGAGGTACATCAATAGAAAAACAAGGAAACACTTCAGAACTTTAATTCGCCAACTGCTCTCTGGCTCAATACATCCATCACGCCGGGAAGAACGAGTGACGCTGGGAAAAGAACCGGAAATGAACACCGCACCAGAGGAGTTTGAGCTTCCACTCCAGCCAACTCTCAGTGACTGATTGCATTACAAGTGAGTGATCGGCAAAAAAAGAAGCGTAGCACACTTCACTGCCAAGCTGTCGATTGCGAAAAAATGAAGCAACCGAGAGCTTTTCACAGTTGTAGCGACTTTCAGCGGTCTTTGGCCGGCAAAACAAGTCACAGAGGCGAACAATTTTCCTCACCAAACCCATGAAGCAAACATAAATGAAGCAACGGTACACAGCATCAGCCTCCCACACCTTCTTCTCCGCTCCACTGAGACTTCTCCATCGCCAAAAAAGTGTGTCCATCGGGTGTCCATCGTCGAGGATTAAGAAGAAAAAAACCCAAGCTAATGATTAAAACATCACACGATGCTGCATAGGCTGGCGTTGCCCGTATGATGGTTTGAGTTGGCTCAAACTTCACCAAGGAACACTCCCAACAAGGTGGCTTGGGGCTGAAGGTGGGTGGCCCTGCCCAAAAGAAGAAGGGCAATATTTCTTCGACTGTTTGTGGGTAGGAGGGGGGGGGGGAGGCGGCAAAGGTAATAAAGAGCAGTAAGTTTTTACCTTTTCGGTGACCAAATGCCGGCGCAAAGCTCCCAACCGAGGGAAAACTCATTGGAGAGAAGAAAAGTCAGCACAAAAAAAAAACAAAACTACTTCAGTAAGTGGAAAAAAACTCCCGATCCAAGGCTACCACCACCGGCATAACAGATCGCAATCAGATTGGAACGAAACAGACGGCCACTTTCCGTTTTTCGGTTTTTCACCTCCTGTCCGAGCAGCGACGCGGAGAGGATGGCAACGGGTAGGTAGATCGAAGCAGCGATGGATGGATACAAGAGTTTGACCAACAAAACGCCACTTGCGGTTGAGTCACCTTCTTCCGCCATATATTTTCACCCCGGGGGAGTGGGTTGTGCGATCAAAAGTGCACAAGACGCACCTAACCTTCTCACTCAGAGAAAAGTGCACAGTTTGGCGGACTTTTTCGTTAAGAGGCACAAACAGCGACTGAGTGAAGAAGGAGTGCGGGTGGGTCGTGAAAACATCAATCAATTACCACCCTTGCTACTGCGTACCTTGGGTGGTTGGATTGAGGAGAGAGACGAAAAGTGGGCAAATGTCGAGCCTTTAACATGACAGCCACTTTTTGTGGCTGCTTTTATTGCACCAGTTACAAGCAAGCATTGCGCATTACTTGAAACTGTTTGGCTAACAGATCGAATTGACCGAAGGCCAAACATTCGGGTGGATGGTCGATGGGTTGGCCCTCCTTTGAAAGATGTGTAACAGTGTTACTTTTCCACTCGAAGCAAGGAAAATTAATGCACATTTCGTAAAATGACACACTAAAAACGTGATTTTGCAACTTGAAAAGTCATACAAAACCACAGAAAAATGCATTTTAAATGCTTGTGTTAAAAGTGTTAAAAGTATAAATACAATTGCATCAATTTTCGCGGTCAAAAATACCCAAAATGGTATAAAAAAGCACAATTTCTATTGAGTAAACGTTGCTTGCGTTCTATTCGCTTTCGCAAGAGCCGCTCCAAAAGCAGTGCAAACGAAGCGCATCACAGCCCACAGCACCCCTCTTTCTTTACGGTAGCTCTTTGGAAAGGCAACACGCAACATAGACCGCCCGGCAGACAAAACGGTCCACCATCAGCCGCCCTCTTTCCCCGTAACGCACGCTTAAGCCGAGCCACACACGGAAGAATAATTGTTGCAATTACATTTGGCCACCCTTAATTTTGTGCACCGCCTCTCGTTCCTCCTATCTGTCTAACGGCGTGGCTGCTGGTGCTACTAAAACAAACCGACGGGATATCTAATTGGACCGAACCGATATGGCTTAGAAATCTTCGACATTGGCGAGAACGCACGATGCGATCTTTTCCGCGCGCGCGCTCGCGCGTCCATCACATGCATCACTTTCAACACGCAAGGGCTGGGCTGAGGGCAGCGGTCACTGCATGCGCCTGTCTGCATCATGGCCTTGCCAACGGTGCGCGAAAGATCGCTTAAAACGTCTGAATGCATTACGATGAGCTACATTTGCGCCAACCGAGCAACCGACCGCCAACCGCCGACCAAGAAAAAGGGACGGTTTTGGCCATCAGCACCAGCAAAGGAATAGAAGAAGTGGCACGAAGGGGGAGGCAGCACCTGGTGCCCGACGAGACTTTTCCATCAATTTTGAAATGGTAATGGAGTTAATGAACAGGAGGATGTTTTGATTTGGAGCATATTTTAAAATGTTTAGATATAATTGGTTAGAACAGCATCACTGAAGCGTTGAAATTCAAATTAATGGAATCACTAACCATAGATTTTTTTTCAATAATTTTGCAGCATTTTTTTTATTTATTGTGTCTTATATACACACATAGTCCCCTCTTTCCCTACTGTCTTAATATCATATTATACCCTTATTTCAGTAGAATTGTTAGTTGAAAGTGAAGAAAAGTTAGCTCGAGATGAGACTTGAACGTTGACCTTTATCGTGACATACTGGTCGCTTGGCACGCCACTACGACAGCACTCCAAACTCACAGCGCAAAAACGTGATAAAATCAAACTTCCAAACATAATCTAGTGCATTACTTATCACTTCAATCAATGCAACAACCTTTCAACTGCATTTAGTCACAAAATAAAAGAGTACAGTAAATCAATTAATGCCCTCTCTCATATATTAAACCAAAGCCCAATACACTGTATGTAATGTTGCCTGACAGTGCACGCTACCACCCCCCCCCCCCCCCCACCTTCTTCAATTCCGGTCGCAAAAGCTCACGCTCCATCGGTTCCTCCCTTTCCTCACGGCCCACTCGAGTGTGTAGGATGGATAAGTTTCTTAATCGATTGTAACGGGTGCGTCCGCCATAAAAATAGATCAAATCGATCGACTCAAATCACTTCCCCGTCCACCCTTGCGGTACAGATTGGGCCCGCGCTAGTAGAGCTCGCATCGTTAGCCGGGGCTCGTTGCCCATCGAGGACAGAAGCACAGTCTCTCACAGTCCGGGCTCCCGCCCGGAACTGGTCGTCGACAGCTTAGCATATAGAGAGCAATTTTCCCTGGCCATCGCATCGCCACGATAAATAACTCATCGCGAGATAGATTACGGCAGCCCGGCCGCCCGTCCTGGTTCGACAGGGGGGATGATATCTGGATATTGCTGCTGCACAAAGGCGTCCATTCACCCGGTTCCATTCCTTCCAGCGCCATGGCCATGGGACCGGCTCGCACAACTGTGCTGAATCACCCGTGTGCTGAAGTGTGCTTATTATTATTACACGCTTCAAAACGGGTTGTTCCGGAACGGACTCTCGCTCTGATACTACCTCCCTCCTGCATCCATGCCCACAGTATATCTTCCGAGACCGCCCGTTCGCCCGTGGAAGGTGGGCAGATGAGTGCATCATTGCCACACACACACGCGCGCGTCCCAGCGAGCTCCAAGGGAAGAAGGAGCAACACATAAAATATAAAGAAAGGAGCCGCCGCCCAACCAGCGACGACCAAATCACGACAAAACCGATCCTTTCATACGGGAGTCGACCCTTCTTTTCCAGACCATGACCGACCGTTCCCTTCTCCCACCCACTCCCCTATCTGGACCCTTTGACGAGGGCTGGCGCGCTACTGAATGCTGCTGCTGCTGCTGCCGGCGGTTGGCTGCGCTTCTGTTGCCTCGTTGGTCTCTCTCATCGCTCCTGCAGGACAGAGGAAATGGGCTTTTAATGCGGAACGTGCCATAATTGTTGGCAAATAGCGTGCAAAATCGAACCGCCGCAGCAGAAGAAGGGCGAGATGAGTGTGGCGTGCGGTCTAGCAAAATATTAACTACATACACACGCGTTACAAAAGGCTCCCCCCCTTTCCCGCTTAGCTAGGTAAAGGGGAGAGCTGGCTAGGTTATTAGATGAAGCTAGCTTACTCTTCAGAGGCGCTGGATCGGAGAAGTACACCCATCGTGAGTGATATTTATGTGTCCCACTGCCTTGACGCGCCTTGTGATGTGCGCTGTGCAGCGAATGTCAGGCGAGTGTGGTTGCGCGTATGATGAAGCTGTCGGGAAGTTCTACCGCTTTCCAACGGTTAGCTGATTCTAAGGTACCGTGAAATGAACCTTTCGGTCTTTTGATACCGGACAGAGTGCGCTGTGAGTGTGCGTCTCCCGCGTCTCATCAAGATTAACGGTCAACAAACTCTTCGGTTGGGGAGTAATAGGACTAGATTGATGCTCCACAACACTGACTTCTGAACAGACTTCAGCAACTGGAGGTATAATATTACAGTAAACAAAAATCACGTAGTATATATTTGATTTTACTTTCTCCAAAAACACGCTTCTTTCTTCGCGATTTCAGGTCTACTAAATCCTGTTTGGCAAGAACCTTTCCAATTCCAATTAATTAGAGCTCGTTGATACGGTAACACGGTGTTGTGAAAAGGACGGAACCTTCGGAACTTCCGAAGTCAGCAAAAAGATAAAACAACGCGAAAAACAACCATAACCCCATGCCTATCGTTCCACCAGCAAAGGACATTCGGTACGATTAAGTCCCTAAAAGGAAGGGACCGTGTCGCTCGTTCTAGTCGTCATCGTAGTCATGATTGTGATTACTTTGTGTTACAGGATCGCCAAAGGGGGAATTAATTTCGAGAGAGAGAAAGAGAGAGAGAGAGAGAGAGAGCGAGAGAGAGAGAGAGAGAGAGAGAGAGAGAGAGAGAGAGAGAGAGAGATACCTTTTTGTGGATTATTTAACCTAATTGGCTGTCGACAACGGGCAATAACAGCGGCTGGAGTCACATAAGCTGGGGCATGATTAAAATCTTAACGCAAGGCTCAAAGTGCCGTTGCATTTGATACAGTTGAGACTAAACATCACGTTCCGGGGTGAAGTTCTACTCCCCCAACAGCTCCACCAGCAGTAACGGGTGGGAAAACTGTGAACCATCATATTCATTCACTCGAAGCTCCCGAAGAGTACACGATTTAGGGCAACAAGCACACCCCGGGGAGCAAGCAGCGTACTTTGTTTCGTTACGCACGATTTCATGGACCGTCGTTTGTGTTGGCTCTCCTCTTCCGTTACGCTTTGGGTTTTAAAATTCATCTGACCTCTCACTAACCTTTTACGGTATGCAGTTTTGCATATGCACTCGTAACGTTACAGCAGTGTTTGTGTATGTGTGTATGGTGGTCAAATTCCAAAGTTTATTCCCAATTCCAATTCCAAGCCAATCCAATGACCATCCATGGACAAAGCGGGACAAAAACATCCATTTGAAAGTCCAACCTAGGAGTTCAATTATTGAAAATCAATAACATTTTCAGTTCAACAATGGAAGTTACACCGAGGTATTGGTCGAAACAATCGCCCGGTGTGTGTTGTGTGATGCAAACTGGGTAGACCTTCCGAAAAAGGGAGATTTTCTGCTGACAACTAACTGTGGTGGCCGCAGCGCCACAGATCGCATGAACGAACTTTGTTCCACCATTTGTACGGGATGGAGCGTTTAACCACCGGCCAGAGACTAAACAATGCACACACACACCAGGGTTGGGAGGGAAACAAGATACACACACATATACACACAGCCGACGAACACATCCACTGGAACGAAATGGTAACGGGAACTGGAAAACAGGCCGACGAGTTCGCCGATGGTCACCTTCTAGCGCAGTTTTGGCATGATGGACAGGGTGTGTATGAGTGCTTGTATGTGCACGTTTCGAGAGGAGAACAGCTTGATAACCGTTTTACAAATTGCTGGAACCAGTCAACGAAAAACTCATACGATCAATGTGCCCAGGATGGTCGTGTTGTGAACTTGATCCGAAAATATTGGGAAATATTGTAATAATCCACTCCAATTTAGGAATAACCATTTTCATGACTTGTCTAGATTTGCCTAGATTAACTACTTCATCGTTTATTTTATGTTTATGCGGTTTTGACATTAAAATATCTCGATATGGTAATAATAGCATTATTCAGTTGGTTTTCATTAATCGTCTTTGTAGCCAGTATTTGGCATCCCACTTTGGTGCGATTCAACTGTACTTGTTAACTTTATCTTAGAGGAAAAAAGCCTCAGACAGTATAGCTTGTAACCTAAAGAAGTACAGAGATAAAAATGAAGTGATTTGGCATTTAACGTTCTATCTCACGTTGTACTTATACTTGCTGAAGCTAATGAGCGTACGCAACCTTGATTTTTTGGCTCGGTCCTAAACATTGAATGTCTTGTTCAGGTTTAAAGGTCATTGTAATGGATTTGAGGAAAATATCCGTTTTAATTCTCTGCATAATTGCCTCATCCATCCATTTCAAAGAATTTGTTCATTTTTGACGCAGGAAGAAATTCTTATTTGACGTAATAATAGCTGTCCTATCTTGGATATCTAAAAGTGATTGGTGGATATAACTAGCAATCTTAAGTGTGTGTCTGCATGCGATCGATCCGTTCATGACATAAACCAACGATAGGCATGAAGTTAGGTCTAGAATGACTAAAGAGTTTAAAATTGTTACAAAAAATGTAGCTTTATTATCATAAATATTGAAATTTTAGGAGGATTAGGAGTTGAAACTAAACCAGTTATTAACCCTTTGAAGGCTATCATATTTAAAGGACTTATTATGCCAATATAATCTTCTTCTTTGGCACAACTACCGTTGTCGGTCAACTATCATATCAATCGGTTGACTATCATATCAATCTTTATGATTACCAGTAGCAGGATAGTCACGATCCGACTCGGGTCTTGAGCCCATGACGGACATGTTGTTAAGTCGTACGAGTTGCCGACTGTACCACGAGACAGGTATGCCAATAAACAATACAATCGTGAATATAAAGCAAGAAAATGTTACCAATGAGTTATTTTATTTTTCATTCGCTTAGAAATACATTGCCTATCGATGAACAGATGTTTTGTTCAACATCGGTCAACATGCTTGTATTCAATGTTTAGCAATCAATATTAGATACCGATTCAATAATAACTTGACAACCGATAACAACCCAATTTTCAACGCATCCAAAAGATAACGTTATAAGTACATACATAGCTTTCTTGCAATACCGATTTACTTTTCACCCAATACAGTTCTGGAGTTATATCTCTTCCCTTCGTAACAATCATCGTCTGCCCAGTAGTTGGTATGTTCCTTCCAGGTGTTTAAGAAATTGGACTGCTCTTGCAATACCTTTCCGCAATACAGCGTATGGCATTAACGACCCGTGGCTAATTTGTTTGCGTCAATTCAATGAACATTACCGGGATTTTAATTTCTAATTTCATCCGGCTCTTTGTTATTTTTTCTAATTATTTTTTTTTTATTCTTAATTTCTTTTTTGTTTTAAATATTTTCTTCTTATCCGCTGCTTATTTTCCTTTCACTATGGATTTCCATTCTGTTACATCCTTTTCTATTTCCCCTTAGTTTAATTAAGTTACAGTTAGTTTAGTACCAATAGGGCCAACTAGGTTTTTAAGCAATTATATGTTCAACCCCAGAGGCAGACATATTGAAATTAATAAATGAAATGAAATGAAATGAAATGAAATGAAATGAAATGAAATAACAAGAGTGGTGTAACAATTGTTTGCACACAAGACTTATATCCTAATAAAAGTTAAAAATCAGAACTATATCGGTATCGGTCGAAAAAGTGATATTACTTTTTAAAAAATAGCTTTCAGTCATATTAACGGACCTCGGCAAATGTGTGCCCATTCAACCGTGTTATACACTATCCTAGACAAACCGCTTGAAGTACACCACCACCACCCCAAACCCTTCCCTCGCACATACAGAGCACATTACCGGCAAAGTGTCTGTAAAACGCGAGCGTGAGAGCTCTTCTTCCGCTGTTCCCTGCAATGGATGCTGAACGGCGAGAACCAAAAACAAGAGAAAATCCAGACCGGCCAACCAACAGCCCAGCTCCACCGGCTCCACGGCACCCGGTGTGTGTTTGGGTGTGTTGCAGCAGCAGCTACGGCGCCATTGTTACACGCCAGGCCCAAAAGTGGCGAACGTTCAATCACCACACCAACACACACACGCACACAAATGTTCAAAGTGCCGGCGCGCACACAGAGTTGCAGGAAAAACGTTCCTAAAGGCCAAGCAGGCCAAGAGGCCACAGTAGGCGCCAGCAACCGCTGACGCCATATCAACCGACAACGCAGTATGTGTGTGTATGTGTGATGAAAGAGACGAGAAGACAAACATACCTTTTCCGCCCCCTGGTGCAGCAGCATCCGGGCAAACGTTTGATGGATGGAAAATAAAAGGGAATATCGGAACGAAATAGAGAAATGGAGCCCCGTTCTAGGGTAAGTGTACTTGTGTTTGTGTGTGCTTGCCTCAAATTGGTAACAGAAGGCGCCGCTCTCGGGCGTGTGGAAGAGCATCAACAAATAGAAGTGCAACGCCAGATCGCTATTGACAGCAAAGCAATCGAAAAGATCTGTGCTGCGCTGCCCCGTAATCGATTATTCGCTATTAATCACAGCTTCACCCATACATGCGCGCACCGGATGCGTGTACGTAACAGACACACAAAGGCACGGCTTCGATGGGAGTGTGTTGTGTTGCGGTGAGGTGATATTCATTCTACTGTGCGCTCATCCCCCTCGCGTTGCAGCAGCGTTTTCCCCCTGTGCAGGAAAAGCTCTCGCCCGAAAACGGGAACCATTTTCATGGTCATCATTGCGTCGTCCTTTCGATTTACACCTTCGCCGTCGTACCGGGAGAGAGAGAGAGAGTGAGTGAGAGAGATGGAAAAGAGATGGAATATTTCCCAAAAACACTGTTTCGCAAAACAAAGGTGCGAGCGAGCAGCACATCAATAAAACCGGGGAAGGGGAAAAGAGAGCATCATCATGCAGGATGCTATAATTGGAAGCTGTTGCCGGAAATGCTTGGCTATTGCCTCGGCAATGGCAGTACGGAAAATCACTTTTTCTAGCCTTTATTTATGTTCTTAAAGCAAACAGTTTTTCGATAACTTACCTCAAATTGGACGTATTTCCAGCGTTTGATAGACGTTTTTGGGCTGTTGTCTTTGTTTCACACAAACAAAAAGCAGGATACGATGGCGTAAGATGGTTGCAGGAGAGCGTGTCCAGCACAATACACCCACACGCACACACACACACACACTCGGGCGCGTTTGTTCTAGCCTTTCACCATTAGTGCAGGGTTGCTCGCACGCTTTCGCGTGGATGGGTTAAGTTGCATTTTGCACAACTTTTGAGACTGATGTTTTAAAGTGCATTGCAAAGAACGTTACACAATAGAGAAGGTGTTTTGCAAAGCATTCAAGTTTACAGTCAATTTCAAACACAAATGTTAACCTATAATCCATATACAACCCTGCACTAATTTCACTACGTCTCAATCTATCCAATTGCACACATTCTCGCTTTCATCCAAAAGCTAATCCCAAAGCCTTCTTTTCCTCATCATCCTTTAGCCATACGCACACACACAAGCGCTAATTACGTACAGTCGGCGTTCACATATGATCCCTTTGCCGTGAAAATGGAAGGCAAATTTGCCGCAAAAATAAAAGTTCCAAACGCACTGCTCGGCAAAGCAGCCGGAAAGT
This sequence comes from Anopheles quadriannulatus, assembly GCA_000349065.1. Taxonomy (NCBI): domain Eukaryota; kingdom Metazoa; phylum Arthropoda; class Insecta; order Diptera; family Culicidae; genus Anopheles; species Anopheles quadriannulatus. Next base: position 962,193 of record KB667889.1, on the reverse strand, counting down.
GTGGTGGCGCAGAGACAGCCCTAGAACCCATCCTGGGGGAAACAACACAGTACGGAGCTGCATGCGCTGTGTGGCTGTGTGAGTGTGTCCCATCCAGTTTACCACCGGTGTGGTGTTGGTAAGCACTGCTTTCACAGACGCATTGTTGTGTATCCTTTTTCCGTAGCAGCAGCCGCTGCCGCCTGCCAGCACCACTGTCTACGTTTTATTCTTACTGCTGGCCGCTTTTTCCTGCACCGTCGCACGCAGGTGTGCGTACAAACAGACGACTACCAGCCTATTCTACGCACGCGAAATGCACACACACACGCACACACTCGCTCAAACACACTGTGGGCATGGAGAAGAATGGAGGGCTCTCGTTTCGGTTTTCGGTAGCGCTGCTCTGCTGTCACGCACGCAACTTTTGGCTTTTGCACTTTCATCCTTTCTTTCATCCCCGCAAACTGCAATACATGCAAGAGCACACAACAAACACACACACACGCGCGCACACACAAATAGGCACAGGAACTGCGTCGTCCTTTAACGCACACACACTCACACACCCACCGTCTGTCGGGAGCCCCTTGCGTTTTGTTTTGTGCAATCGAGGTTAGGATCTTGTTTGACTTTTCGATTCTACCGTTCTACCTTTCCGCTCACAAACAACCACTCGAAAAGAGACATTGCAACCGGAGGAGGCGTACTGGTTGGTTTGTGGCTGTTGCCTTTGCCGAGTGCTTCGGTCGTTTGCGATGGTTGTGGAGAAAAGGCTAAAGGGAACATAGCCAACTAGATTTGAAGCGCTGAAGCTCAGACAGACAGGGGGGAAGTTTTAAACCCGAAAACACACAAGCAGACACACACATACACACATGCAGCACTGTTCTGATTTCCCTCCTTATTAAAAATACAAACTATTCTTCTTGAAAAACAAGACTGAATTATTCACAAATTCGATTGCCAAAGCTGTTACGCACGATTAGAACATTCACGCTCTGCTTTTCCACCGGCAACAAACACTAACTACATGCAGTAGAGAAGAACACACATCACCAGGCGCTCGTGGTGCCGCAGAACACGTCCATCGCTTCGGAGCAGGGAAAAAAACTGTTCGCAGCGGTTTTCCTGCACACTTGGCCGAACCGTGCTTTTGTTCAGCGAGACTTTCTAGCTGCTAGCGGGAGCGAGCGAGATGCCGCTACGCTTTGCCCACAATTTGTCTGTTCGCTCGCACCAGCACGGGGAAGGTTGGAATTGCACACAAATCCAAGTCGGCAGTGTGAAAGAAAGAAATGAATGGTAGCAGTTGCTTTCATTTGCTTCTATCCAAACCAGTAAAAAGAAAGAGAAAAAGTATGCACTTTTGTTGCGCTGTCTCGAGAGCCGAACGAGCAAAACATCGACTGCGAGTTTATAAGCACGGGTTAGGATAGCTTCTTTTCATAGCGTATGTCTTGTTTGAGACAAAAACCATGTAATGTTGAAATATTTTATTGAAAATTAAATTATTTTTCGTTTCATCACTCTCAGTTGATATCTTGATCATTTCAACACTATAGCTTTATTGCTGTAAGCATATTTGAATAAAGGACTTAAAGTGGTTAACAGGCTAAAATCCATGCGATGTTTTTCTACTCATATGAATTCCCAATCAACAAAACGCGTTCTATAGGAGCAGTAGTCAAATATTTGTCAGATAAGATTATTATTTTCACAGCATTTTTTTAATTTTATTGACTTTCAGCGTGTTGGCCTCATTTGTCATTTTTATCAAATCGTGTAATATCAGGTATAGAAATGATTATCTAGCTAGCATTTGCTTTTATTTATTTAGTTTTTCAGAATCCTTGAATACTTTGTGAAATGTTAAATTAAAAACACTTTTACATTCCATCATTCTATCCCAAATAGCCAGCTCGTACTTTATAGCTGATTAAGGGCTGTTTAACGAAAAATCGTTCCGATGTCGTACTTTGTGGCTGATTAAGAGATAGACGGTACGTTGCGGAACTATGGAGCTTTTGAACAGGCACATGGTACTCCTTGGAACTTTGCGGCTGATTAGCACTATG
>KB667889.1:903616-921922 GCA_000349065.1 Anopheles quadriannulatus | reverse complement strand
AGTAGTGATGGGTAAGCATTACTCCGGATTACTCCGGATGATCCGGAGTGATCCGGACTCGGAGTCGATGAGTCCGAGGGTTTTCCCGTACGCACCCCCCCGCTAAACAGTCCGGAGCAACTCCGAGTCCGACTCCGAGGGGTGCCGGAGTCGGATCAATCCGACTCCGGAAAAAAATTGTATTTACCCATCACTACCCACGAGATGTTCATGTTTGCATGCTTACCGTCCATAACCATTAGGAAAGGTGACGATGTACTCCTCGTTGAGATCACACAGCGTTACCGTGCCCTGGCCAATGTTGTGCACACCGATCGAGAGGCCGAGAAACTTGGACTTTGTCCACACGTGCGCCGAAAAGCTGATCTTCTTGTTGTAATGCTCAGCATAGAACGCTGATACTGTAACGGAAGGAAGCAAATGGCATACAGTCAAGGAAGATGTTGTAGCTTTTAGGCAGGAAATTGCTGCGTACTTGGAGGATGATGCGAGACCTGCTCGGCAATAAAGGTTAGTTGGTCCCTGCGGCACCATGGTACCGGTCCATCCTTAACCTCCACGTTTGTCGCTTCGTCACCGGTTGCTAAAACGAAGAAAAAAAAACAACAAAATCAAATAACTATCCTCTTCTTACACTTTCCCATTTGCCCGCACGGCCTAGCACTTACGCAGCTCCGGAATGTCCCAGTGGCACTGGAAAATTTCGCCCAGGATCGGATTGTACGGCTTTTTCGCGACGGAACTTTTGCGCCCCGCATGGTACGCGCTCAGGTACCACCGCACCACCTGGATCATGCGTTCGCGCGGCTCCTTCAGGTCCGCTATCCGCAGGAACAGATCCGGATGGGCGAAGTAGTCGGCGTACATCTCCAGCAGCGACCGCCGCTCGAGGATGAACGTCGGCAGCACGACCTTCGTCAGGTCCATGCCGATCTTCACCTGCGACAGCAGATGGGTCACGACCGAACCGTGCGACTCCATCGACAGATCGTTGTCCGACTCGTCTTCGTATAAGGCATCGTAGTCGAGGCTGCCATCGGTCCGGATCGGTAGGGCTTTCGAGTCGTACGAACGGCGCGGCACACCGGACCCGGATACGGCGGCGGGCAGGCCGGTCTCGTGCAGTGTGGGGCGTGTCGCAACACCATCGGCACCGGCACCGACCAATAGGGGGGCCACGAGCCCACTCTGGCCCGCCGATATGGTGTCCTGCTTCTTGAGCGAGTTGCTTGTGCTGTCCTCGGCCGATGCATACTGTTCCTCTCCCGATAGGCGGCCCGTGTGCTCGGAAAGCGTGCGTGTGTTGCTGGAAGGGGATAGGGAGAGAGAACGAGAGGAGGGTGGAATAAAAGAATAGTGTTAGAACTCATATACCGGTTCAAAAATTGATACTAAGCTCATACCAATCATGGAAGTGTTCCTGAACCTATACTGGTCCGGAAGCTAGTACTGAACCCATACCCGTCCTGGAACTAATACTGAATCTATAACGGATCTGAAACTGATACTATACCCAAACCAGCGCTAGAAGCAATACCGGTCCCGGAACTGAAGCGTAACTACCAGTCCTGGAACTGATACCAAATCCACACCAGATACTGGACCTATATTGATCTTGAAACTGAAATTGACCCCATACCAGCCTTGTTACTGAAGCCGAACCCATAAAGATCTTGGAACTCATACCAAATCCATAGTGATCTGGAACTGATTTTGAACTCATAACCAACTTAGGTTCCGATCCTCGAAACTGATCCCGAATCCACACCAGATACTGGACCCATATTGATCTTGAAATTAACCCCATACCAGTCTTGTTACTGATGCCGAGCCCATAAAGGTATTGGAACTGATATCGAACCCATACCAGATGCGGAACCTTTCCCAGTCCTGGAACTTTTCCCAATTTTACAAGGAATGGTCTTAATTATTAAAATCAATTTCATGAGCAACAAAATATGTAGCAAACATCGCAAAATGACTTGGTAAACTCTGGATTACGGTACAAGGTACAGTACTTATATATGTAGTGATTTCGTTGCGAATTTCGTTCCTAAATTAATAAGTATGTTTCGTTCGAAACGACAGACAATTCAACAGAAGGTTCGAATAAATTTGGGAAGTAGGTTTTTTGTGCCTACTTGTGCTTGAACTAAACAGCGTTAGATTTTGCTGTTCATTGATTAGATTACCAATTAATATGTATTAATGTGTAGGCAAGTACCCCGATGGAGTGGCCCGGTGATTTATTCGAAAGACACGGTGGCTCCCACAACCGGACCATCCCTTCCATACCAAGTATGCTAGCCAAATAAGCCAAATCTGCCTCTATGGAAGTAAATCGATTGATCTACACTTTTTATTACATTCCGAGAAGAATTTAGTTCCAATCTGCAAAAAAATGCAAATTCCCCAACAACAGCCTAGAAATGAAGCGTAACAATTAAAGGGTATAGAATTTTAGTTCAATTAATGCAGCGGCAATGCTTTTTTAGTACAATTTTAAATCCTTCCCTTTGGAAATCACAGTCGATTTTTTTTAAATTTTTGTCCTTGTCAGTCCACAGACGTTATTAAGTTTCAAGGTCTGAATTATTCATAGGACTTTTTTTATGCACTCAAGCATCATCGCTCAGCACGAACGTCGAAAGCTCACTTGAACACAACACACCCGAAAACGTTAAGCGAATGGGCCCATTTAATTCATTATTTCGTACCGAGTAGACCTCTCTCGATGGCGCGTATGAATTGCCAATCATCCTTTTGCGATAAATTATAATCCGCTTGTATTGCATTGGTATTGGGCCACTCGTGTGCCACCCCCCCCCCCCCCCTCAGCACACACACACAACACACCCGATAATTGACCACGGGATCGGCAACATAAATATTCGCCCAGTACGCCGCCATCCATCGTCCAGGCCGCAGCAAGCACAGCGCCACTGCGGACAGCAAACGTGGGCGCGCACGACCCACGTGAGCAAGCAAAAAGGAAATAAAATAAATTTCAATCTGCAATCTGCTGTCGGTGTGCTGAACCGTCCGCGGCGATGAATGGGGAGAAAATACATAATGCGCAAAACAAATAGGAATTCCTGGGGGGTGATTTTTTGTTTGGTTTTGCCTTTTCCCCCTTCCTGCTCCTGCCCCGTACTTGCGCCCGTCCAACTGGAGAAGGATTTTGGGACAACGGACAGAAGGACACACCGTCGTACCGTGCCGGGTTTAGCAAGCATAAGTTAGGTAACGTTTACTAAGCGCAGAACCAAAAAAAATGGGGAAAGCAAAGCGAAATCACAAAAAAGCTCACGCAACAGCAGCAGAAGCAGCTGCGGCTGGGAAGGAAAAGTTGGGAAAAGAAAAATGACCGTTCTAACAAACCGTCAAACTCTGCACAAGAACACGGAAGCAGTTCCTCTTGAGAGAGAGAGTGCAACAAGAACAAACAAACCCCTCGGGGACGCAGCAGCAAGAAGGAAAAAGGGGGACACCAATCCGAAAGGTGGCAGCACCGGGTACGCTGTACGTGTACGGTTTTTGCAAACACCGAACAGGCAAATGGCAGTGTGATGTGCCTATTCTGTACGCAGCAGTGTAAGCCTGATGGTAAAGTGAGATGGTGTAATGTACCTGAATCGTGGAAAGTAAAGCAAATCGATAACCACTACCGTTTCTTTTGGGTGCCACGAAAAGAGCAAGAGAGTAAGATGGGACGTGATTAGTAGTGTAAGGCAGATATGGTGGAAGTTTTGTGGGGGCTTTCCCGAAGGGGGTGGAATAACGGCATGTCTTTGCATGGTGAACACACAGGCAAACACACACACACACCAAATACTAGATTCCGAGCAATGAGTATAAACTGCAGTCCGTAGAGTTAAGGATAAGTGGTCGCCGTCAGGTAGTAACGTAAACCTGGGAGCCCGTAACGTAACGTCTGCAGAGAGTGGGCCCGACTGCCGGTAACATCCTGCGTGTGTCGTTAACCCGTACCTGGTACACACTCGCATACAGAAAGGCCCCACCGGCTTCTTTAATGGGTGGTCGTTTTTTTCCCCCGCTGCTTAACAATATGTTATTTTGTTTATATCGATCTACCTATTCGATGGCATGTTTTTGCGCATCCATGGTCAATGGGGCGGTGAGGTTTAGTTTATGTGTTATTGAAAGAGGGACATAAAAGTTGGATCGATCATATACTTAGAGTAATATGATGATCCTATTTTTTCTTGTAAAATAGTAGAAACGAACTTTCTCTCTCTCGACCGTGTTTAGATTGGTGCGTGTTTACCGAGGCAAGACGATCCATAGAGAGTAATTGCTAAGAGCGAAGCTCTATTCAAGAACCGAAATAACCATTTAGCTATCATTTATTTGAACGAATCGTCAGTATTATATGCCCTTTTGCACAATAATGTAATACACTTAGATACCTTCGCAGAACTGCTAACACATTAATCACATTCCGGGCGTCATCATTGACTAAATGACGTTACAGTGTGATGATGATAGTAATGTATCTACCACGGGGAGAAGGCATCACCACTTCCAGTAGTAATTTTCGGCCATTTTTTTTCGGTACATCGTTACAAGAGCTCATTAACCTCTTCGCCTGCTACTTGTGCCTACTCTGTGCCCGTTGGATGGGTTTGCTATTAATAAACATAGAATGGTAACAGTTCATGATCTTGGCCATTAACGACACAGATGCTGTTATGTACGGTGTAAACTCAATATCACTTTGTAGGACCCGTCTTTGCCATTATCGGCACTGACGTCTTCAGCAGCAGTTAATAGAGTGAGTTACATAGACATAGCAAGAGGCAACAAGAGACTTGCTGGAACCTACAATGATGGACAGATATCAATTCTCTTTTGAATTGTCCTCTCAATTAAAGAGGATGGTTTCTGTGGGAAACATAGCAGAGGTACGCTTGAAAACTAACTGATCAACATGCAATGGTTCCATTCTCTCTGACGGCCAGAGTTAAAAAACTATTCATTAATGGACAAAATCAACAAATTTATATTTTGTGCAGAAGTTAAGATGTTCACAATGAGGCTTTGCACACTAAAGTATGAACACTGAACATATTCACCAACAAGAGTGAGAGAGTGGAATGCTGCAAGTGGCAATAGGGATTCGAATTAGCACGAAGGGTTTATTTGAATCTATTAATTACACACTCTTACTGGAATCAAATTCACTCACTCTCTGTGCCGACTAGTGAATCCCTCTTTAAATCACTTAAAATCCCGTGAAAATTCAAATGTTTGACTTCGCTCAACTTCACTAGCATGTATCCCCATATGCTTAAGTCCAAAGGGTTCAAAATCCGGAGACGTAGCAGAGACCATTCCTGATGAACTGATGAAACATGGCGAATGCTCTTTGCACCACTCTTGAACGATCGAAGCCTTCTGGGCTGGAGCTGAATCCTGTTGGAAGCAAAAGCTCTTAGCGTAATGGTTTCAAGTGGCCTTCGATGGAGGCTTTGAGTGTTCTAAATAGTACTTCTTGTTGGTCTTTACGCCTTTGTCGAAAGATCGCCATTGATGGGAACTCCATAAACACAAGCATTTCAAATATGCCTCAGGAGTAATCAATGTTTCGTCTGAAAAAAAAACGTTGTGACCAGCTAGTATCACTTCTACCACGCTACCCTGTAGAGCCTGAGGTACAAATTTACTTATATTAGGGATTTTCATCAAATTCAAAAAATTTTGATTGTGTTATCTAATAATCAAATAAATCTTTTTTTCCAATGTATTGAAAACACTCAGAATCATTCAATATATAGTACTATCCATTTTCTAATGGTCCCACGCAGCAGCTCCTACAAGACCGAAAGAAAGCCTACCTATCTCCTATCTCCTGACTACCTACCCCTTACCGTGGACTATAGTTTTTAGGTGCCATGATTGTGTGGGGCGGTATCGTCAACTCGAACGACTCAATAGCACGTCCGTAATGGGTTCAAGCCCCTAATGGACCGTCCCCCCGTAGTAAGGACTGACTATCCGGCTACTTGGTATTGAATAAAGTCTTGAAAGCCTGTATAGGCCGGCATGTCCTCGTAGGACGTTTACGTCAAATAGAAGAAGAAGCTTGTGTTGGTCATAAAGCCGACACTAACTAAGATTTCATATCTTGTCTATGGTTGAGAGCACTGGTCTCCAACCAGTGGTCCGCGAACCACAAGTGGTAGGTGGCGTTAACAGGCACGTGATCCGCAGAAGAATTTACGTTTAAAAAAGAAAATCTTGTTACGATACATTATATGCCATTTTTCTCCACAATCAGGATTAAATGTTCAACAGGCATGTCTAGAATAAGTTTTAAACCTATTTTTAATCAAAAACTATGTACTAAGTCTACAAAATATATGCCCTCGATAGATGTGGGCCGCGTCAAATATATTTTCAAAGCCAAGTAGTCCACGATCCTAAAAATGGGGCCCTTTCCGTTTTAAGTTCGTAGGCTGAAATTTCAGCCTGTCAGCTGTTTGCATTGTAAAGCGGTTTTTGAGCAACTATCTAAATGGGTATAATATACAGGTGGGCTTATCCCAAGGTGTATTAATTAAGAAGGCTGATTTTTATCGCTTCTGCTTCTGAATGAAGATTATAAGAGTGTTTTGTGTATTCGTTAAGCCTGCAGAAAGCTTGTTTGAGCAAAAGCTTTCACCCATCCTGTCAAAAAGAGATGTTCAAATTTGGTTATAAAAAACATGCTACGAGACCACCTGGACTACATACACTTTGATGCTGGATTCTATCACCAGATATCTTTAATGCACCTTGGGATAAATGTAAACACCACCTTGATATGCCATTTTTCGAGCAGGTGCTAGAATTTAATTCTAGCTTTGAGGCTAAAATAATCTAGACTGAAAATTGCAGGCTAGTTTTTTGTGTGGTTTTGTATGTAGTGTTTACATGATTTCAGCCTCCAACTGTCAAACTCCATACAAAAAACTAACTAGAATCGTGAAGGACCCCAATGTTAAAGAGCACTGGTTTAGTGGCTTTTACCAATATTTGATTTTTAATGACTATTACTAATGGGTAGCAGTTGCCACTTGGTAAGAGACTATGAATAAGACATCCTTTAAGGGTGAGAGTCCTACGAGTCTTCAGTTCATCAAATGAACATGACCTTACTAGCGCAAGATAGACAAACGTGACTAAATAGTAATAACAATTTAATAATATTATGATGCAATCTGCAGAACCATACACAATGACTTCAAGTGTCGTTATATTCCGAGCTAAAATATTGACATCTTTTGCACAGATTACCCGTCTACCAACCATTCGCAGGAGAGCTCCAAGCATTACATTATTTATCATCCCCACAGTCACCTACTATTTTAATAATGCAAACCAAACGAAACGAAAGGTAAAAAAGAAAGGCGACCTTTATGTTGCAATGCAAGCGCATCGGCGATGCATTTATTTGCATGTGCCATATTCCCCATATCTCGCTAGCACATTGTAGTTTCATTACCCCCCTTTTTTTACTCAACCATACACGGACCACCGAACAAGATGAGCTCAGCGAAAGCGTCTGCCTCCACCCTGCGTCACCCAAAAAAGGGAATTGGTGTGAACACAACCGAAATATACAAAATTCCCACCGGGAGCTGGGAGGCAGTGAGTAATAAAATCAAACACACCAAACCCCCCTTCCCACACACCACGACGGGACTGCATGCAGAAAGATTGTCGTAAAATCGGCCACCACCCACCGCGATAATACCTCGCGCGCACAACACTCGTGCGGGTGATATTTCAAGTGCATGGGGAAGAGGGGAGAAGCAGCAGCGAAAGGGAAAAGTAAACATAAAGGTTGTGTGGTATGTGCAGCATTCGGTGAAAAACACGTTCTTAATATCTTAATCGTAAAGGTACAGCGACGGCAACAAAACAACACACACACAGACACACATCGAGAGCGAAAGGGGCAGAGGAACAACTATAAATATGTGTGTGTGTGTATGTACAACTACAGCTGACAGCAGTGCATTTTACACAAACACACACACACACACACACACACCCATGTAGTTCTTCTCTCACTGGGGGTGGAAAATTTCATCCGAAAGGGGAGGAGGATGGAAAATCGCTACCAGCACTAACGGCGGAAGGAAATGGACGGTTCGGAAGCACGGGAAATCGGGGCGGGGGAGCCTCTAGTTTATGGCGTCACACTGTCGTCATCATCCATCTGCTGCTGCTGCTGCTGCTGTTGGTGGTGGTCGTAGTAGTATTAGTAGTGGTAGTAGTAGTAGTTCCACTCTACACAAAACTCTATCCCTTACATACAAAAAAGGGTGAAAAAGGGCTTTTCCACTCTGCGCGCTACTAACACTACTTTGAGGAGGGCGAGAAAAACCCCCAAAGCGAGCAGCTGAGACACTGAGTATATAAATAATATTTCCACCGCAGATACACACACACAGGCGAAGGTGAAAAACGCACCACGAGGTGTTGTTCCCCAATTGTATAAATTATTCGTTAAGCAAGTTGTGCAAAACCCGACCTGAAGCGTCGTCTGTGCAAAGTGAAAATGAAGCAAAAACCCCAACTGAGCATGCCATGGTTGGCAACTATCTTTACCTATCTGCCGTCACGGAGCTGGTGCGCCGAAAGGAAAACCGTTCCGCTAATGATTTGAACATGATGTGGCCGCTTGATTTTTCTCCCCGCTTTTTTTTTCTTTTCTCTTTCTGACCAGATGTTTTTTTTTTCGCCGAACGGCGGCAGCAAAACACAACAACACAACGCGCCTTTGGTTTGCGCGAGTCCGATTCGTGGTGGTGGTGGTGATGGTGGAAAATGTTTCTGCACTCCACACGCTCTTCACTTTCCCTCTCTCTTTCTCTCACACATTTTATCGCACTCTCTCTTTCTCACACACACAAAGCCACTTTTCTTACGTTCTAATATTGCTTTAGATTTTCACATGATCACATTTTGGTCGCTTCGTTTCGATTTCTTCCGCTTCTGTTGTTGTCGCTTTTCCTTCTCGGACGGCGGCTTCCGGAACTTTATCATTCATCGTCACCATCATCATTAACATCGACCAATATCGACTATCATCACCACTCTCTGCGGGAGCGTTTGTTGTATTGTTGTACCAAATCACATCAGAATGTGGTGAGGTTGGCCAATTTGGGTCGACCAACCAAAAAGTGATGTCGATTTTCCTTTCCGATTTTCCTATTTGAAACGCTTGATATTTACACCTGCGGTTGACTGCTTCAAGGGGTTGTGTGTTGTCGCTCCCCGCTTGTAGTTGTGTTAAAAGTTTTAAGCACTTTCTAATGAACTTTGAAACACGCCCGCCCACTCAAGGCAGCGTGTTCTCCAAAGCAAACACACACGGCCGTGGAACAGACGGAACACGATGTCCCTGTTGGAATCGGATTCCAACTCGATCCAAACACTACACACACACACTCTCTCTCTAATGGTGGCTGTAAGTGGGAATGATGGGAGTCCACCAATCGATAAAGAATCTTGCAGATGATTTCACTGAAACTCTAGTTAACCGCTGGAACCGTACACGGCCAACGCACAGGTTTGATTGGGAGAAACCTTATTGAAGCTGAAGGAGCAAACCACCACTCCTCCCCCAGGGGGCAGTCAAGGTCTGGGAAGACAATTGGTTTGTTTTAGACGGGCACAAATCCATAGGAGGCGGTGCGCACGTTGCCTCATATATATTTTCCCTCTCCGTGTGGCACAAATCGTAGCAGACATTGAAGTTGGAGCGAGTGACACTTGGCAAAGACTTCTGCTAATTCCATTCGTTGTTTGGGAGGTTAAAAACGGGGCAGACGACGAGTTCGTGCTTTCGTGCTTTTAATTTAAAATTCTTGCTTCAGAACACACAAAGAAACGACCCAAACACACACACACAGAGACACGAAAATAGCAGTCTCGATGGCAAATCTCTTTGGATTGGAAGACGTCGGATTTCGTAAGGAGACAAAAAACAAGGAAAGTATAGAGAGTTAGTTTGTTTTAAACGCCGGACACTACACACACACAGGCACAGGCACACACAGGCAATCACGCGAATACGCCAAATCGTTTCAACTGTCACGCAACGCACACCACACCAGCCCGAAAGGACTAGACACTTTAGTCCCCAACCACCGTCTTTGCGTCGTTCTGTGTGCGTGCTGCCGTATGCCCCGTGAGGTCCTTTCCGTCCTTTCGCTTGCACTGCTGAGTAGGTGCGTGAAGGGGAGAGACGGGGGGAACAACCCCGCCACACTGGCACACCGTTGTTGTACTGTAGCGCACCGCGCGCACGTGGAAGCAAGCGAAGCACGAGGCCAAGCTTCTGCCGATCCGTCTGACACACTGATGGCAGACCGTACCGCAAACACACGGCAGTCGTGCTCGGCTGGGGCCAGGCAGTGTGGCCAGCCCAACCACCGCGGGTTCTCCCGATCGGGTTAGAATCGGGTTGCTTTTTCGGCACTTCTCGGCACCGGAATCGGTTCAATCGGGCGCTCGAGAGAGAGAGAGAGAGATTTTCCGTGCGTTATTGTTATTGGTGCCCGCTCACGCCGCTCGCACTCGGCGTTTTCTCTCACTTTTTACCGCGTGCAACCGCGTCCGCCCGCCCAAGGGTGGGGTGGGGTTGGTGGGCAGGAGGGGGGTAAGGAAAAGGGTCCTAGAACTGTGCTAACGTCACGCGATACGCTGCTGCACGCCGCGTTTTGCCGCAGTTTACGTGCGAGATGCAATGCTACTTCTTCTCTGCCGCGTGCAACGATTTGTTGCGGAAAACTGTTTCGAAAACGAAAAAAAAAAACGACAACAATCGTGTGCTGCATTTGGGTAGTGTGGTGCATTGGATGCACACACACACACATACAAACGTACGAGCGAATCTGAGATTTTGAATCATTGCAACTCTTTAATGTCTTCCGGTTTCGAGGGCTTGAAATGCTATAATTAAAAATCAACAAAAACACAACGGATTTCTGTGCTGTTGGTTAGTGCTGGTGGCCAGGTGCTTTTGCTGCGACCTAAAGTATAAAGCACACAAAAAAAAAACAAAAAACAAAGAAAAAAATCACTGTGGGGAAAGCAAAGATTTTCCTCGCTCTCTTTCATTTCATACTCTTTTGCCCTGCTTGTATCGCTTTCAGAGGAGAATTTTATGAATAATTTAATCCATACTGAGCTGTCAATGTGACACGCTCTCTTCATGCATGCGTGAGGCCGGAAATCCTTTACACGTGCTGCTGCTATTGGAATGTTTTGAAATACTGTACACGCACCAGTGGGTTCGCATGTCCGCAAAGGATTCACGCAAACCTCTTGAAGAAAAAAATATAACGAAAATGAATACTGACACACATAATGTACAAATTGAAACATTATTGGCGTATGCAAATCTTGTATCAGTATTAAAATAAGATTGTAGTATAAGAATTATACAGTTATAGATGGCTCCCAACATTTCAAAGTCAATTGTTAATTAATAATTAAATGTAACTAACTCTTATTGTACGTAATTCATTCAAGATAAGATTAAGCTTAATATAACATTCGATTCTTCATCATACTGTGGGTAAGTTTGAGTAGGGGAACGCGGGGCAGATGAGCACTAAGAGAAAACGAAGCTAAGACACAGAGCTATGGCTCAAAATGTATTTATTGAGTAGTATCAAAACCATGTAAGTTTTATGAACCATTGTTAAACCAGCAATCGAGAAAAATATGAATTAAGGTTGAACAGACAAAAAGATTATTAATATTGCCAGTTCGTACATAAGCTTTAATTCGTGCTGCAAGAATACGTCAAAGTTTTAAAATGCATATTTTGAAGTGATATGATATTTCACTGTAATTTATGCAAAATATATTAAGAAAGGTAATGCATCTTATTAATAAATAGATGCGGCCAATACTGTACAAATTCCATGTTTTTTTTTGTAAATTCAAACTGTTTTATAGTTCCCCAATGTTTTGGCGTTTCATGTATTGTTGCTTTATGCGCATTTTGCCCCTTATCTGTGTTTACAGAGTTTTTCGAGTGTATTTCCAATGTCAACAATATTTTCATTAGCAATACGGCCTTTTTGGACCGTTACTCCTGAATAAAAAAAAAATATTTTCATTGCTTGCGAGATGAAATCTCGAAAGCTGTCAAATATTTTATTTCCATCGCAATAGTTTCAGTTCTTCCACATGATTTTCAACATTGGTATGACTGTTCTTTGGGATGTGTTGAAAATCATGAGTAAGAATTGGAATTTTGAAAATGTATCAAAATGTAACAATATTTATATTGTTTGCAAGATCAGTTGCTTGCAATAGCTGTCAAATGTTGCATTTAAATCACAATAATATTTCAAATCTTCCACATGATCTACAACACGTTTTAAGCTGAATTGAGTTTTACAGTTTTTTGTGACGTGTTGAAAATCATGTGTAAGAACAGAAATTTTATTATGATTCCAATACAATATGTGACAGCTATTGAAAAACATCTTTCAGGCGGTGAATAATGATTTGCACATTCGGAAGTTACTTAGAAAACCCTGTATTTAGCAAATTAGCATCACATGAAACATCGACTTTTCTTTTATATTTTTGAGACATTAATGGATTGTTTAAAAATGACTTTAATTGATAGATAAATCGTAAAAACAAAGAATAACGTAAGAACTATTGTCTTTAGGGTAAATCAATAAAATGATTTATTCAACTGTTTACCATGCCCATATTGCCCCTCATTACCATGATTAGAATTTTCTCTACGGAACTGAGACGATAAAAAATCGTCAATATTTGATGCGTAAATTCTAGTACAAAAGGCTATTAATTTCAAATTAGTATTTATTAATAATATTTTGAAACTAAAAATGATGAATTTCGCCCAACAAACAAATTGTTACATTTAATAAGCTAGCAATTTATTTCCCTTTTTACCATACAATTGTTACGAAGTGTCAATTCGCCAATTGCTATTCGCCCAATCCACTTAGCATAAACTAAACGCAATAAATAAATGCCATTGATGATATGCGTTCCAGTGTTCCATCCCCGTATAAGTATCTTTTCAACCACTGGTAAAACAGGGTCGCGTGGAGCAGTATTGGCGGCATGCATTTTGCAATCGTCAATTAATAAATCGATGGGACAATCGAACAACCGCTAAACACCCAATGCCACCACCAAAACATGCCAGAATAATGGGCTTCAGAGGCGTGAGTTCGATACAGCACACACACACACAGCACTGGTTATGGGGTTTACCAATTTCACAAATCGATTGCACCCAGCAGCGGGGGGACTTCCTCTGAGGGTGACGATTAGGAGTGGTCGTTTCTATTCAATCGAATATGTTGGTGGACACGACGACCGCGCGTGGCTCGGTTTTGGTGCAGATGAAATTATCGACGAAAATGGATTGGTAGAAAAGCAAGCAGCACTGTGGGGGTCCGCCATCAATGGGGCCCCACATGGTTTATTAATTGAGAACAACAATTGGCACGCAATTAGGGAAATGTACTCGAACGTGGATACGGGTATATAGTTGAATAAAATACAGATACGGTTACACTTACCGAAAAATGAATAAATATTTAAATTATTAAACGCAGGAGCAACTCAATGGAGGTTTCGATTGCATTCATTAATTTCATTACTGTGCTGCCGGGGATATTATAACGCTCTTGGTTCAGACTGCTTCAAATTATCTTAACACCGGGATCAAATAACTCGTTAATAATGAACTGTCTGGTTCATAATTAAATTTCCTCCTGCTCTGAGAGGAAATGAGTTGGAAACGTTCGTCCTTCTCCCGCCTTCATTCAAACAGTTTGAGGCTAAGCTGTACGCTTAACCACATACAAAACACAACTCCTTTGACAGCTTCGTACCGTAGTTTCGAAAAACTTTGTTCGAGAGATTTCTCACCCCAGAATGCTGACAGAATCAGTATACTTTGGCTAACCAAGAGTCAGCCAGCGGTGGTAGTTAGTGGAGGTGGTGGTGGTGGCGTCAACTTCGTCAGTTGAAACTGTCAAATGTATAATTTCCATTCGATGGGGAGTAAAGACAAACGGAGAAAAAGAGAGAACGCAGGCGGGAGAGTGAGAGAGCTAGCTAGCACGTGTTTTGTGATGCTGGCAAAGGACACTGACAGGACACGAAAATGACTCTCGAAGCCGTACAAGCCGTCCCACCCTTCCCCTACAAGGTAGTTCAGGGTGTCAGAACCTTGATAGCGAAAGTTCAAGATACCGGTTCGGTGCCGGTAGAATTTGACAATACGTATCTGTGGCCAACTTACCTGGTCGGTGTGTTTAATTGACTAGAGGTGAACGGGGAATCGTTCGCGTCGAAGAAGTCGTCCTCGCCCTCCGAGCTCGAGTAGGACGTTTCCGGCACTGTGGAGAAGGTATGGAGCGGTTCGGTTATCATGACGATGCTCGGGTGCCGCCGGCACTGCTGCCGCCGCCGACGCCGCCGGTGGTTGCGCTTCGCCACCGTCAGTGCATGGCGCGCGAACACCAGCAGTAACACTATGACCAGCGCCGCCAGAAAGCCGCACACCAGTACACATGTGCACTCCAACGTTTACGCGGCTCGTCCCGGGTCGGGGTCGTCCCTGTGGGGCAAAACTGCAGCAAAGCTGCCCTAGCCAGTGTATCGAACACACACAGTGTTGCGGCGAGAGAGAGAGAGAGAGTTGGAGAGAAAGCGAGGACCTAATCTAAGGTGTACGGTTCTACACAGCGACGTACACTTTCCCTAGAAACTCTTGTTTTTGGCGAATAATTTACGCGTGTATCCTTAAACTTCCTTTCTATCGCTGATAGGTTCTCTTTAACACATTGGAAAAAGCTTGAACGTAAAAAAGCCCGTCTTTTTTGTTTCTACACACTACACAAACGAGATGCCTCTAGCACACCGGGACGAGTCACAGCCGTCACAGCTTCAGTAACGCACGAGCACGAGGATCTCTCTGCTTCCTGGGATGGTTCATTCCCGTCCGTTGCCACCGCGATTGCTTCTTCTAGACAACAATGTCCGCATCCAGCGTACTCTCATTCGCCCGTGCGGACTTCACTCTCACACGACCGGTCGGTGGCTGAGAACTGTTCTTAAGACTAACTCGGCCTGCCGCTGCTCAAAGTCTTCATTCGTTAGTGTGACTCCTCCGGGTGCGGGAATGATTCACCACCGATCCAAACTAGCTTTGTTGATTTCGTTGGCCACACACACACACGCACATACGTTTCTGGTCGTCGTTCACGGCTTCGAAATTGGTGGGTACGAGAGACCGGGGTGTCTGTACGCGCCGGAACAGGATACAGTACTACCCAGCGCACCATTAATTGGCGGTCGCTGTAATGCTCCCCCCGCGCGGTCGTGTCCGGGCGGGGTGCTTCTGCCTTCGCAGGACCCAGTTCCATCTCTCGGAACATTTTCTCTCTCACTCACTCACACCAGGAGCCGGAGACTTTCTTCCCAACAAAAGGGAAAAAATCACTCTTTCCAGTGCCGGCGATTCCTCGTACATTCTCCGTCTCTCATCGGTCGTTCATTTTTTCTCCCGCGAACCCGCGTTGACCTCTCTCACTCACTGACTCTCTCTCTCTCTCGCGTGTATACAATATTATGCAGTGTTTTCCACGCTCTGCTCAAATAAATCGATATCCACGTGATTTTGGTGGAACTTACGCACCTTTCACTCCCCCTGCCCCCTTTGCAGGCCAAGGCAGCGTGGTTTTTCGCAACACCGGAGAGCCCTTGGCCCACTGCACGCGGGAGAATAGAGCAGTGCGAGAGAGAGAGAGAGAGAGAGAGAGAGAGAGAGAGAAAGAGCACGAGCGCGCACACGAGATTCCAAACAGCCGGAGGACATGGCGACCCCCAGACGTCGCGGGCTTCGAGCCCGGAGAGGCCTCGGTTACCGTGCGGCATTTTTCTGACAGTTTAGTACCGCATTACACATGCCTAGGCCCGGATCCCGCAGCCACCGGTCGCATATGGCATAGCGGCGGCTCCAGTGTGTGTGTGTGTGTGTGTGTGTGTGCGTGAGATAACGGATAGAACGGGGGGAAACCGGGTTGGTTCTGGTGTCTCACGGGTAGGGTTTTGGAAACAACATTGAACAACAACGCCGTTTTGAGTGAGTGTTTGGTTGGTGAAGTGGTTGAAATCATGAAACATCCCTCGCCCCAAAAAGCACTTTGGCCAACGAGGCGTGTGTATGTGTGAGTGCGAGGATGTTTATAAAACCGGCTGGCTGGCTCGTGGCTGGCAGAAGAAAAAAAAACCCTAGCGATTTTCCTCCCATTTAAATGCGGCACCATTTGTCCGTCATCGGCGGCAGCTGGCACAAGTGAAATAAGGTTGCTTTTTTCTGCTGCAAACAACCACAAAAAACGCGAAAAGCCCTTTGCAGCAGTGTCAGAACAGGGTGGTTACATGCTTGCGGGTCGTTGTATCGAAAGTTGCGCAACAATATAAGCGCATCCTAATTACCCGCGTGGCAGACGAATTGGCGAAGACGAACGGTGTGACGGCAATGGCAAAAGCCGACTACACGTACGCACGGAGGTGCGTGTGATCAAGTACAGGTGTAAAACGCTGTCCACCGTTCGATCGATTCGAACCCGTCGTCGTGTATCGATTAGTAACAGCACCTCGTTGGTTGGTCTACCTAATGTCCCTTAGAGTTATCTTTTTTACCTTTGCCGATAATTGTTCGAACTATAACTTCCAGACCGACCGGCTTCCAGTGTACTCTGTCATTACTCAACGCAGGACAATTAATCTAACGATTACCTATGAACTAGAACAAGTTTCTCCGCGGCGAATGACTATCTGCTGTTCGAGTACGCTCCTCACTCTTTGCATCACTTTTGATGTTCTTTTTCTCGCTCTTTTTTCTCCGTCTCACTCTCACTCAAACACGCGCACACAGTGCAAACATCTCAATGTTTGTAAGCAGCAACATTGTCATGAAGGCGTCGAGTGCTGTGCTGTGCTGTGCTGAAATTTTCGGCCACCGCTGGTTGATGCTTGGTCATAGTGCACCCGGCTAGCGCAAACGGCACCAAACAAAACCCAAAACAACAGTCGTAAACCGACTGTCAACACACGATACGTACCGCTAATGGAAGCGATGTTGGCACGGCGCGAACTTTCCCTACATTCGTCAGCAACCTCAATGTCCGTGGGTAGCGAGGTGGACATCACGCCAACGACCAGACCTGCCGGGCGTTCGAAGCATGGGAAACAGTAAGGGAGTGGATGGGATTTTAGTGGTGCACCACAACTTACCAGACTCGCTGGGTTCCGTTTCCGTTTCGGACTTGCTTGAGATCGGACCCTGGTAGATGCCGTTGATGGGGTTCGCCGTGTTCTGTGAAAAAGTTGGTACGTGTTATTGTGCTTGGTACCAGAAGGAAGGGGTTTTGGTCCTTTGCAAGTAACTTACCTTCGCGATCTGTAACAGCACTATTGAGTGTTTGATGTTATCCAGCATTGCCTAAATGGTGCCAAGTGGAGAGGAGATGGAGTTTAATAATGATACCATGATAGCTCGAAGTGTCCGTTAGATCATTCCAAAAAAGCGCGATGACTTACGTTAACGTGCTCGTTGATGGTTTTCAGTTGCGTGGCTTCCTCCGTGTCACCGAGCGTTTCCAATCTTGCTTCCAGTTTCTGGGGGAAGGAGAAAAAAGGAAAACCAAAACACCGAATACGTCAGCCGGATCGTTAACACTTGCTTACGAACAAAACACGCTTACCGTTGTTTGGTCAATCATTAGCTGCAGAAACGCGTCCGCCTCCGTTACCTTCCGGTCGAACAGGACCAGATTGTTGGAGCGCCGGATACTGGTGCCGGGTGTACTACTGCTACCGCCACCGACACTACCCGTACCACCGCCAGCACCAACTCCGCTGCCCGGACCGCCACCGACGCCGCCGGTTGTGAAGCCCATCGCGCTGCTCTGTGCGCTCGTGCTACCGCTGCCGTAGTTGTACTGCTGGTCCCACAGCGCTCTGCTCCGGTTCGCGTGCCGCAGTATCGAGTCCTCCAGGCGACGAACCCATTTTTCGCGTTCCTCTGCATCGCGCGCCTATTATCGATTCGGTGTTTATGTGTGTGTGGGCCATTCCGACGCGATAAACCAGGACACGTGACGGACAGGTACAACGTATCGATGGTTGGGTGTATGAGTGTGTGGGGAATTATTACCAGAAAAATGGAAAATCGTTAGCTACACGTGAGAGACGGTCGTTTTTTGTCCCCCC
>KB667889.1:844325-894007 GCA_000349065.1 Anopheles quadriannulatus | reverse complement strand
GGGGGGGGGGGGGGGGGGGGGGGGAGTACGAATGGGAGGGTTTGGGAACTGAATGCCAACCCACAGTCTAAATAGCATTTGCATTGACAAACTGATGCAAAATTATCTTGCACACATTAGCCTTCTCTCTCTCTCTCTCTCTGTGGTTTTTTGTTGTCTTGTAATGCGCACCGGAACACACATACACAAACACACATAGAATATACTTTATTCTGTTGTGATTGATCTAATGCCGCTTATCGCTTGTGCACGGTACGGGCGTTACGTAGTACTGCGACCGGGGTCAATAATTAAGCCTAGCAGCGCGTTACCGCGTTTGCCACCCATCCGGAAGGATGAAGAATGATTTCACGAATTTACAAACCACACATACAGACAAACACACACGCACACAGCAACTCTAAAGTGCATACAAAGTGTGTATGAATCGTAGCCTATAGTTTGTGCGCGGAGTTGGTTGGGGAGGCGAGTTAAATTATATTGCTTAATTATCGGTAAGTGTTTCCCTCTAAGGGAGTTAGAGGGATAAAGTGAAGGAGAAAGAGAGAGCGCGCCGGGGGTGGGCTTTGAAGAAGAAGAAGAAGAAGAAGAAGAAGAGGGGGGGGGGAATGCTTTTAAAACAATGTGCAACGCACACAAACATAATAATAAAAAATAAAGCAAGCAAATGGCAAATGATGCGTAAAGGGTGTGCTTTTACTGATCTTGGCCTCGTGGACGATCCGAACGACAGCTCTCGGAGGCATCATGATCGTTGTTCAGCCAGCACCATTATTGTAAGCAGTGGTTCGAATTCGATCGAAAACGTCCGAAAGTAACAATAAATCGTTTTTGTTTTTCTTCTTCTGTTTCTAAATCAAACGTGTTCGTGAATAATTCAATTGAATTGTAATTATTGTTTCATATACTGTATTACTAAAGTAGTCTTGATTGAGAAAGCGAATTTCAGGGTTTATAATTGCTACAACAGGCACCAGCAGCACTTTCACGCAACGATCAGTCTTGTTTGGCGTTGTGCGTGTGCAGTACATCGAAATCGAAAGCTCGGAGGGTGGAATTTTAATCATTTAAATTGAACATTATTAAAAAAAAAACAAGTGGTGCGCTTTTAATCGCAACGACGCGATTGGGGAATCATTTATGATCTTGACGTCACATTTTCTGACGATGGGACATCTAATCTATGTTTGAGTGTGTTCCATTGGCATCTAACGAAGGTGAAATGAGCTCGTTTCGGACCTTCGAATAAAATTACCAATCCAGAAGCGTAAAAGTTAAGTTTTCGTTTTCCTGAAGAAGATAAAAATATACTCAAGGCTCACGGCGCTATCATCGGGTTTTGAACTTTTGTTTCTTTGGCAAGGTACGAACGAACATAAACATAAAGGATGGAGTTAGAAAGACTGGGGGTGTCCGATAAAACAAACGTGACGTACTAATGCGCCTAATGTTTTTATCTAAAAAACAAGATCAAAATGCCCTTTCCTTTATGCTGCATGTGTGCAGGTTTGGCAGCGCCATTGCATCATAATGAAAGTTAGTTTTTCATCAGAAATATAAAAGATTGTTGTTGAACGTCGTAACCTTGACGAATTCTTCATTGGTGAAATATTTTGAACGATGTATTGCATAGTTTTCAGCGAATGTAAATATAAACTTTAACATTTGATTATGGATTTAGCTGCAGGTTCAAGGATCCGGAAGGATTTCTTGAAATCATCAATCCAACATTCCTTTCCGCGGAATGTAGTGTTCTATAGAATGTTATAAATAGCACACACAACGACAAAAACTGGAATTGAGAATAGCGGTCTTTGATAATGCCCAAATATAAACGCTAAAACTATATATAGCTAACACTATGAGCAATTCATTAAAAGCAAAGATTTTCATCTCGTAGCGAGAAAAGTGTCCTTACTTCAGTTCCACTTAACGTACATTTTGATGACCATTTAAGCCAAAAAAAAAAAAAAAACAATCCTGCGAGTAAACAAACCCATTACTACGAAATAAAAACGAGACGCAAAAAACAAAAATCTCTTCAAGAATTTGTACGACACAAGGCAAAAATTGTAAAGCGCAAAAACTGGAAACTGGTACAAGTTTTTTTTTCAATTCCGGATCTCGGAACTCATGGGAAATCCAAAAATTTCATCAATATGCCAAGGTCAAGGATGTTAAAATTTCCCCCACCGTGGTGTGCACACATCACGCACCAGGAAAAGGGTAACAAATCTTATAAATAAAGACAGGTTTTTCAATGTTCTTACAAAGACTTTTTCGTGATCGACAGTCGTTGACACCTTTGGGTTCGTGGTCGTTCGCTCGTGGTTAGTGCTCTGTTTTTTGCTTCTTGCTCGATGCTGAAAAATCCAAGGCAACAAGGCTCTCGGAGAGACACACAAACAAATGTAAACAAACATAACGACTTAAAACATTAGATACTCCACCGGCAATGTGGAGAAGCATGATGCTCTTAAGTGCTTATCCTGCGAGCAGCATAAAAAGCCCTTTCCAAACCAACAAACGCTTTAATCACTGCTTAACGAATTTTGTTGTTGCGCAGCGCCGTAAGAGCAAGAACACATCCGGCAAGACATTACAAAGCGCATAAAAACTCCCGGCAGGTCCTTTTAGTAGCAAAAACGGAACGTCACCTAGTACAACACACCTCGTGTTTCTTTTTGATCACTTTGAAGCTCGGCATTTGCGCACAAGAGCCATACGTCATCGGTATAATGAACAATTATACGTCAACTGTCCCTAGCGAAATGGGAACCTTCTTTTCCCTTTGCCCAATGCCGCTCATCCAGCGGAAAAACCGGGTTAAATCGCTGCCACCGGGACGACACATTGCCATTGCGTTTGCGTCAAATGGTGATCAAGACAAGACATTAAGCATTCCCAAAACGCAACCACATCGATTGACGTTCCTGCTATTCACCCCGGGCTCGAGGAGCACTGCCTCCCCACCATGTGCATATTACGGTGAGTTCTTAATTGCCGCTTTAATTACTGCAACCACCGTCGGCATTGCGCCATCCCTAAGCAGTTGAAGTGCGCGGCGCGCAAAAGTGGCGCACAATTTTGCGAATTTTGCGATGCCATTAAAGGCATATTATGGGTGGGTTTTTTTGTTTCTTTCTTTGTTAAATTGTCTGCTCTACACTAAGGATGTGAAAAACATCATCCCTCATTCAACCTCCGCCGGAACGATGTAATCCCGAAATGTTAGGATCGTGCAGGGATCGCGATCGTAAGCAGTGGTTACGTCGTCGTGGCACACACGCGCGCGCGGATTTGAAAAAGCTCCTCACACGCGCACGGCTCACGCAGCCGAACACGGGGCGGCAGAGGTAAATGGTGATCAATTTAAAATACATAACAATGTTTTTCTCACATCTACACCTCTATACCCCAAGGCAGATCGTTCGGCAGAAGTGTTTGAAAGTGTTTAACTGTCTGGGCTCGTTCGCGAAGCGTTATTATTTAATGTTTGTCCCCTTTCCATACTGGGGCCGGCAAGCTTATTGACACAGGCAGATTGACCCGCCCTTAAAATCATCAACCCATGTTCCATATACCCCCCCATGTGCGCCATAAGCCACGCAACCAGCGCGCACAACCCCAAAACAATGTTCGTTTGATGCGCTTTAACGTTCAGTACACACAAGCTTTTGCGCACTTGAGATGAGCGAACATATGCGAGAAAAAGCAACAACATATCATCCATATGAAACACATCACCACCAACAGTCTAGATCCTTTTGTGTGCACGCGCGCTCACTCGGGATGAGGTAATGGGGCCGGGTGCTTTATGATGTGTGCCCCCGTTTATGAGTGGGCCCCCAGTGTGTGTGTCCGTGTTGAATAAATGTAGCATCTTCAATTTTACGCCAATAATCGTGAATGATTAACAGCCGTCACACGCTCGACACGGTGGGAGCAATTGGTGTGTGTTTGGTTGGGTGACGGCTGCGGGGGATGTGGTGTAGTGGTTTTTAGCCAGTAACAAACTTGCTAGCAAGGATAGAGTGCCGCCCCATTGGAAGAAGTTATTTCGTGTTCCTTAAAAGTTGAACTTAACATGAATTCTTGTTTAACAAATCTTCTGTTTTATGTTATTTTAATTTATTTATTTGGTCTTTTTTCAATAAGAAACAAATTTTGTATCTTTGCGAGACTTCATTCAAACAGGTACTTGTAAATTAAAATCATGAAAGAAACTTCTCTTCCGGCCATCTTTGATCCATTCCAGATTTGAACACATTGCATGCAAACCAGCTTGATTGTTGTGTCGTACACATAACCACTGCACCACGAGGACCGATCGTGAAAGCAACATATAAAAGCCTATAAAACTCACTATGTGCTGAGGTACTTGTGATCTTCTATGCTGTGAAAACGGTGTGAAATAAACACTTTTCCCATGTTTCGATCCGATCCCTCGTTAAAAGACGAGCCCTGTTTAAACGATCGTAATTTGCACGCCCAGAAAAAGCTGTCAAAATAAAGCTTACACATTGCAAAGCTGGACGTGTAGAAACGCTTGAACATAGCCAATCTAGGGTTTCGTCTTGCTCTTTCAAAGCTATCGTATTTCTATTGTCAAGTAGAAAAACAGGCAATACAGCGAAGGAGAAACATTTGAAACGATGATGCAAAAATCAAATTAGATCTATTTCTATAAAGATAGAAACTGCTCAAAAAGTGAGAAAAATGGGGGAAATGAATAGTAACCGTGTCCAAAACCATCTCAACGCGCTTTTGATCCAAGCGATTAATTGTTGCGCACGTTCGATCTTGCCGGCCAGCTAAGCATAAGAACCGGGCAGACGGAAGAGACGAGATTGGAATGGGGAGGGCGGCTTTCGCCAAGGCCAGCCCCACCCAACAATGCAAACGAAACACCGTGCGCCTCCGAAAGAATGTGTCCCAACGAAGGCCCAGTTTCGCGCCAAACAATGTATCGCGATGGTAGCGCGATGCCACCAAATGCAGGCGTCGCGTTAAAGCCCGTATTAGATTGATCGAACGCCCTTGTCAAACATGGAGAAGGTGGTGAAAATTAATTTCCGCATAAACAACAGAAAATCCATTTTTCTTCCCCTCCTCCCACGAACGCCACTACCGGCCACGAGAATGGAGTCATAAAAATGGACAGTAAGAAAATTAAATGACAACAAAAGCCACATTTCCGAACGCCCAGCGCTCTCGCCCGAGTGCACGATGGATGCACACATTTTGCTTCACCTCCAACAACTGCAGCCCGGGGATTGAATGTTGATTTGGCCGCATTCATCAGCACACTTTGTGCACCGATCGCGGCCAACACAAAATGGACAAACACAAGCAGGGCAACAAAAGCGTGGCGCGGCTTGTACTTTCACCTGTGTCGCGGTGTGCGCGATGCGCTTCACGACATCGCGAATGCACTTGAACTCTAAAACCGCGGCAAAAAGGCAGCAGCGCCGTCGTGTGTCTCGGAGATGGTGCTGCTGCTGCTGCTGCTGCTGCTGATTACTTGAGAGCTAGTGCAAATCAATCTGGGCGAAAAAATCGCTGCGTTTCACTTTCTACACACCCAGGGAGAGCGTTCGGTGGACATAACAAAATAAAGTTTGAAAAAATATATACACCACACAAGATGGCTAATTTTACAAAATAATTCATAAAAACATACGTAACACTACGCACCCACACATACACAAGCTAGCCGAATAGTACGAAATTTAACATGAAAATGTTGTTACAACGCAAAAAGGAAGGCGGCCCCAACCACAATGTGTGCGCACTTTCTGGCTTCAGGTCCTATATGCTCCACCGGACCGCACCGAGTTTTGACAGACGGCAAGAAGCAGCAGCAGAAGAAGAAGAAAAACAGACCCATAAAAGTGTTATTTAATTTTTGTCCACCCGCCCCCCCTGCACAGGCACCCTTTGGTCCACAAACCAACGGTTGTTAACTGGAGATCATTTTCGATATCATTAAGATGGACTAGCGATTTTTTTTCGCGGGGTTTTAGACATTTTTCCAGCCACACAGCTGATTTGTGCGTGTCAGCGTGCAAGTGCGCGAAAGGAAAGCCCGATCGCGCATTGGCAGACCTGGGAATGGCCTTCCTAACGGGGTGACACAAGCTTTATGCTGGCTGCCGCTGGGCTAGCTGCACGCGCGCACCCGCGGCGTTATGTGAAGCAGATCGTAAGCTGATGCTGTGTTTCGCCCCGCAAATTGAAACGTAATAGAGAAGGGGACAAAAAAACAACAACCACCAATTTTGATGCTAGCTTTTGTACAAACCATTTTGTACAAGGCCGATAAGCTAAACGGGCTCCAGATTGGTCGGAAAGATGTGCACTTTTTGTCACAGTTTTTTTGTTGTTGTAACTACCATTGAAGATCGCGTTTTCCCAGGCATATTGGTAACGCCGGTAAATAGAGGTCGGATCTCATTTCAGCGGGCTCGTTACTGTGCACTGTCCTTCGTGACAGCCGGACTCATTGCGCTACGGATTAGCCACCGTGAGAGGGTCAAGTTCGTACCGACAGCCGCTTATTGCACCAAAACTCCCCCAAAAGCACGATTAAGATTAGTTACACGTTTGCCCTCCAAAGACACCGTTCGGTACCTGCTCTGTAGGTGAACGCAGTGTGTGTATTTTTTTATTTTTCTAATAATTACTAACCTACATTTAAAAGGCTTATAAAAATTAAAACTCTACACTCTCCAAGCTCTTTTTCGGCGGTGCCCTAAATTGTAGCACAAACACCTTTCCACCTTACACCGTCGTGCACACGGCGTGTTAATGAAAACAAACATCAAATTAGGCCGTTTTTATCATACACGATCTTTCACCAACGAGATAAGGTTGATTTTTAAGGGCACTTTTCAATGATAAAGCTCACCACCCTCTGCAAACCCTTTGAGTTTGGGTGAGGCTACTACTGTGCACTCCGATGCTATCCGTGGCACTCGCGAAAGCGCACGGAAGCATGGAAACCGTTAGTATATACATTTCATTTTACAGCCCAATACTTCCCCACAACATATTTCGAAGGGAGAGATTTTGATAAAAATGTTAAACATTTGGCTGAACGCACTGGGGGGCACCACCCTTTTATGAAAGTGTCTAACATGGTGAAAGAAAAACAAAAGTGAAAGAAGACTAAATGTCAGAGAAAATTGATACGAGCAGGGGGGAAAACATGAAAAATGGAAAGAAAATGTATTCCATCAAATTCTTTACCAAAATTGGTAGCTAGATTAATAAAAGAAAGCATCATCATAGAAGAAACGTAACACCAGCAACCAGCACAAGAAAATGAAAGTAAAAAAAGTGTCAAGAATGTATAGAAACAGATAAAACGCCTAAAGAAGACAAGGAAGTCGATGGTTTAAAAGCGAAAGAATCCTAAGACTGAAAAGAACATCGAAAGCGGGCGCTGAATATAACGGCTGGTCAGGCGCGGGGTGGTGTCTTTGACATTAGCCTAATGCGTCCTAACCAAAAGGCAATTTCGATTGTGATGAAATGTTTGCAAATCGAAACATAAAAAACAGATACAACATGCTAAACAAAAAATGATGCTCTTCCGAAGATGCTCAAGAGGACACCGGACAGCCTACGTGACTTTCTGCACGATACACAGCACGCGGCAGGCCAGAGAGCCCAGGCGATTTTGGGGTACGCAGATTCCTGCGCCAAATCAGATATTCTCCGATACCGGTTTTAAACGCAGACATATTCTTACTTTTTGCGGAAGAAAATCTTATCACACGCTGGCTAACATTTGAATGCAAACCCCGCAAAGCTTCCCTCATTATTCCTGTTCCTTTATTTCAGCTGCTGCTGCTGCTGCTTCTTCGCGCCACACGCTTAGGCGCTCCTTTTCTCCACCCACCGCGCGATCACGCATAATTTCGCATGCGTACGACCGTCGGCGGCTGTTGCCAAACTAGCCAGCCAGCCAGCCAGCCAGCCGCTGTGAACTGATAATGAAATCTCGAACCAGGAAGCGCGATTTACATTAAAACCGCGATCGGTAAGGTCTGCACTAAGCCGGTTTTGTTTGTCAACCGGAGAAGGCTGGGAGGGGAAGGAGTCGGAAAGTATAAATTTCAGAATTTGACTTTTGCAGTAAACCTGGCAACAGACAGAACCTCATCATCATCCTTGCTTTTGCCGAAAATGGTCAAACACCCCTGGCCAGAAAAGGGGAAGGTTATGAGGATGATTGAAATTCACACTCAAATAATTTTGAACGAAGCATTGAGTTCTACAGCTTTTACCGTTTTACTTGCCAACTAACGAGACAAGTGACAATCCATCGGAAAGGGGTGTCTGTTTCGATGGGATTTTTGGAATTTTAAAAAATACACGGCACTAGTTAATGTGTCATAAATCAAGACAGTGTTGTGCCGCAAAACATGATGCCACCAACAGGGGTACCTACTACTACCTTGTGCGCGGATTTGTAGCGGTATCTTAATGAGTAATGACCAATTTGATTGTATCGAATTAGCCTCTGTACGCTTAATGTGCCAGAGGCTGATGGCATTGGGAGGGTGTCAAGCTGGCGTTAGCAAAGTATGAAACTGAAACCCGACACGAAGATAAGTCGGCTGAGGCGGAACTATGCTCGAGACTGTCAAGTGCTCGAGTGCGGCCACCAATCGTCAATTGTATACGATTGGTGGCAGTTTTCTAGCCGATTCTAATCGAAAACAATGCAAAACACTCTTCTAGCTTCGTGTGAACGGTAATTGGTTGCGCTGTAATCGATAACAAACGGTCCTTCGGATTCAAGAACAATCCTAGGGGACAGTGCTTGTACGCTAAACTGCACACGGAACACTGAATTTTACAATTAGTCAGCAACCATTAGACAGTAATTAATGCATATAACTACGGGCGGTTTCAAGTGGCATGAAGATTAGATTTTTCGATAAGTTTTGACATGAAAAGCTAGTAAGTAAGTTTCTTATTTCGTTGTCTATTATGTATTAAAATGATTTTTAGTTGTCTTTTTAAACGCTTAATTCAAAGGTCTTATTCAACCTTCATATCTATAACCAAAACTACACCTTTACTTCACTTCTTTAATCATCTACTCGGGTAAGGCATACATTTTACATACAAAAAATTTCAATTCATGATTTATGGCTTTAAATTACATGTATTTAATGCACAATGAATAGATCGTCTACAGACACTAATAGATCGCCATGTCATCCTGACCATCGGATCACACATTTGAATCTACAGTGGAGCGCCGTTTATCCGGGTACCTTTTATCCGTGCTGTTGAGAAATAACAGTTCAATACAATGGTGGCATTGCGTTATGAGGAGGATATTTGAAAAAGCGGTTAAAAGAGCATAACAAAAGATCCGATAATTCAAGGCAAATTTCAAATATTCTTGTGGGAAAACATGAAGTTAGTAAAAACTGGGTTATTTTTATCAAAAAATAAGATAATTCCAAAAATTAATCAGGAATTAGCGATAAAATATATCATTTGACTCATTATCCGTGTTATTCGCATATCCGGGCGAGACCAAGTCCCGAGAAGCCCAGATAAACGGCGCTCCACTGTATATGATTTTACAAGAATATTTGGAGTTATAAAGCCTGTGAAAATATAGAATCTTTAAATATATTAATATTGATGCATTGCTATTGATATTATCACATACTTAACGACTTAATTGCAACAAATTATGACATGTATTAGGTACCCAGGTAGGTGGTTATAGAAGTAAAGGGTTATAAAAAAAAACTTTTTTGTTAAAGTACATTAAATTAATTTTGGAAATTTCAATCATTAGAGCCCTGTCCGAAGCGGTTCCTTGAACATTCTGCAAATTTCGGATCGTTACGGTTCTCCAACAAAAAAACTATTATGCAATTAAAGAGCAAAACATACCCATCGGTAGATGGATATAGAAGAAATGAAGGTTAATGTTCAACAAGAATTTACGTTTCATTTGAATGTAGAACTGCAACGCCAAATTCGATGTCTAAACCGACAAATTGTTTCATCATGCAAGCTAACCAATGCTTGAGACGATCTTAGACGATCTTTGAAACCATTTCCGTCTTTCCTAGAGGCAAGCAGCTGATGTAAAATATGCATTTTATGAATCAATAAGCATTAGCACTGAAATTTATTTTAATCCCACAAAGAGTGGTAAATAATTTGCAGCAAATTATTTAAGCTGCCAAAGAGGTTGAGATTCGTGCCTGGTGGTGATCCCGCAACAAATGTCTTCTCACCGAGACCATCAATAGGACCGGTTATGCCGAACCACAAAAAAAAAAAACAATATACCGGAAAAAATACCGAGACAACGACCCTCGCATGCAACATATTTTGCGTGTTTTTTGGCAGGTTCGCGTTGTTTTATTTGCCTTTCGCCCTATGGTTTTACATCACACACACGTTTGCCTTGCCTTTCGTATCTCATGCAGGCAAGCTCAGTTTCACCCGCCCGTGTAAAGTGTAAAGGAATAAAAGTGAAAATAGGTCGCGTACGCGATACGAGGGAAAAGTCATTCCCTTTACCAATTGGGGTTTCTTCCTTTCGGCCGCGGCCAGGATGCAAGTGCATGTTTTGTGTGTGTGTGTGTGCTCGTTGATCGTTCGTTGGAAGCGGAGCAGGAGAGCGAAAGATCGTTCGCTGGTGGGGAGCAGTTTCGCATCACCGATACCTGAGCGCCATAAGCATTGGAAAAGATATACGAGACAGGGGTGGTGGTTGGCTACCTATCAACCCACCCCCCGCTGGTGCCGGTGGATGCAGGATGCGAAGCGACGACGATCTTCTCGCATGCTGTGTGTCGCGCAACAATGGCCCGATCGCAGCACTCGAAAGAGCTCAACAAACGCAGAAGCGACGAACGGACCCCGACCGGGGAGGGGGTGAGAGAGAAAAAAATAATAAAACCGACGGCAAGCATTACTCGCCCCCTCCGGCCTGGTGAGCTCGGTTCGCGGATCGCACCTTACAGTTCGCCGTTGGATAGTGTCCCGCATGGACGTGCACCGGAGTACACTCTAGCCAAAGGGAAAATTCGACTCAGTCGCCGCCGCCGCCGCCACCGCCGTTCGAAAGCTGCCCCACCGTTCCGAGTGAAGTGTTGATGTGTTTGGGCCTGATCGGGGGACTCTGCCATACATCGCAATCGACGGCAAGTGACGAACCCCACACACGCGTGTGCTAGCGCAAAACAGCGGGGTTTATCATCGCGATTTTTCGATCGCTTGCCTGCATATAATTAGGCGGCGTAAAGTTCTGAGCCCGCCGTACTCCAGATCGGTGCGCCGACACACACACACACACACGCGCGTCTCATTACTCTTTTCGGGCCGTCCGAGGTTCGATCGCGGACGTGATCGGAAAGGTGGAACAGTGCCCGGAATACGAAACGCGCGGAATACGAACCCACCGGGAGGAACACTGTGCGCGGGTGCGTGTGTGCGTGTGCGCAGATACAGTAGCAAACGGTGCGACGGCGGAAGTACAACTCCAAAGGGACGTTTTTTAAGTGGAAGAGCTGTGTGCGTGTGTGTACGAGTGTGTGTGAACAGCCAACACCCCATCATCATGGATTTCTTTCAGCAGATGAATCTGACCGACTTCACAATCTACGATCTATTTAACGTCAAAGGTGTCGGTAAGTAGCTGCAAATTCCCCGTGTTCGAAAACCAAACCGCAGGTTCCGTTCCGAAGAGTTCTAACAGCAAAAAAGAAGAAGAAGAAGAAGAAGCAGATCCAACAACACTGTACCGTTCGTTGTTTGGTGGTGGGGACAGTGTTTTGCTTAAAGGGCAGCAACAATATAAAATAATACTGCTAACCAGCCAGCAAAAACTCCGCTTCTCGGTTTGTAAAACAATAACACTACCCTTTCACCTCCTTTTTTAAAACACACGCGGTGCAACTCCACACTCGCGACAGTTCTGCGGGCTGGAGGGTTTTCGTGTTTCGCTGCTGCGCCTTCCCTTGCGCTGCTGAGGGCGAAAGTGATGCAGGCGACATAGGAGCCCGGGTCCGGTAAAGTTTTGGATAGTGGATTCTGGCAATTCAAGCAGCACACGGCACACCTATGCGGAAGGGAATTGTGCGTGTGCGTGCATTTACAGAGACGCGAGGCTGGTGACTAACAGCGCGTGTGAAAGCGTGTGGCAACCGACGACCGACGAGATCGTTCGTTCGCTCGCGTACCCCGCCTGCGCTCACAGCCTAACGGGAAGATGCCGTCCAGTTCTGCCGATCGGATTGGTTTCTGACTTTTCGGACGCTTTACGTCATTCTGGCACACACGGGCAGAGCTGTTCCCCAGCATTTGCAATCCCTCCTTTGCGCCGCCAGCATACGTAATGAGCGCAGTGCGGCTGAAACTTGTCCCATTGTGTCCCCGTTGCAAGCGGGGACGACGGGGACAAGTTTTCTTAGGCATAGCGATTGGGCAGTTTCGTTTTATTGTCCAAAAAATCAGACA
The DNA here is from genome assembly GCA_000349065.1 of Anopheles quadriannulatus. NCBI lineage: Eukaryota > Metazoa > Arthropoda > Insecta > Diptera > Culicidae > Anopheles > Anopheles quadriannulatus. Next base: position 881,497 of record KB667889.1, on the reverse strand, counting down.
AAAATTTATAGCCAATTTTGCGACACCCAACAACAGGGGGCAGGAGGAGGAGGCAAAAGCCACCAAGTGAAAGAGGCCACGGGGGCGGACGATAGAAAAAAAAAGAAACGAAAAGAAAGAAAGATGCCAGCTGTTGGACATTTGGGGGATTCGTTGCCTGCTTGCGTATGCCGCTCATGCGCAACGGTCGGTCAGCAGACACATTAGATTTTGAAAGCCCGGCGAGGGGAAGAAAGGGGCTGAACAAATTTATTACTTAACCACCAAAATTCTAAATGCCCCACGTTTATGAAGGAATGTCCACCGGCTGGGAGGCTTTACGATCGACAGAATTTGCCTTTTTTCGTCCCCCTGTCTGTTCCTGTGCAGTGCCTTAAGGGGTAATCAAATGCTTTTTTCCTCTCTTCTCCTTGGCAAGCTATTAAACCCGTCTGCAAAACGTTACATTGCATGCTTGTGCAGCACTCGAGCATTAAAGTGAGGTGCCCCCCCCCCCCCCCTCGACCTTTGTGGACACGAGGCAGTATCTCGGGCTTGTCACACTGTTTACTAACCAAGTGTCGGGTAAACTGTAAATTTGCAACTGTGTACAACCGGACAAACGCAGTGTAAATAGGTGGCACCGGGAGGACGTACTAAGAAATTTTTACATACACACACACACACACACACACACACACACAAAAAGCTCTCCATTAATGAGGTCAGCGACTAAGTTACACACACTTAACACACCAAAAAAAAACAGCGATAGAGACGTTTGCCCATTAGAAGCTAATTAATGTGCAGCAGGGTTGCACACGCTGCACTCACGTCTAGCGCTCTATTAACTTTACTGTCGCATGATAGAAAAAAAGAAACAGCAGCAACAACAACAAAAAACCTAACAAAACATAATTATCATGATTTATCTTTCTCATTATCTGCACCACTAAAGACTCCGCACTTCAAGTCGTACGATCGTTTGCACGTGCTCTGCGTGCGCGCGCGTGTGTGAGTCACTACTTGTCGTTTTAAAATTCTGTCCAAATCAAAGAGCGCCAAAACGGCGGTTTGACGATTCTAAAAGCTTCACCACTTGCCGCTACCTCTATCCCACTAACGTCCCCATCATAGCAAGTAATGCTCCTTTCAATTGGGTTTCTTTGTTTCTATTTTTTCAAAATCCGTGCCGCCGCCGTGACGCACACACGCGGTTCCACTTGCCAGAGGAACACATCGATGCCTACCCTTTGATGGCATCGCCCGTACCGAGCTCTATCATGATTGCCATATACCTTTACTTCATCTACAAATATGGACCAAGGTAAGCTTCGTATTGTAGTCGTTCTTTTCCTTTTTTCTGTGTCCGATCGGACGCACTCATCTGATTAGAATAATGTCATCCCTTCTCGATCGATTAAGCGACTAATTTGTGTTTGTGTGTGTACATGAATTCGGCTTTCTTGCAGGCATATGGAGTACAGGAAACCGTACAACCTGCGCTGGGTCATTGCGGCCTACAACATCTTCCAGGTGATCGCCTGTGGCTATCTTGTTAGTAATGTAAGTAGCAATGCTCCAGTAGAAAAGGACGAAAAGAACATGACTGACTGATAAAATATGTCTGTGCCCCCTCTTCCTGCAGTACATCAAGGTAGGATTTCAGTTTAGCTTTATCGGACGCTGCACACCGAAGCTGCCCGTCACCGAGTACGAGCACGGGCTGGATGCGGTCTACTATGGCTGGCTTGCGATGTGCCTGCGAATGGTCGAGTTCATCGAGACGGTGTTCTTCGTGCTGCGCAAGAAGCAGAACCAAGTTTCCGCGCTGCACGTGTACCATCACATCAGCACCTTCCTTATCGTCTGGTGGAGCCTTAAGCTTAGCTTGTGTGAGTGGTCTTTCTTTTGTTTGCTAAAATTAAACAATCTGTTCAAATTATAAGCGCACCATTGATTTAAAATGACATCTTCCCTCCCCCCCCCCCCCCCCCTTTTACCCGAACAGCCTACCAGGAGATGTCCATCATGGTGCTGAACTCGATCGTGCACATGATCATGTACTCGTACTACTTCCTGTCGTCGTTCAAGCCCTGCCAGCCGTTCACCAGCCGCATCAAGCCGATCATCACCATCATCCAGCTGGCCCAGCTGGTCACGATGCTGGTGCACGTCTATGCCGCCCTGCAGCCGTCCTGCGCCGCCAACAAAACCATCTACACCCTGCACGCGGTCAATCTGGTCATCCTGATCAGCCTGTTCACCAACTTCTACATCCAGACGTACGTGCGGAATGCCCGCAAGCTGAAGCAGAAGTAAGGAGCAGCAGCGCACTGTCGCACTACCTTTATTTTATAACACCGTCGGCGCGGGCTGGAATATGGGTGGGTGGTTACCGCTGGGATACAAATGGGCCATGCCAAAGCAGTTGCAACGCTGCACACGCAGGCGCAAAATTCTTGCGTTTTTCGCGAAAAATTCGGGTACGTTGGTATTATTCCGATCGTCACAACGCCTGCCTGTGGAACTCAAACTTCTGGCGGGATGTAATGCGTGTAAGGGACACTTCTTCTTAGCCGAGCACAAAACAGAAGGCCTGTCCAGTTTTATCTATTTATACACTTTTCTGTTTCCGTCCCTACTACCGTCTTCATAAAAACTACCCTTCTAGACTGCCTTTGCGTTTTTTGCATTTTGAGATAAGAAAGCAGAAAGGAAACAAAATAAACTTCATAAAACTGCTGTTCATTTGTCTACACAATTACTTCAGTGTAAAGTATCATCCCACTGATAAGCCGCCTACCATCCAGTAAATCGGTGGCTACTGTTATCGTAAATTTGTGGCCCAAAAGGGCTTTGACCCATCGAGAACTGACAACGCGTTGACTGATCGATCAGAAATACATTCCCTTACCATTATCGAAAACCAAGAATTGGGGAAGGCGCCACCTCTCCCCTCGAGATAATCGGCTCAACGGGTGGTCATACAAATTGACCCCCAAGCATGTTTTGAATCCATTTTTTTGTCGGTCCGAAAGATATCGCTTATCGGGGGCGCGTGCTTTAAAGCAGAATTTTGGGCATTTCAAAAGCGAGCCCCTGGGCTGCCAAATTCGTCACCCACGGGGACAATAGCAGTCTGTCTAGCGTGCAACCCCCGGTCATAAATATTCGACTACACCAACCCGCGGTTTGCTATCGAAACGTGACGTAAGCGCAATCGCGATCAAAGTATGCGCGCATCGGCAGACGGTTCGCCTTTTTTTAAATCGATCAACCCGTGGTCGTTTATTTGTGGCTTGTGAGTAATAGAATTTTCTTATCATCGCACACTTCAAGCCGGGGGGGACAATATGCGCGTGCCTAGTGCCACTGTTTACATAGTGGCTGACAGGCCGATTGGCGACGCAGCCAGGGAGCAAGCGAAAATGTATATTGGCGAACGGATTGTTCCCTCGCATACATGATAAGCTTGGGTTGGAGAGTACACTCGCTTTCAGCAAAATGTTTAGATTGTGCTAAAAAAGACCCTCTCTCTCTCTCTCTCTATCTCTCTCTAACCTCTACACATTTGTATGATGTACAACTCGGCGCTCCCTTGCATACATTGTGTTGCGCCTTTATCAATTCGGCTAATTAGCGTGTGCGTGCGTGATAATTCACGATTGGCTCTCGCTCGCGCGCCCCAGATGGACGACCGTGGTCGTTTCTAGAACGTGTGTTGCTATCCCGTGGCCCGCGTGACACTACCCGCACACGTAACCCCGGGGCACGGACGCACGCACGCCGAATGGCATCCTTTCCACAGCGCATCCCTTGCCCCGTACCGAACCGTGCCATAATGGTGCTCGGAGGGAGCTGCTGCTGGGCTCACCACGGGTTCGGTTTGATAAGATAATTCCATTCCGGTTTATGCGTGCTCATCCGCCCGTTCGTTTAACACACCAAAAGAAGCTCCACGATTAATGCGAGATAAAGTTCTTGTGCATGTACTCTGTACCGGGTGGGGAGGGAGAAGAGGATGCCCTTTCTTCATCTACAATGATTGGTAAAAAGAAAGAAATGTTGATCGAAACGTTTGGCTTCAAGTGTTGGGTGTAACATTCAAGTGTACAACAGTGTACTCATGTGGTCGCCGCTCAAGCCGCTCAAGCTGGAAAGCGAACCAAAAGCTGCTGATGATGGTGGAGAAATCCAATGCGAACACGATCGAAGCAACAACAGCGAAGAAGAGAAAACCCCCCTTTTCTCCTCCGGATAGGTGTCTCTGTCGTAACATTCGCGTACTCGCCACGGACGGACGGGTCCGCTCGCTCGCTGTCATCCGCGCCGCTCCAAGGCGAGGGCACGACGGGGGTCATGCATGAGCTACTTACGGTGTAGTACGACAGCAATCCGGCGTTTTCATCCAGAACGAACCACCGATACTGCCAGCCCTTCATGACGTTCGTCCACTTGGACAGGGTGCCCTCCAGCATCGCCATCTTACGCGGGATCTAATCGCGGGACACAACACAACGGGCACGGATGGGTGGGCCGGGAGGGGAGGGCAGGGTGGTTGAAGGTTACGGGGGGTAGCTGATGGCGGTCTGTCCGCTGGTGGAAGTTTCTGGGACTTGCAACTTGAAAATAGTAATCACAGGCACGGCACACACATACACAAATGGACACACACGCACGCACGTACGTACGTACACACAGGCGTATTTTTAGCACACAGGCGCTGGAAGGGAATGCCGTCTTCGCTCCCGTCCCGCAAGAACATGCACACGCACGGAACCGCGCACACCGCACGTACCCCGGGGCGAATGGCGAATGTGTGTGTGTGTTTTGTGCGCACTCCCGCAAACCAGAATGCACGTGCCAGCGAATCGACCGAAGGTTCCTAAATTTTGCAGGAGCACGAGAAAGTGTTCGGTACGCGAAAACGATTTCCACAAGCAAAACAACCGACGCAAAATTGTATCATCGTTTGGCAGCTGACGGCGACTGACAGTTTGCGTTCGCCTTTGGCAGATGAATATTGTGTTTTGGCCAGAAAAGTGTTTCGCAGTCCCATAGTGGGTCGCGATTGTGCAACTTTCTGGGATTGAAGAAATATAAAAAATATGTTTTAGAATATGTTATCTTGCGTCAAACTTCATTTTATTATCTAGCTGACTTCATTTGAGCGAACAAAATTGCAGCCCGGCCATTGCTTCACGCCAAGAAAGAAAGGAACGGAGGCACAGCAAAACATGCAGAAACACTATTAATCTCCAAAGAAATTTATAGAAAGATTCAGAAAATGCTGTGATTAATTGATGAATTCAAATAGCTTAGAACAAAAAAAAACCCATTGGAAAATTAATACATTTAGTTTGTCTATTTTTTGTGTCCTTCACTGTAGTTGTGCCAGAAACCCGTTCGCCCGACAGTGGTGCCGTGCGGGCGAAAAGCGTTTTTCGCTCGATTTTAAATTCAAACGCGCAAATTCATTTCGTCCGTTGCGGGCACGTGTTCAGAACGAATGTGGATTTTTATTTTAATCTGCAAGATTCAAACAATCCGAATTTTGATTTCTTTCCTTTGCTCACACTATTTCACACTTCAAAATCAATCAACTCAATCGACGGAATGGTCAAGTTCGGTGAATTCAATCCAACCGGTGGGGCTACATCAAACTGAATAAGAAATACCAAATACATGGCTAATGCTGAAAGAATCTGCATACAAAAGAAAGCGAAAAAAAGAATCAAATTTATAAACAGAAAAAGTGAATGTTACTTCATGCCACTTACCGAACCGAAAAGGTTCCAATCGAAATTAAACAACCCACACGAGAACGACATGTCACGCATTGTCACCTGGAGTGATAGTGTAGATAGCTAAAAAGGGCAAAATAACATTAATTATGTATCCGTGTTTCTCCTGCTCCAAAACTCCAACTCACCTTCTCGATAACGTCCACGGAAAAGTGGTTCTGATGCTTTCGAATGATCTGATGCACAATGTCACCGGTCATGCGGCCACTGGTTTGTGCCGCCGTCGTAGCAGTTATTACGCTCAGAATTGCCGCAAGGTAGAATGCAATCCAGGCCCCGTTTGCTATCGCCATGATACGGAATGCCCAAGTGCCGGAATTAAACGCTCTTGAAAGCACACACACAAACAATTAAATTAACCCCTCGCTGGGTGGCTTTTTTATGTGGTCCCTCTCACACTTACTTGTAGATGGTAAACAGACCAAACACGAGAAACACAAACATAGCGCCGAAATGAAACATAAGCGACAGAGAGGAGATGCGGTTTACCAGCCGTATCGCATCGCACAGATGGTAGTGCAGCACGGACAACCGATTGACCGTTTTCAGTATCGTTTCCATGCTGGATTGATTGTCGATCTTAAGCTTCGTGATGTACCTTATAAAGTAAAAACAAAAATCGTTCCTTAACACATAAACCGATCTGCATCTCGTTGAAGTGTTCCCTTACGTAGTGTAAACGGTCGTAGCGGACAGCTTGTTGAACCCGGCCGAGGCAGGTGCAACCATCGTCACTTTCGGTGGACCTTTGCTTTTCACCATTCCGCCGGCATTTGCATCACCAATCTTCCGTCCGCCCGCCCGCCCGTACACGGTGAATATCTCATCGTACGCAATGGTTGGAGTTTTGCTCTTCCGGTTTTGGTCGAGCAGTACCGTCTCGTTTGATTCGTTCGTATCACCAAGCAGTAGCTGCTTAAGCAATCTATTCACTATCATAAACAGCCGGCGTATATGCACGGTAAAATAGATGTACTCGTTTATGAGGGCGAGCAGTGAAATGTTCATCATGTAGTACGATGCATACAGATACTTTGTAGTAATGTTTAGCGTCTGATCGATGAGATAGTAGTAGCCGGCCAGTATCACGACGAGGTAAATGAGCTCAGAGCTTATTACAATCACTATGAATCTAATGGGGGGGGGGCGAATAATTTTAAAATATTGCGATTAAAACAGCAAACCCAAACCCAATAAGCAGCTTCAGCTTCACTTACGTTTGTACCACCCGTATCGGATAGCGGACGTGAAACTCCTGCTCGACCACCTTCGTAACGTTGTCCAGCAGCTCCATGTAGTCCCACTTTTTCTGATACTGCACCACATTGATCGTTACGATAACAACGCCTGTTTTTTTGTTTTTGTGTGGTAAAATTTCTCATTACTTTCCATTATACTCATCCCCTTTTGCTCATAGCCCTTGGTTCTCACCGAGAAACAATCCGTTCACCAGATGCGTCTGCAGCCCGTACCGCAGGATGTCCGACTCGAACGGCTTCATGTAGTAGTCCCACAGCTTCGCATTGGTATTAACGAGGATAAAGAAGAAGTACATGGCGTACAGCACTATGAGGTAGCCAATGTCCAGCACCGTCACGCCCGGTGACGCCCGCAGAAAGGACTGCGGCCACAGGCCGGACATCTTGGACACGAGGTAGATCGGTTTCATTATCCGGCAGAAGCTACTATCGGTCGGTTTGATGTTATCGGTGTTCATTTTAAAATTATATTTAGAATATTTAAACTACTTGATGGTTTTGACGTGAACGTAGATACGCTTTTCCAACCACTGTTTTCTCACACTGTTTCGGATGAAATGAGGAACCAAAGTGTCGGTCACGTCGTACTCACAGCACGACCCGCGATGGGAACACAATTAGGATGATTACGCCTTTTTGGGTGATAAAAATCAAACTCTTCTACACTTTATTGATTATTCATCCTATCAGAAAAGGGTATCTCGAGCTCCTATCTCAAGGGAAAAATGAAAAAATAGTACGAAATGAAACAAAAAACAAAAAAAACGAATCATACATAAATCATCTCTACCCCCTATCACTAGAACAAAACCGTCTAAAATTGTGAGTGGTTATGGTACTTTGCTTCACTTAAACAACTAACACGAAGGGAGGGGAAAATGAAAACTAATACAACACACCCCAGAGCTCATCACCCATTCTCGGGGTTCGGGGTAAAAATTTAGTCGCCATGCCCACAGAACGTCAACCAAAAGTGGTCGAGAGAGAGAGAGAAAGAGGAGAGAAAACAGGGACAGCTTAACCTAACAAAATGAGCCCTCCTGTACATTTTGTGGTCGCAAAAGGTGTGTGTGTGTGTGTGTGTGATGGAATCGATAGATTAATTGCACTTAATCACACTGAAACTAACGCACTAAAGGTAACGTGGCAGTTACTACTGCTTCTGGTGGTGGTAGTGGTGGTGGTGGTGGTGATAATTGAAGTAGTGTGCTCCCTAGAACACGGACGCAAACAGTAGCGAGTAGAGCGCCTTGCCGATGTAGTAAATGAGTCCACCGTAGATTAATGTCTTACATATCTTGTCGACCCACCACATGCTGTGCCGGTTGTGAGTGAAGGAACATGAAACGAAACAGCCAAGAATGAAATTGTAAGTAAGAGATAAAATGCTGCATTTTTGCTCGTCTTCTTCTCCGAATAAAGGCTTGAGTGCTTCCCCAGCTACTTACACACGCATGTGACGCTTGGCAGCGGGGATAGTATCGTCCGTTTCCTTCAGAATGTACCACCGGGCGGCCCGTATACAGTTTTCGAAGTACTCCTGGATCTCCACACCTAGGGGAAGCGAGTGAAGGAGGGGAATTAAAGGCTAGCTTGCTTGGATGTACGTTACCGAGAATTCGAGCCACCAACACACATACCTCCGGCGTCTATTTTGAATTTAACCTTTTCCTCGTCGTTAATAATCGTTCGCAGGTACAGAATCGTGGCATTATCAAAGTCCCACTGGTTGTTGGCGTAGTACTCGAACACTTCAAAACCCTTGGCGATACGCTGATGTATCCTCCATAGTCTGGAGAAAATACAACAACAAAGAGAGAAACAAAAGAGAACGAAAAGAGAAGTGTCATACAAAACTGTCAAACTCGCTACCATCGCCTACTGCTCCTTACATTGGCTTATATCCGAAGCAGTACAGCAGACAGTCGATCAGGAATGCCGGTATCCAGTGGAAGAAGAACGCTGCCAGATTGTGCTCCCAGCGGGTACGTTTCATCGTACCGCCCGGGTACCACAGCACACCGTTCAGCGGGATCTTGTTCGCGACGATCCATTTGCCCCGCTCGATGATACCTTCCCAGGAGACTTTGATCTCGGCCGAGCTCACCAGGTGGTAGATGTTGCGCTTGTGATCCCTAACGAGAAAGAGAGCATTTTCGGTAAGTGCGCTTCCTTAATCATCCCTCCACAGCCACACTGAGACTTACTGGTTGCCGACGTAATTCCAGGTGCAGACGCACATAGCACTGACAGCGAAATCCACCGGCAGATAGTCACCGTACCCGTCCGAGTCGCAGTACATCGAGCGGATCACACCCTTGCCAGCGCCGATCAGCAACCCAACCGGACCGTTGATGTTGTCCGTCCAGCCGGGAATGGGTTCGCGCCAGGTCGGGATCACGATCGAGGGACGGAAGATGACGGCCGGGATCTCGTCCATCGCCTCCACCACCAGTGCCTCCGCCAGTGCTTTGGTATAGGCGTATGTGTTGGGACAGTCGCCCAAAATTCTGAAACCAATTCAAGAGCGGGTTAAGGTGTGCTAAAGTGTAAGCCCCCGCCTGGCACACATTGGAGTTGGCCTCCGTATACTCACTTTTTGGTCATACCGTCCACCACACCTTCCTCGAGCCATTCGACCGCCTTGATGACTTTATGTGGATCGGCCGGCGGTGGGTACGGCTTTTCGAGAAGCAGCTTCTCGTTCAGATGACAGTACGAGGTGGAAACGTAGCCAAACATCTGTTCGAAGCAACACGGAAATGCGCCCAGTTAGCTTCAGCTGTGATACCTCGCCACAAAATCCCCGTTACAGTCCCACCGGTACTTACGTCAAGCTTTTTGCACTGTTTCGCCAGGTCGATCATGTACTTGGTGCCGCGGGTGTTTAGCATGACCGCCTTCTTGAGCGTCTCATCGAAGCGAATCGTGGCCGCACAGTGGTAGATAATCGAAACCTTCTCCGTAATCAGCTGACGGTCCTCGGGTGAGATGGCGAGTTCCGGTTCCGTAACGTCGCCACTGATCACGGTACATTGGCTTATCAACGTATCCAGACCGCGCAGTCCCTTGACGGTTTCGAACAGCTGGCGGGGCAAATTTTGGCAGAAACGAGGAGTCGAAAGCAAAGGTGAGTAATTAGTGAGTGCATTTTTAATTCAACGAATTAACTAGAGGTCGTTTTAGACACTTAAGAGCAGATTATCAGCATATGAAGCCAGAAATTCATCGCAAACTTAAGAAAGTCACCATCAAGGTAAAATTCGAAGCTTTAATTGCCAAATCTAGCAACGCATGTGCTACCACTTTATCTGCCTCAAGGGTTGCTAAGCTAAAGTTTAGTGGCAAAAATTTGACCACTATTCGTAATGTCCCCCTCCCCCTCTGTATGCATGACATACTATGCTGTGAGCACACAGCAAGGCTCAAAGGCCAAGGAAGCTTCGTACGCTTCATCCGTGATTAGCACATTTTCTTTGCGCGATTGCTTTAAACAGAACGCGCGACCATAAAACTGACCACATCAAAGCCCCAACCTGACCCAGGGCCCGGTAATGAACCATTCACGTTGTTTTTACATTAGAAGGTACAGTCGCGCAAATTGCGATTGGGAAAGAATTATGTACCAACATGTCAAGGATTCCATTTAAGGTTTCTTTTATTGCATTGTTCTGTGGTTCATAATTAACTGAAGAATTGTGTCATAGGCTCACTTAGAGCACTTTATCGTGTCTTTCGCTTGAGGTATTATAAGGAGTTAAATAATTCAAATTGCTAGTTTTATCGTCTTTTGATAGAAAATAATGAATATGCAGCATTATTCATCATACATAATTTCGTGGAAGTGCCACGTTACGCCATTTCTCCATTGAGAGAGCATTACCCCATCTGCATAATCATTTCCCAACACCAAGTCACACCCGACCCAACCGAGCTAAGGAAGCGAAAGTTTGCAGACAAAATATTGAGCAGGGGCCATGACGCGGCACTCGCGTACGGCGCTGAGGCTATAATTATGCGTAATTGAGAACGATCGATTTCTGCTTGCGTATCTCGCTCGATACGGACACTTGTTGGCTTCGGGACGGACTAATCATGCATCTAAACGACGTGGTGGTACGGGATATAGGTGACCGGTTTAGTAGCATGCAAAACACCCCCTTGTTTTGGTCGTCTGGCAAGATGTTTGTCTGGGTAGGATACATCAATCATCAAGAGATCGTTCTGTTGACCCACTGCTTCTAGCACGGTTTGATTACTCACACACTCGAAAGGGTTTGCAAACAGTTCTTGATTGGATTGTTGGAAAGGGAAACTTCAAACTCTCTAGTGGCATAGCGACTTCACTGCACTGCAGGAATGGCGATCGGCAAAGAGCTCCTCCACACCTGGCTGCCTGGCAACGGTGCGCGCACTGGCGAGGCTTCAGCCCAGTGCTAATGATCGACGTCAGGCATTGCTTCATCAAACGGTTGCAGAGCGCGCGCGCGCGCGCGAGAGAGAGTGGTTTGAATGTGTATCCCGCAATACTGTGCCACCGTGGGCACGACGACGTGTACGCCGATGACGGATAGATTGCCCAACTCCAAGGTTGGTCTTTTCTGTGGTGGCAAGCGTGGCACACCGTGGACATGTTTTGTTGCCATGTTGTACGCGGTGCGTCTCGCGAAGCTGCCCGCGTCCACTGGAGTCCACTTCACGCAGCCTCACGGTTGAGAGCGAGAGTGAGGCCAGCTAACGGGTGTTTGACGTTTTGGCCTGTCCCATTCCCCCCAAAAGCTATCGCGCGATGCATCGCAATAACATCGGCAGCTGTGGCACTGTCCGCCATTATGCTCTCTCGCATAACGGGGCTTAGTGTACGCGGTTTCGCGGTACAGTAGGTCAGGTGGGCGCGGTACAGTACGCGGGTATTGTTCATCCTTGTGCTAGTTATTTACCGTTGAAGGCAATGTTTGATCTTTTCTGGGTACGCGATGCGCTATGACCCGAGAGCGGTGGCGCCATCTTGTGTTCGTTTACTACTAGCACTACTAGCACTACTTACCGGATTGGCAAAGATGTCCTCCAGGCGTTGACGCGGTAACTTGCCCTTCTTTGATCTGACTAGAAGATAGATCTGGCCAATCTCCGGACAGCATCTGTGGATCAGAGGGTATCAATCGATTAGTTCACGAGCACGCACGCGCAAACTTGCAGATAGATTGGTCAATCTATAAAAAAGTGGCAACTGCCCCACTGCTCAGGTACTTACCGGAGTAATTTTTCAATCAGCGCCTTCCCAAGGAATCCGGTTCCACCCGTGATCAGCACGTGGCGATCTTTGAACATTGGCGCGATACGGTCGCGTCCACCATTCATATCGATGTCCATCGTGTGTGCTGACGGCGAGCTTTGCTATCTTCGTTCGTAGCTGGTTGAGTTTCCCTAGGACGCTGTACGACAAACACAAAAAAAGGGAAGCAATGGATGAATAAACGTGAGGAAATTAATTCGCAGCATTGTTTAATCCAAGCTAACGATCGAGCTGCTTTCGTACGTTCACGAATGGGATTTACGGAAGCTAAGCGGGTTGAGCGGAGCGTTAATGTATTCGCGCTTGTCGTGGAAATTGTTTATTTACAAACGATGATTGCATAATGAGATAATCACAAACAGCATGATCATTCTAGCTTGGGAACTGTGTGGAGTGGTTGAACGGTCGACAATGTAGCACGATGATCGAATGACTGTTCGTAGACGGTAAAATAAATAGATTGCTGTTTGCGCGGCTAACACATTGGGTAGACATTTGAGGAAGATAGTTGTTGACCATTGAGGCTTGCCTTTATCAAATAGTTTTATTTATAATTTGTTGTTGATTTAAAGATACTGTGTCAACTGTAATTCGTAACCTTCAAGCCTCAATTAGGTGTAGACGATTGTTAACATAGAATTTAGCATTTGAGCTATTGCGATATCCCTTCATGTACCTTTGAAATCATCTTCTCTTCTTTCACTCTATGGTATCCCAGTTTCACTTAACAATCACCAACACAAACTTCAACTCTATTGACCACCTTCCTTACATAGACGCCAGCCACCCGTACCTCGGTGTATTCAATTTTCAGCTGTCACATTTTCCCATAAAAGATACGAATGATGGGCCAAACAACAACAGCAACAGCAGCCGGACTGATGTGACGTGATGTACCTCAACTTACCCTTGTCTTGCTTGGCCAATTATCTAACAAGATCAAGGAAAGATCGAGACGCATCTTGTACACCGGCGCAATCAAGCTCCCTTTTACAGCGAACTGGTTTGGTGTGACACAGAAATTCTTTCGCATTTCTATCGTTTTTCTTTCGCAGACAGATTTGCAGCTGGATTCACTTTCAAACTAGATCTTTGCTACATTTCTGAATGGGTTTTTGTGTTTATGGAGCAGACAGTGCTTCTATTCGTACCATGTAACCTTGAGGACATTCACAATAAACCTTATTTCTCCCCTTTTGCTGTTGCCATTTAGTAAAAAAAAAGCCGACCGTGTTACCCTTTCTGAGAACTCCAGTGGTCCAGTATCGGTAAGGTGCCCTTCGCACGGCTCCCCTGGTACGATAGCTAACGGTTAATTGTTGAATATTTCAATTTCTAAACGACGCTTGAGACCAGTTTTGAGGTTGAACTCTTTCTTTTTTCAACCCCAGATTCAACCCCTCGGCAAGCGCTGGAGACTGGCCCTAACACTCCCCCCGAGGGGTGTATCTTGTAGCTCTTGTTCGTTTTCTTATTTCGCCTTTGTTTTTACGATGGTGTGATGTGATGACCTTCACTATGTGCGTAGAGGCGATCGTAGGTAGAGGCCTTTAATCTTTCGTCCGATGGCTTGTTGGAAGGTCAGCGTGGACCTGATACATTAGGGCTTTTGGAGGTTCTGTGATACCGATGCCGTAGATTAGAGGAACGTTTGGAAGATTTAACTTTTTCCAGTCATTTATCTAGCGTTTCTTATCACATAAGATTCCTCAAAGTACAGCCTTGAGGTGTAAGATCAGGGACTACTCTTTCAATGTTATCCAATATCCTATAAGCATTCATAGTAAGAGTTGACAAATATGCATGCATGTTGCCTATTAAAAGACACTCAAATCATTTGATTTGATGTAACTAATTTGATCCCATTGTGAACCTGTACACAATCTCACAGCAAATGTCGTCTTTTCAACAAAACCATGATCATTTCAAGATATGAATGAAAATCAATCTTTCGGTTGATGAAGGCCTAATAAGGTTCCGGTATTCTTAATTAAGCTGGAGCACCGAGCTGCCCCATAATAACATCAATCGTGGGCGGTTCCTTCCCTACGTTACGATGCAAACTTTTCGAAACTCATCCATTGTGATTAAAAACGACTCAACAGTAAAAAAACAACACGCATCATTTACTTCCCACAGTGTGATGATCGCGCACGCACGTTAGCTAACCTCACCAGTACGTTAATGAAGTTTGTGTTAAACATTTATACACACACGTGCGTGTGTGTACGCACAAGCGTTTCTCCTCGCGCATCCTTTGACAGAACTCGAACTCAAAAAATCGTGTGTGAGCAAACCTCGCGACTGTTGCCGTAACAACTTTCATTTTCGTCATGCCTAACGTTTCGGGCTGCCTTGAATGATCATTTCATTATCACCCGAACACATCCGAATACCGGGCTGGTGGAATGGCAAGGTTTGTATTTGCCCATACCAACCGCAATCCCTTCCCAGGCTAATTGGCACCGAGCGGGTAACTGAATATGCGAATCCGATCCATCAAACTAGTTGTTGCTGGGGTCGGTGGGTTTGATGCGGATGACATTGGGTCAGCGTAAACATTTGATGCTGACCTACTTCAAAGGCTTACGGTGTGTGTGTGTGTGTGTGTTTTTTTTGTTTGTATTAATTGATTTCGTGCACTGTAAAGCTAGGTTCGTTTTGTGCGCGAAGATCCTGTTTCTATCAATTAAGGACAGCAACAACGAACACTAAAATCTATGCCAACAGGGGGAAAATTAGCTATTCTTGATGAGCAGAGCGCCTATCCTACTGCCATGATTCGTTGAATATTATCGCGTTAAACAGAGGCGCGAACGCGCGATGTGATCGTCTGCCACGCTTTCGCTTCGCTTTTAAAGGCTCTGACGTAAGCCAGAAACCAATCGCGTACGCTTGAACGATTCATTCCATCGCATCGCGGTGTATCAAAAAGATCCGAATTAAAAACCAACGTATCCGTAAAACCAAGCTCCCCAAAAAACACAGGATGAGGCACAACGTGAAGCTACCAAACAACCAAACCTAGCCGTTCGCTGCCTCCCCTTGTGATCGTCACGGAATTCGATCATTAAAGCACCGTCACAAACACGTGCCAGTCAAAAACCTTTGCCAAAACTTTGCACCAACCCACCAAGGTCAATGTCGGGCAGGTGGTGGTTGTTGCTGGCTTTTGGGGAGGCCAGATTTCGGGCTAGTCTCACCAAATCCCGGTTTTTGCTGAAGGTTAGCTGTCGGCAACGAAAGTGGAGCAATGTCTCCGCTCCGGTGAGCGATCGACTGAAGGTGATGAACAGTAACACAAAAAAGCTCAACAGGTGTATGCTTACGAATGGCGGAGGTACTAATTAATCATTTCGTAATGCGCTCTGCTAGTTTGTTTGATTTAAATTTTACGAATGAATTTCGAAGCATTAAGGGGATGCTATAAGGTTGCAGTTGCAACAGATGATGATGAGGTAGATGCAAATTATAAAAAGAGAAAAAATACTATCGAAATTTGGTCATTTTATGAGGGTAGAGGATCGTTTTTCGATTAATAAAAGCTATCGATCCTCAAATAGCTGAGTTGCTGTAAAAGGTAGCAGCGCGAAACGGTATAAAACAATAAACCATTTCAGTGCGGCTATAGACTTTTCTCCTGCTGCGTACAGTTTAATTAAGCATCATAAAAAAGCCTTTAAACTGCAAAACGAACCTACAATTACATCATATAAAATACCAATCATACAACTCTTTGACGATTCATCCGATTGTTATTTATAAGATGCCGCCCATGAATCACGTGTTATCTTATTTATTTATTTTTTATTCACCACCTAGTAACCTTCACCTAGTCGTGTGCGGGTGTGCATTTCCAGGATTTTTAAAATATTCACCCAACCAAATTGAAGGTTGTTGACACATCCTCACCGATAACTGGCAGTGGCTAGAGAATCGTCCAAAAAGCGAAGCCACCCAAATGGTACGGTGCACCACCTTGACAGTGACAAACGTGCTACGTGGTGGTGGGGCGAAGACATCTTACCCATCTCCTGTATGAGGATTGGAGCTTGGAGAGTGAAGACAAAGCGATATTGGCGGCCAAAAACTAAAACTCGATTCAAGCGTCATCGCAAGCCCGTCTAACTGTCTTGTGCGTTTGGTAAAACTCGTTTTTGGAATGATTCAACTCGAAAATGCGCCCATGGAGACGGGACGCCAACACGTTCAGTTGAGAACGATCAACCTTGCGGCTTAAGTTTTGCGCAATCTGGCTAGGAGTTTGAATTGATGTTTGTTTGTTTTTATAAAACTTGTTTTTCGAAAATCTACCTGACCAAAACGGTGGTAAAGTCAGACACACACACACGGAAATAACAACCTGCAGCGCTACGGAAGCAGACAGAAACGTTGCAGGAAGTGTGATCTTTGACCGGATAGGACCCATTCAATCGTAAAGGTTGCGACAGAACTATACTTTAGTTTTATGCGAAACATTAAATCAGCGGCGCTTGCTAATAGATAGAGCAAAGTAAATGGAAAGACATTGCATACACACACACGCATCAGCGTTTGTTGATTATTTATCGATCAACAAGCTGGGCAAGGAGTTAATGGAGGAACGAATTAACGTCACTAAGGTGTCATACATAGGACGGGCAATTTATCTAAATTCATCAAACTGACAAAAGAAGAGATCGTTAGCGGAGGGAAGCCATTTTCCAGCAAATGATAGATCTCGTGCCACTGACGATTGCAAGATCTTTCACTAATCATAGGGGGTAGGTTCATGTGTGTGTGTGTGTTTTTTTTTTTCTAGCAAACCATCCTTTCGAAAGGGCACGGTAGCTTAAAGCTCTAACTCTAAGCCCACCTGAATGCCCTAATGCAAGAACGTGTTTTTCGCAAGTACTTCAATTTCCGACTCAAACAATAACCAAGTTCCTATGCAACGCATGGCAATTCTGCATGTCTGCTTCACCACTGTTGGGGCAATCTTTGGCCCCGGTGTAGCCGGTTCCTGCGTGTTCCGAACATTTCGAAAGTACGGTGTAGGCCTACCAAAGCACGCTAATACCCAGCAACCGTGGAGTCGTGAATGGCGTGCAGGTGGTACCAGCTCTATTGGTTCACGGTTTCGCGCTTGGGTGTCTTGGTATTTCGCGGTACCTCATTCCAACGGTCGCGAATTGAAGACGCGTGTGTAAGTTCGCTGCTGAGTTCTGTAGCCAACCCGCACCCTTATTTCGACCTGACACACAGTCTCCTTCAGTATGTGATGGATTTTTTTTTTTGTGCCGATTGCATCGAAAACACGGTCGGAAAACTGGTTCTTCACTCCGGTGCAACCACTGCTTCGGTGGGGTGTTACCGCTTGTGCGGGGTTGAATATTGAATTCACTAAAAATTTTGCCACCTTTTTTTTGGAGTTTTTTTCGTGAAGTTGTTGAAATCTATGTACACTCCTCAATTTGCACTTGCTCCTAACCCGTTTTGTCGCAATCGTCCCCGGGTACGATCGATGATGATGATGATGACATCGAAGGAGCTTCACCTGACGAGTCCAAAGTCTCTGAGGCTCTAATAGGATGCCCCCCTTCCCTCCTGGTACACGTGCCGAGCGATAGAGCACACCTAACCTTCACTGGCCGGGCGTGCGACGAAAGTGAAGAGATCGGGCGAAGATCGGCGGCGATGTTGAATGCGCGCCACTATTTGCAGATGGCGCAACACGATCCAAACACGATCTTTTGCCTGCCAGGTGCTGTTGACCTACTACCTACCGCGTTGGGTACCGCGTGTTGTCTGTCAAATTTGTGTCTGGCTGCGCAATCGACAATAAGACCACCAAAAAACAAAAAAAAACAATCCACAAGCACTACACTATATTGAAGATGTCAAGGTCACAAGGGCGAAACCTCAGAAGATTGAGTTCAGTATTAGCAAAGGAGACTAACGCGACCGAAGAACTTGCTTGCTCCAAATGGAATAATATTTCTATTAAAAAAAAATCTCACTTCTTCGCGGAATGATCAACGAACGATTGTTAGGCGCGTAATATTACACCATCAATTTGCTTGATGCCTAGCGGCTCTGCGCAAACTTACTTCGTTTGTGCGCAGCAACACCTTTTTGGTTGTTGGAACTGTGTTGAACGAAACCCCGAAAGACTTCACTCGTGACACGAAGCGTGGAATGGTCCGAACCGTTCGCCAGCTAATCGACCGATCGACTGACCCACCCGTACCAGCACGAGCGAGCTTCAAACCGAACTTCTTGCACGTAGCAACCCTCCCCACCTCACTTTTCTAACGTCTTTGCATCGCGGTGACGCTTCTACCGACTTTTCTCGACAACTCACCCCAGCAGACTCTCAGTGTGGAAAAGCGTGTATGCTGCACACAGACAGCCACACTCGTCGTGTGCACACACATATGCGCCTCTGGCCAAACCGTCTCACGTACCGGGTGTAACGTAAACATCCGAAAGCTTCGGAACGCTCTCTCAAGGTATCCGTTACTCCCACTTCTATTCTGCTAACTGCTTGCGCTGGCTGCGTCTAAGCGGCGCTCATTGCGCAGTCCGGTTGGGTAACCGCGTGGCGTTAGATGCCTTTTGAAAAAGCTCCCCCGGCTCGTTAATGTGTGTGTGTGTGTGTGCACGTGGTGCAGGTCACCGATTTCACTGGGTGAGGCATTTGAAGGTTTTGCTTGCTGCCTCGTGCTATCTCAAGCAAACATTCCACACATTCTCACAACGCTGGAGGAAAGCTCCAGCAGCTGGAGAACTTTGATGTGCTGCGTGAGCTTTTGCGCGATCGATGTAATGCGAGTAGTTTGGGGAGGTTTTCCGGCGCTTTTCTTTCTTCGCGGTCGATCAACCGTGAAGCGTTACCGTGCGTTAGTGGAGTTGTTTGCGGCTAAGTTCAACGTACACGGTGCGAAACCTTGACAGAGAGGAAGCAAATCCATACACACCAGCCGGTGGTGGTAATTGCTTTCAGACTGTTTCAAGCTGTGCGGGTAAATCTGTCATTTCCCTGGTGTGTAAAGCTTTCATGAGTCTAACTCATACGACGTGCTAGTTATCTCAGGGAAGAATGGAGGTGTAACATGGAGGATTCGTTTATTGAATGATGCAACCAGAATCGATTGATGTGAACTTTGGAATCGATAATTCAAACTGAAAAGGGTGAAAAACGTTCACTGATAAATGTTTTGAGGACGTACTTTGGGGGTTTTAGTGGTAAAATAAATCGCGGCATTGAAGCTGTGCATTCGAACCTAACGTTGAATCGTGTAAAATTAAAAATTTCGTTTAAGAATCCTTTACCTATACTTAAACTTCCTCTAAATTGCAGAGTTTTTCCACTCACTTTTCAAGATCAACAGTCTCACATTTTATTTCCATCATTTAAAAACGACAAGTAGATATGAACGACAGGTAGAGGAGATGAAGCAGTCATTGAATTTAGTGTAAATAGATTAAGTAGGGTATATGTAAGCGACGGTTCTAATCAAAAGTGGAGTTGGATGTTTTTGTATTTCAAAATAATCAGGACACCAGTCCTTTTACATACATTTCAACACATCAAAATATGCTTTAAAACGGAATCTAGAGTGTGTGATTGTCCAAGAACTGATCATTATAATGAAAATTTAACACGAAGCTGCGAATAATGCTTTTTACTTAGGACATTGATTTGGAATACCATGTATTCACTGTTTATGATATATGTGTCATGTTATAAGTTTTATTTCCTTTGCAAATTTTTTTTCGCTGTTATTCATCTCCATTAATCTAATTTCCATCGAATCATCATCATATCATATCTAGCGAGCTTTGAATAATACTTGGTCACCCTTGAAACTGATTCGGAAACCCTGTTGGCACGATATCGACCGCGTGTGATCGGACAGGGAACAGTATTATTTACAAACATTAAGCTGACTTGACAACTCGATCAAATACCCAAAATACCCGGCAGATGGCGTACAAGATTCACAAAGAGAGATAACACGATTAGATTGTGCGACAACCAGATCTCCGAAATAAGGGCCAATTCGCGAGCAGGTCAAATAGGGTCAAGTAGCACAGCTGATCGAGGAACAGGGCGCCATCGCGAAACGCAGTTAGTAGCAAAGATTAAGCTAGAAAGGACAGACGAATATTTAAACTGATCGGCGATAAATTTATACGCGAGCGACAGTTGTAGAAACGTTTGTGAAAAGCTACTCAGAATAAACAGATTGCTACATCCGTAGCAACAAACCCTGTAAAAATTCAAGTCAAGTAAAGATAGTAAATAGTAAAGTTTCGAAAGTAGTGTCCTTGTAGCGAAGAAAGTACCAGTATTGCTAATATATTCACAAAGCAACAGAACACAATAAAATTGCTGGCAGGGATAAAAGACAAACAAATAATTAAATAGTAGAAGTACACTATTTATATAACAACAGAACAGTATGATCAAAAGCTCAATAACATTAGAAAAGACGATGAAATACATAGAATTTCTTTATTGTACAAGAAGAAAATTAAGAACCATGAATATTCTTAGAGATGTATTAAATTGAGATAACTGGTTATTATGCAATGCTAAGTTTAGCTAGTTTTATTAATACATTCCTCCTCTATGCTAATAGGCGAAGAAAGCTGTTGTTGTCTCTCCTCATCCTCTTCTGCTCCTGTTCGTTTCAGCTGAGATCTTTAAAATTTTAATTCGAATGTTCTAGAAAACAGCCCAAGCTGGGAATCCAGAAAAGGGGAAAATAAATCCAAAATTAACGGACATTGGGCGACAACAAACACATACTCACAAACCGGTATAGGCAGAATGTAAATATTCGCCAAAATTCCACGAAACCGGATAAGCGTTCGCCCAGCATCACGCTGAACTCCGTGAACCCGCCGCCGCCGCCGGCAGCTTAAAACCGGATGACGGGCGACTCATCTTCGGAGTTCGGCGAGAACGTACCGATGCTGATTGAAAATCGATCTTCCCGCAACCAGCTGCTCTGCTCTGCGCTGCTGACTGGTTTATGCTCGTTTTTGTGATGCCATCCAAGCACCGAAATCGCTCGAGATAAGAAAATTTATCGTGAAATGCCGTAGCATCAGCAACCCGAAACTGGACTGTTGTCCAGTCTTCTGACGAAATTCTTCTGCTCCCTGAACACTGACTTCTCCCACGTCACATTCTGCTTATCGACATTCCACGTCTGAATGGAAAAAAGACTTTCGGCAGATGCTTTTACGCTTTTCCCATCAATGGAGTGTGTAAGGACGAAGAGAAAGCACCACCAGCACTGGGTGCATAGTTCCGTTCACTGCCTCCCCCGCACGCCGCCTTGTCGCAACAATGGCGAATAATGTTAATGATGCGTGCATGCTCTCTGACTTTCTTCCCGTCGCTGTCGTGTAAGCGAAAGAATTTCCGATTATGTTGTTGTGATTGTGATTTCGGTTGTTACTCACATTATGGCCGTGGGTACCGCTGTTGCGAATCGTCGAATGATGAGCATAAATTTGTATCGATTGTGGTTTTTTTGGGGGCGCACTTTCAGTTTCGTTCAACAGAGAAATCTACACTTCAAAAGTGACGTAATACAAAGAGGATGAAGGATCATCGAAATTTGTTGTTGTCTGTGTGCATCAGTATACAAATCAATACTTCTTCAAGCTGTTTGCTTCATTGGGGGAAATTTTTTTATTTGTACAATTTGTTGTGCAATTCTTCAATGTTTACCGTGTGACATAAAAGTAGTATAGTTGGCTTCATCTGTATTTTATTTCATTTAAGTTGACATTTTTCATGACATAAGATAAAGTTTTTTTTTCCCATTTTTAGGATATTTTTTACTTATTTTCAAAAATCTAACAGTTATCATATTATTTCATTTCATCCTGTTTTAGACAGAAAAGAAGATAAAATTAAGTATAATAATTGTACTACTAGAGAGCCAGATGCAAAGATAAAATCCTACCTTAAGGATTTAACGATATGGTTCACAAGTGACAGAATTTTGGACTAAACATTCCAAGACCGACCACTGATGCTGTACCATATTAAACATTAAAAAAGACCATTGGCCATTATTCATCAGTTGCATCACCTTCTGCTATTATACCAGGATACGTCAATGACCTTTTCCTGGTTGGGTCCACGTTCACGATCGTCCTTCAGGAATTCGTTCCTCTCTGGCTAGGCCGGCCCAGGCCGATTACAATCATTAACCTGGGATTAATTCACTCTCACTGTACGTACGTGCAAAAGCAAACATTGCCCTCGCGGGAAGCTTATCCCTGACGACCTTCAACTCTCGCGAACACACCAAAAATACATTTTTTTTTTGTGGTGGAAACAAAAGTAACATGAAATACTCATTTTTTTTGAGAACTCAACGTGTGTATCATGCCAGCATCGGTGGCAGATGAATCGATTAAACCATACCTCACGTAACATTCACGCCCCAAAGGGAATCGTTTCTGCTTACAACACCGCCTTAGCCACTGCATTATGCTTGCAGTAAAACAAACCCTAACGAAGCTTCCAAAATGATCCATTAAATTGAAAAATTATGGTTGAATTACTTCCCGGTTACGGTGATAGCGACGGTAAACCTTTTGGGTGATGTACTCCAGCACGAAAAATATAACCTCCACGAAGCTGATAAAGCTGCATCCCAGAAAGAGTGCTGCACCGCCGCCCAACGAGACTTGGAGAGGAAAAAAAAAAAACAAAAAAATATATTTATAAGGCGTCTAAACTATAAACCACATAATTATGGTTGTGATCTCACACAAAAGGGAAAACTATTTGCATGTAATAGTTTTTCCGCTCCCCGACCGAAAACACGTACCGATTAAGTTGCTGATGTCGAACAGTACGTCACGCTTCATTCGCATCCGTGGGTAGATAATTTGCGTTTCCAGCTTACTGTTCGCTTGCCCCAGCACCTGCGGGGGAAATGAAATGGACTTGCATTTGCACGGAAAAGCCTTAATGACACACACACACACACAAATTACTGTACCGTTTTCTTCACCAACGCCTGTTTGAAGGAGACGGACTCGCATAGGGGCTGACAGGTGCAGTTCGTTTTGTACCACGCCTTAAACTGTTTCCCCAGGCAGTACAGTCCGGCTGGCGTGCAGGACGGTTTGCCTAACTCGGCGAATAGCAAAACGTTTTGTAATTAAGATGTTTGCAAGCAAGCTACCCAAAACCTACCAATGTTATAGAAGAAAGGGACACACTCGCAAAGGTGAAGGGCGGCCTCGATTCGACAATTTATCCGACACAAATTAATCGTGTATACCTATAACACAAGTGGCAGCAATTGGGAAGATTCATTTGAAGCTATACAATCTTTTATACACGCTGGAATTTTGAATTACTAAAGCAAACAATTACGCTAAAGTACGGTAGTCTCTCGGATGGCAGTCGACATTTGCGCCTACGGCGGGATAACTGCTTGAGTGCTTTCGAGGCAACCACCTGTTCGACGGACAGTGACGAGCTGATGATGTCGTGCTGATCCAGCGCATAGTAGATGGAGTTGTCTGGTGTCATGACGTCCTGCTCGATGTGGATATACTGCAGCGAGGTAGAATGAAAGGAAGCGACGGATTTCCAGGTTAGCTTGTTAAGACGAAAGTGAAATATGACAAGTTTTTAAGTGTCAGACACGTGTGCATGCTATGTCACCAGGGTTTTCGCACGACAGTCACACTTCCCGCGAGGGCTCGCCATTCGCATATCGGGTGACAGAAACATCACGAAAAGGTTATCAAGTAAAAGTGCTGAACGCTTCGCACAGTTGTACATTATGCACGTACAAACATAGAGGGAAGTATTTTCTTTGCAGAACGATTGGTTCTTCACTACCAAACTCGTATGGAGACAAACTGTTGACATTTTGAAGCTCTTTCAAAGTTTTTCCTAATCCTTGCATATCTCTTGACATTTCAATTCAAGCAAGGCTATGATAAAATTGCTCAGACAACGACTGGATTAGTTTTTTTCATAGACTATACTTTCAATACAATAAAATTACGCTCGCAAAATGAACCGATTTCCACAAACACATACAAGAAAGTGGCAGGAAATTTTGCTCAAAAACTATATAGCAGTTAATTTGTTGAAAAAAAGATCTCGTAACGAAACCTCACCATACAAATATATTTGATAAATATTCACTGCAATGAACAGAACTGCATCGATTTCTCGGAATTGGAATTTAATATCCCAACTAGCGAATAGCTTAGCACCATAGTTAACAGCCTAGTGCATATCAAAAGTATTCGTTCAGTAAATTGTAAATGTATTCGAACAGCAAATTGTTGATACATTCCAGACTGCTGAAAGCCTACGCTCAGAGTAACTTTATCTGTTAAGTTACATATAGTGACCGAGTGAAATCAAATATCAAATATTGTATTTTGGTGATTTCTTACTACTTATAAATACAATAATCAAAATATTTATACTGATGCATAGAAGAAAATATATAATTCGTATATGTATATAATATGCACGCATTATATTACATACTGTATATGCATTCTCGGCAATCTACACTATGCACCAACTTTCTTTTGATGGGTGATAATTCGCAATATTTCCAATAAAATATTAAAACATTATTTAAAAAAAGTTGATGTCCGCTGCATCTCTAAATGCACCCTGAGCTAAATGTTCGGGCTTTTCTTATTTGTTGCTTTGGAGACTAATCCCGATGAAAAAATATTCTGCTGGTTTTATACAAAACTCCCACAGGGGACGATAAAACAATACAGAATAACCCCATCCGAAGTGAACACTTTGCAAAGAATTTCACTTCAGTTCGGATTTTCAACCCAAAGCAATCAACATTCCTCAACACAACACCCACTAGCATGGTGTAAAAATTGTTTTTGTGCTAAAATAAAACTCACTCTCTAATCCACGTTGCGTTATGAAAGATTAAAATAGATTTGTAACGGACGCGTGCAGTGGAATGTTGAGAGGGAAAGGGTATTGTTTTGTTGTAGCATGTGAGTTAACCGTGAGCAGTCGTGGCCGAGCGGTTAAGGCGTCTGACTAGAAATCAGATTCCCTCTGGGAGCGTAGGTTCGAATCCTACCGACTGCGGTTTTTTGGGGTTTGATTTTTAATTACAAAAGCTATATGATCTTTTAATATTGAAATGGTGCGTTAATCCTATCATCTTTCCAGGGATAAAACAAAATTGCAAATTGCGACACTCACCACATAGGTGCGAACTGAATCGACATGACTCATCGCTACCATCGTACGACAGACGTCCAGCGTGTAACAATCGGCCGGCCGTGCCTTCGTGTAATTAGCCTGTGATCTAATCAGCATTACGTTGTACATCGTTGAACGCAAAAAGGGGATAAACAAATCATGCCCATCAGATTCGGCGGTCAAGCTAATCAGACTAATCTTATCAATAACACGCTTACCGATCGCTGTACGGACTCTGGAAGGCGTACAGCATGGTGGATGAGTAGCAAACGCCTACCTCCGTCAGCACGGGTGCAAACGTTTTCCACGGTGGCGTCAGCGGGGACTTTAGCTCCCGGGCCAAATCAATTACCGAAACCGACTGCAACCTGCTATCGTTCACGAATGGTTCAAACAAGGCCAGGTTGTCAAATCGTGCCCGATTCACTGTCAGCAGGAAATTGCGATAGTAATCGTAGGCACTGTGATTGCTGTCCATCTGCCAGTATCTGGGCGGGTGGGGGGAAACAAGCCAAATATTAAAAATCTTTATTTTGTTCTCCATTTGGGACGCACCGTTACCGTTCGATCAGTTGGTTAAGCTTTTCCTCGCTCACGTGCTCGGAACACACGGTGGCGGCCGGTGGCCGAAAGTTCCAGCTCAGATAGTCCGTCTCGACGTTCAGCACGGTGGCATTGTTCTGAAACCGCTCCCAGTGCATGTTGCAGATGCTGACCGAGCAGACGACCGAGCAGGCCAGCACCGTCAGCCAGAAGGCTTTCTCTAGCCAGTGTGGGCTTCGCACCAGGTGGGCCAGCCCGTGGATCGAGGATTCGCTAGCGAACGTGCGCAACAGATCCATGACGGTGAATGTGACGACGACTCACGCGAGGGTAGACACAGTATGTGGAATTAATCGAGTGAGAAATGACGATTAAGTAATGTGGTACGGGAACAACATATTTCGCACCATGAGTTAAGCTCTGTGGTCAAAATGGAGTTGATTTAGCCATTCAGGCCCCAGGAAATTGAAGAGAAAGAAAGAAAGTGCAGAATTTGCAAAAATTACGCTTTTTTTGCTCAAAAAAAGCTCCAAAGTATATAACATATCATACAACAATTTCAATGTAATTTACCAATATATCACCCCGTCCCACTGTTCAGGAATTTCCACAGCAAAAATGACAATCAAAATGCATTATTTCAACATGAGTCTTTCGTGCGGTTGCCGCTACGGTTTGCGAGCTAATCGAAAATGCATGCCATCGCGCCGATGGCTACATAATTGTGTGATCACACGAACAATAGGATCCCTTCAAATTCCACCCAATCCTAACGACATCTTCGTTCTGAGCCTGAGACGTCATGGTTGGTTGCTTGAGCGCACTTACACAACACACATACAAATTTGATGCCGATCAAGGGGAACAGATTAATTTTCCAATAACGATGACTTCTACCAGCATTACACACGGATGATTATGTTGATTTTGTATGGTATTTTTGCTATTTCTGTAACATAGAAGGAGATATAATTGGAAATTGTTGTTATCGCAAAGGTTGTTGTGTATCAAAACAAACGATCATTTCAAATAAACGTTGACATTACAGTGGTAGTCTCGCAGTGGTAGTTGAAGCGACAGAACCCAAGTTGTCATCATTATGCCGTTTTCCAGATAATGAACACTTAACACAGAAACCGCACGGAACCGCACTTTACACCACACACCACTCAGTCGGAAGGTTCGTGTGATTGTTAAGCTGATGATGCTGGGTGCCGTTTGGTTGCGCCTGTGTTCGGTTAGCCGGCTTCTTCGGCCAGCATTTTTATACGTGCTAACACGAGACACTTCAGCCAGGGCGAGGGTCCATCCCATCTCTGATAAGAGTAAAAAAGTTGTATCATAAGCTATGACGTTGTTTCTTTCTTGTCTATCCAAAAAAAATGAAGCTGAAAATAATAACAACACCCTTTTGGAATCATCCAAATTCTTGACCCCCCGTTCCTGTACCACCGGCCTATACTAAACCTTCCCGGGAGTAAGCAAAGAGACTGAAGTATTTTAAGAGTAAAAGTCTAGTGAGGATATTTCTCCGTCTACCCGGCCAGGCGTGCATCTCTACCAGAAAAGGTTGAAGTCCTCGTTATGGAAAAAGCTGTTGTTGGCTGTCCTCTTCGCAACCAAACTCCGAACACTCCTGCTCCTGCCGTGACCCTATACGTCTTTTTCATTGTATACACACACACACACACACACACACACACACACACACACACACACACACACACACACACACCGACCACCATCTCGACTACAATGCCGCACACCATATGTTGGCGCGAAGAAAAACCGCCCGGCAACGTACGGGATTAAGGCATTCACCGGGATAGTAAAGGTCACCAGCGGAATCAGCTCCACAACGTGGCTGAGCTCAAGCTTTGTACGGCGTGCGTGTAAGATTACGACGCCACGTTCCAGCGCCCGGGTCGTCTTACCGGAACCGGATAAATCACTTCCGTCGGGGTGGCAGAAAAGCCTTCGGGCAGCTTCGTCGGGGGCTCTTCTGCCAGTGCCCCGCGCAAACGTTTCCCGTTGAGTTGGGGGAAAAATTAAAATTAATTCTTTAATTACATGCCGTCGCTGGCGCCGTCCCGCGCAGTTGCTTTGGATGCTGGTGGTTGAATGGTGTGTGCGCGCTCCCGGTGACGGTAGTTATTATTGATAACTCCGGCTCCGATAACAATGATAGATGGTGTCCAGCTGGAGCGGAGCTGAATTAAACCATACCGGAACCGCACAGGATACCGGTGTCGTGTTCCTGGTGACCGGTGTTTAGGGCGTTTTGTTGGATGCCTGTTTTTTGTTTTTACGACACTGTTTGGGGAACAGCGACCCTCGCAGTCACTAATTTTTACAACAAAACCGCTCCCTGAAGGTGCGTGGGGGTCATGTGTGTTATAAAATCGGTCCAGTATGGGGATGATCTGTTCAGACGAGCCTCGCCATCGGGACCAGGACGTGCAAGCGAGTATGAGTTGTGGCACTACCAAGGCGGTCCATCTCAGAAGAACCGGAGCACGCTTTTAACGGTTCTAACAGCATCATAAGAGAAACTGGGGCGATTAATGTTCGTTGCTTACATTGTGATAAGTGATTGTGAAGTGTTTGTGAGAATGCTAGAAGTTTGAAGTTTGAACTCGGAATAGGCACGAGGATAGGAACACAGATCTTTATCTCGTTTAGAGTAAGTATCTCGAAGGATTATTTCTAGAATTAACATACCAATAGGTACATACCGTTCTGCATGGTTGTGTTTTAATTGCACTTCAAGCATTCTAAATAATTAGAAAAATCCTCAACAATGTCGAAAGTGCGCTTAAAAGCATCAGTCAAAGACTCAGTCTTATTTATTTGCGATTCACTGAAAACTAAAACCATCGAAATCAAAAGTGAAAGTGCAAAGCGCGCAATCTATTCGCAAGCCCTCAATTTCGCCAACGGAACATTGAAGAATTGGCAAAAGACCTTCGGCGCAGAACCGATGCATTGCCGTTGCATACCACGCGACTGGATGGTGCAATGTGCGCCTTTGTCTAAGTGTACGGTACTGGTACCGAACGGAACAGCAGCAGCTGCTGCAACAACACCATCAGAACGGGAGCACCAGAAATTGGCCTTGCGCGTTCACGGCCCTTCGGGCAATGCATCAAAATTGTGCATCAAGAAGAGTGTGTGCGCACACGATTTGAAGCTAGAAGCAAGAAAAATTGGCACAAAGTCGAAGTGCAACGGTGATGGTGAAAGTGACAGCGGTAAAGAGCTAACGTTTTGCTGCTTCACCAAGGTGCGGTGGTGGGTTTCGGTACAGCATGAAACTTATGCTTGCTCACCTACTTTACAACCGGTGTATACCTGCGCTGCGCTTGTACCAGCTACCACAATCTTCCCTTGACGATGCTAAATCTTTGTCGTTTCGTTTGTTCGGAGACAATCCTCGGTACCGCGTTGCGAAGCGCGTGCCATGTCTTCGATGACCTCCGGCCACTACTCTGGGGAGGAAATGGGAGGAACTTTGTCTCGCTTGCACCGTTCGATGTACTTGAAACTTTGCAATAAAATTATAAATCTCATCTGCACATACACCAGCCAGCCTGTGAGTGGGCAGCAAGGTGAGAAATGAGCTTTTTCTGGCAAATGGGAGCCAAAAGCCCACACACACACACACACATGCTCGCTCTTAGTGCAAGTATTGGGAAAAGATTCACTTCCTAACAATGGCACACTGGAACAATTGGGAAGGAGAGAAAACAATAAAAAAAACCCGTGCAAGCAACAGCAAACAAGCAAAAGTTCCAATGGAACTTCACCGGAGCTGCAGGAGATGCTGTACTTAGTCGCATCCGTAACACCACGAACATGTTCAATCGCAAAGCGTCCTTGTGCATGCGGCCAAGGTTGCACACAGAGAGCACCAAAGTTACTTACTTCGGGCGCTAAGTTTTTCCGCACCAACCTACGCGCATGTGAAAAGTTTGTCTGTCCCCGGGAGTCCATCCGGGGCTTTATGGGGGAATGTCCGGCCGAGAGATCATGGCATGCCAGAGACCAAAACATGTTCGTGTGCGTTAGATGTGAAACTTTGCTGTTTTATGGTCACATTAACGTGCACTTACAACGTACGAGTGCTGCACGCAAATTCATGATGCGAGATGAAATAAATACCCATGAGCGTTAATAGAATGTACCGGGCGCGTGGTTTGAACCGGGCCTTTAGTAAGCCGCCACAAGAGACAGGAGGCACAAAAAATCAAAGCTCCCCATTTTTTATTACCTTTTTAGTGAGCCATTTCGTAGTGAGACGTGTGGCAGCGTATTTTGGACATCATTAAGTAGGAGTTGTGTTGGGGGTGGAAATTTGCCTCCCATTTGTGCACTTAGTAATTTACAACGAACATTTACCGCATTGGGGATAGTTGTCCTTCACTAGAATAGTCAGCTGGTTTTTATTGTAAGAGAAGATATTTGTTTACATCATTAAATTAATCTGAAAGATTAGAAAACGTGACAAGGTGGCTTTAATAACGGTTAGTACATCAAAAGGAGTAGGGTAAGTGTACCAATTGTGGCTACAGCACTAATTATGGCTATAACGGAATGGAAAAACACTATTTTCACTCTAAAACAGTCAATTTGCATACTGAAACCAGAAATGGATTTTTTATTTAAAATATGACCATTTTAACACATTTGTGCTTCATTAGTTTCATGCTAGCCACTTCTGTATGTTAAATACAGTTCGAACTCACTAGTTGAACTTCGATTCCCTGCCAACTATTGAATATGTGCTTTTGAGTTGGCACGTTTTTCCATCCAAAAAAAATTTTCTCGGCAAGACTTTTTTGTAAAATTTTCAAAAACCGGGTTTCCCATACAAACGTATGCTTTTCAATTGAATTGCTAGCCAACTATTGAGCGTTCAACTAAAAAGCATGCCAACTAAAAAGCGTTCAACTATTGAATTCTGACTGTATTACCATTTTAAAAAGTGTTACTAAGATGTTTGGCATCTCTTACAATTTTGCTAAAAGTAGCACTGTAGGATATTATCTATTTTCTTGTGGAATGGTAAAAATCGAATACGTTTCATCAAAATAACGCAGTCTTTAATGGCTTTCGTACCAAAAAAGTGCAATCTGAACGTCACTCGTGCCCTCCGTTATGTGGTAGCTGGCTTTGGTATAGCTTCGAAGAGAAGGAATATGAAGGATTGTCAGGAGATATGAAGTTCAAACACGAATGTTATCAGTAGAATAAGAGTCTTACATTTTAGAAGGATTTGGCCCATCAATTGTGCAATTTATTGAGCGTGGATATCAATACAGCTAGTGATATAAAACGAGAATTTGAAACAGTTAATTTTACTTTTTTAATGGCATTTGCAGGCAATCTGCAGTGAACTTATTAGTACTTGATTTGAGTTAAAACAATGTCACAAATTGACTTTTGCTGTAAATATCCACGAGTTTTGGCTTACAGCCACAATTGGTACAGCTATGGCGAATTGCTAGGAACACTATAGCCATAATTGTTAACTTGTGTTTTAATCAAAATTTTCTATTATTTTAATAAACACTGAGCCAAAATACAGATTTTCCCTCGTGTTCTACATATTACAGGCTTTAAGAAAACATAAACACTTTTAAAATTTTACCCCATACTTATTTTTACAGGTGTAAAATCGGTATCTTGAGGACATTATATAGCCATAATTGGTACACTTACCCTACATCACAAGTTTTGCCTGTTATAAACAGATGGCGCTAGTTTGACCGTAGCTAAACGATCAACCCATAAACTTGATGTGTACTTATTTTTTAATTACTATTTTAATTATTTGTATTTTTGTCGGTTTGATTTTCCTTTCAATGGATTTGCGGATTGACAGGTATGTTGAATAACGTTTAAAACTGAGCCTCTACTTCTATTAAACTAGTTATTTTACGCCGGCTACAGGGCTTCGAAATCGAATTTATCGAAGGCATACGCAAAAACTAAACTATTTGGTATTTGATTTTCGTGATGAGTATTTACTCATATTGTTTCACTGTTTCTGTTTCTCAGTCCAAGTCTTCAATAATAGGTTACACAATGCCAGGTCCGGTTATGTATCTATTTAGTATTTTACTACCAATTGTTTGTACAGTTTTTATTCACATCATAGGACAACCTGTTATCCTGATCTCAGTTTCTATAAAAAAAAACTCTAATTATGCTTATTTATTTGTTATGTCAATATTATTTATTTATTCATCGCTTCTGTGGTTCGTAATTCGGTTGGTTTATTTCCAATTCTTGTTAATGTGGATATCCTTTCAGGTGCATGTTTCACTTCTGTTGACTAACTCG
Source organism: Anopheles quadriannulatus (assembly GCA_000349065.1). Classification (NCBI taxonomy): domain Eukaryota; kingdom Metazoa; phylum Arthropoda; class Insecta; order Diptera; family Culicidae; genus Anopheles; species Anopheles quadriannulatus. The sequence continues at coordinate 849,034 of KB667889.1, read as the reverse complement.
ATGACGAAATGCTTATATTATTATGCGTCCTTGGCTTATTGCTTTTGTTGTACTTTTGCAAATCTGAATATAAATTTGGATACATATAATACATATAAATATACACATAAATCCGGATTAAAAATAAAGATAATGTTTCTGCTCTTCTTATATCAGCATTGTCACTACAAAAAATAGATAAATAACTAATTGTTTCATTGAACTACCTAACAAACAAGTAAATATTCATAGATAGAATGAGACGAATAGTTAAACTAGAGAGCAACAAACAAAATACAGTATGGCAAGTGCATGCATGCAAAATAAAAAAGGAGAAGGCAATAGGGAAGCATAGCGAGAGATAAAGTGTGCAAGCGAAACCACGCGTGCAGAAAAATGTTCAATTAATCAAAGTAGTCTGGTCATAGGGTTTGCTTTACTGCTCTACTGCTACTGTGTACACGTTGCAACAGTCAAGCGAAACAGTCCAAGAAACCCTGCAAGTAATCAATCCACCGTTAGTTTTTGGTAGAATTTGTATTATAGATAGATGCCAGCATTTGTATTATAAATTACAGCTAATTCTCTAATCTGGTAATTAGTAATAATTATTTATGAAACATAAAACAAGTCCTCCAAATGCATCTAAGCTGCTGCATTCGTGTATGCTCGACAATTAAAGGAAAACAACGAAAGGAAAACAATTATGTTCCTGTTGGTAAGGCCCGCAAAACAATCAAAGATTTAATAATTTTTGATTAAATTAAGCCAACTAATCAAAGGTGTTTAATTCACAGAAGGTATTTAAGTTTGAACATCAACTATGTGACGGCAATTATGGCAAGTGTTGACAAAGGAACCTGTCTAACTTGTCGCTAAACTTGTATCCTAGCTTTTATCGCCTTCACAATTTTACTTCTCGCATTTTTCTAGTCCCGACGCTCAAGATTACTCTTTACTTGTAGGCATTCAGTTAAACCTACGCCAAACTTCGCCTAACGCTGAAGCACTAACTAATCACTTACACTCTCAGTTCCCGTTAAAATGTCAGCAATGCAAGAACGCTGTTCATCAGCCTCCACTCGTGTCGGTTTTTTTTTTTTGTTATACTAATAATTGTTTTTGTTTGAGACGTTTGACGTGCGGTACATATACACTACTCAACCTCTAATCGGGTAGCATGACCGCATACATGAACGCGCTCTGTCAGAGGGTTGGGCGAGTTGTGGGCGAGTTGGCGAGTGTATTGCAGGCAAGGGTAAAACGAAAAATATACAAACCCTCGTGCTTGCAGGCAAAGTTTTCCATTCCTTCACTAGCACGCGCGTAACATCTAAACGATGAAGCGAAAGCGAAGTTACAAAAGCTGCATGTTGCTCACATGCTGGCTGGCTGCATACCGTGACGTGCACGCTGAGCTGCTAGATGGTAGAACCACTGCTATACGGCCACATTGAACGGGAAGGCAACAGGTAACATCGTTTCGGAGATGAGTTTTCTTGTACCATTCTTCCTATTTCGCTTTTTTTTTCTTTGTTATTCGTTTCTACACTTTTCCCCGTGTGTACCTCGCCCCTCCCATAGGAGCTTGATCCGCTCACGTATAATCCCCCAGCCAAAGCCGCGCTTAGCCAAGGCGGCCGGAGCTCGAAACTGTTTGCGACAGTTTTACTTTTTCGACTCTTTTAAAATACTTGCTCCCGTCACAATCTTCCATGTTACTAATTTAGTTTGCAGAAGTTTTGAATCGCGCGTAGAGGGAAGCGTCATCGACGATGCAAAAAATAAACTGATGATGATGTTGATAATGAAGATGGGGTACTTTTTTTCGGGAGGATGAGGGTGCGATGAGAATAAGCTGATCATTGCCCAAACAAATCCAAAAACAAAAACTGAGAGCGGAAATAGCTTCGAAAGTCATTTTATCCCCTGTACCTTTCAGGTTTGATTTTGGCAATATGTGTGACACTGTTGAAATGTTATAAAATTTGACCATCCTAACATTAGCCTAGGTGGCACCTAGATGGCACTTTGCTAAGCTCGTTAGGGTTTGATCAAATTTTGCTTTGCTACTGCTGATGGTGTACTTTGGTCGTTGGGGAAGGTCGTATGCCCATCATATCCTCGCTGGTGGTTTGTAATCGAAACGGTCAGTTTATTATAGGAAAGTTACGCTAGGAGCTTATTAGATCAATTTTTCTCCTAAATATCTGTTATGATTTTGTTACTAATGCCATTATCATCTTTTATGTTCTTCTTAGTTTGATTTAATCCTTTGTTTTATGTTAATGTGAAATTATTTCTATGATGTGAAGTGTTATTTTTGAATTATTATTAATCTATCATATTTTTTTATCAACATATAAAAAATAATATATTTTTCATTTATGTCTTAAATATTTTTTTCTTTTAAATTACTTTTTTCCTTCACCTTTTCCTAGAAATCCTCTTTAACAACAACTTTTTAAATTATTTCCATTTATGAGAAATTGCTACAACCAACACAACGCTTCCACAATAACTAAAAACGCACTTCTCTAGCACAACCCAGTGGATTTGAAATTCGATCACATCTGTACGGCAAAAGTGCTAACGCCAAGGAGCGTAACAAACAAACAAACAAATCCAGCAGCAACAATAACAACAAAAGTGAACAACCCACCGCTGTCGCTAGTCAAAAGATTAGCTCAAAGCAATCGGTTCAGCTTTACTCTGAAAAAAGCCCTTCCTACCCAGATTCACGGTAGATTCGCTCCCGCCCAGTGTCTCTGGTTACACTTTCCATTCGCGTGCACAAGGCTTCGGTGCAGCTTCGTCCACAGCAGGAGGCAGAATGGAACGTTAAAAATCTATCAAACGAAAGCGTGTGTTGTGTACGCCCTTTACTTCGGCCTTTTGTGAAGCGCGTATCCTCGTGTTCGTGTAGAAGCGCCACCGGAAGTAATCGGTACAGGGCAGCATCTAGTGAGGGAGGTTAAAATACACACACCAAAGAAGCAGAAAAAAAGTCTCGCACACAATTCCCAGTACAATGGAACGGACAACAGCATGAAAATTAACCCAACCAATCTTTTTCCCCCCGCCGGGCTGTGGCGTGTGGCCTGTTCATCCCGAGGCAGGCCGGAGCGGAAGGGGCGGAATTCTTAGTGTAATAAAAGGAATGCCGAGACCGCCTCCCGACTTTACGACACCGGTCCGGGACCGGGTAGTAGTGCACCGTCGAAGTAAATCTCGCTTAAATACACTCGCTCCGACATGTCTATTGCGTTATGGTGGCGGGGATTGTTGGCCTTTTAGGGAGGGGGGATACTATGGGAAGGTGGGTGCGCTGGGCATCAAAATAGAGCTCGGGAATGCTTTTCTTCTATTGCCTGATAACACAATAAAAATGAACATACTCGTTCGTCCTTGGTTTGGGCACGGACGGGACACACTACCAGCTTACTTTTTTTTGGTACAGATTCTGGCATGTTTTCTCATCACCGACACCTTGCGGCGGTTTAGTGTATTGTAGTTTGTGTATCCATTTTGCATGGATTAAACTAGGTCGCAATGTATTAAGAAAGCGTCAATTTACATCACTTTTTAACATAAGCTATTTTTACTCTCCATTCTACTATGCTTTGACATTTTTCGACTGTCAAAACTATGGCTAAATGCGCCATCTGGGGGGAAATGTTGACAACTCTTTCAAGCATATGTTTTAACTGATGACAATAACCATAACTTTGGGATTTGCTTTCCCCATAAAATGAACAACAACACTAAAACAACTCCCATGCGAAATGCTCGCGGGATCACTCAAACGCAAGTGGTGGAATATTACCCAAATAAAATAAATCCCACTTACAACGAACGTTTGCACGGGCATGCTGTGAACACACATTGTCCTGCACATCAGGACACGTCAGGAAGTGAGCTGTACTTACAATACGGGGTGAGAAAATCAACACATCTCCATTATCCTGCATATATACACACACACACACCGCATTGTGGTACACTTCATTGCGGGCAAATTGCACTAATGTCGTAACAGTATCATCGATCATGGCTTGTGCATTCGCTCGAGCAAGATTGACAATAGAGTAGGGCAACAATTTCAAGCCACACTATACAACTTTTCATCGCCTCAACCTATGAGACTAAGTGATAGGGGAAGGAAATGGGCGGGAAACTACCTTTGCCTTATCCCGATACTGACACTTATGATTGTCGTTTCGCGCCTCCGCTTCAATTTGATGATTGAAAGTAATGCGCTCGTGGTGCGTGAATGGTAGCAGCTGAGGCTTTGTGGGTAGACGATGGTGCACAGTAGCTAGTAGATGGAGCTTCGTTTGCTACGTGCATCATAACGTGATCACGAAACGTAATTAGTACCATTAGGAGAAGTACGTGCAGATGGCGTTGTAGTTGGGTGACCTTGTTCAGATAGTGTTTGGGGCAGAAAATTGGGAGCATGTAGGATTGTACCCAAAACTATCCTGAAAGAAGTATGTGTGCACGTTGGTATGGTGTGGTTTTGTGCATCGGCCATCTCGGAGGTTTTGATCGCAAACCATTAGAGCAAAGGGATCAAAGCGCCTAAATGTATGCAATTCCTTTTTCTTATGACTTCAGATGCTTCCAAGTATTGGATTTTCGTAATAAGTCTTTAATTGAATGGTTTTTAATAATGGGGCCCTTTCCGTTTGAAGCTCGTAGGCTGAAATTTCAGCCTGTCAGCTGTT